>BPTQ01000007.1:273120477-273694943 GCA_019973895.1 Chrysanthemum seticuspe
CTCCTAAGATTAGCCACAGTATAATTAGCAGTATATAATTCTTGCCTTTCATTAGAGTACAAATCATTAAGTCTTTCAACTTCTTTAGCAGCCCTACATGTTTTAGTACAACTATCAAAGTTTTGTACCTCAGAATCAGAGAAAGCCATGAGAGCAAATTCAGTAGCAACAAGAGCAGCATCTAAATGTTCTTCTTCTTGTTCATCATCCATGAAACTCCAATCATAACTCACACCATCAATAGCCAACATTGCCTTTGTTTCTTCCACAATTGGTCCCTTCTTTTGCTTATACCATGTAGACCTGTTGTCCTTGGTCTTTGGTCTTCTACATTCTCTAGCAAAATGTCCAAACTTGTGGCAGTTAAAGCACTCCACTTTCTTCTTATCAAAACCTGCAGTATCATCACCATTAATGTGAATAGGCTTGCTAGTCTTCTTGTAGAATTTCTTAGCCCTCATGCTAAGAAGAGCTATCTGCCATTTTATATCCATCTCCTCCAAGTAATCTTCATCAATTTGCTCTATGTCTTCATGAGTTAAGACAGAGCCATCAACTTGTGTGGAGATAAAAGCATAAAAGGTAGGATCTCCAATACTAGCAACCTTCTTTTTAGAACCTGCAGTGGTAACATTAACATTACCAGTGGAAACTTTAGAACCTACAGTGGCAATATCATCATCACTTTCATCTTCAGAATCATCACTGTCAACAGAATTTGACAACAATGCCAAGCTACTAGAGCTTGTACCAAGTTTCCCTGCCTTCTTCAACCTTTGCTCAATAAGTTTGAAGTTGTTGTAAAGATCATTGAGCTTCATTGTTTCAATGTCTGTTTTGTTTTCCCATATAGTAACATTGGTTTGAAACTCTGAAGGCAAACTTCTTAGAAACTTCAAATTGAGGTCTTCCTTTTCTACCTCAATGCCAAACACAGTTAGTTGTGTAACAATCTTCTGAAGTTTGGTAAAAATGCTATCAAGTGAGTCATTGCTTGAAGCAGAGAAGTTTTCATAACTTTGCTTTAACAATGTCTTCTGAGTCTTCTTTGTTGCATCATTACCACCAAACACTGAGCAAATCTCTTCAAACAGTTCTTTAGCAGTCTTGAATTTGCTGAATGCAATAATCTGGTCTCTAGGAAGAGTCATCAGCAACAGACTTCTAGCTTTAAGATCATTCTTCTTTTGAGCTTTTTCAGAATTTGATTCAGGCACAGAAACTTTCACAACATCTGTGTCACCAACTTTTGAAGTAGTGGTCACAGATTTGAAAGAATCACCAAGTTGAATGATCTTCCATAGAGCATAGTCCTGTATGAGGAAGTATTGCTCAATCAGTATCCTCCACATCTCAAACTCATTAAGCTTAAGCTTAGGGAGTCTGGGTGTAGAAGAAGAGTTTGATTGATTGTTTTCCATCTCCATTGTCTTGAGAGAGTGAGTCAAGCTAATTCTTTGGATCTTCTGAAACAAAATATCAGAACCTTGCTCTGATACCACTTGTTGTATCTAAGACACTCTCCTTGTGTCAATGATATTTTGTATAATATTATCAAGCAAGCGGAATTTACTTAAGTAATACTTAGAAGACGAATTATATGATGTATGAGAGTAAACACAAGTTAACACAAAACTCAAGCTCCAATATTATTAATGAAATAATACGAGTGATCTTGGTATCACTAGGGTTACACCTTGAAGCTTTCGTAGGTAATATTGTAAAGTAATACGTACCTAAGACAATAACCTAGGATCTCCTTTTATACTACAAGGAGTCCTTTACAAGATAAGTATATAGCTAACAGAATAGAATATACACGAAATCTATTCTATACTTATCAATACCCGTTTAACCATATCATAAACTAATAGCAGTGGTAATAAATAACTTGCAGTGGGAATATGTTTCCACTGCTAGTGTTAAACCAAGCAGTGTAAACCACTACTATCCGTGGTAACGGATTATTCCCAATAGAAATACTCCCCCTCCACACGTGCTTAAGTGTTTAGACAGAAATCTGCACGGTGAGAGAAGAGCGCGCACTTTTGAATTGATCGACTCAAGACAGATAATCCCCCACGAGACACGGTTACGTTGCATAATTAAAGAGTTACATTGTCAGCTTTTAGGTGACAATTAGCTCTAATAACTACCTTGAAGGTGTGGACAAACCTCGAAAGGTTTTCAAACCCGTCAAAGTTCATGTCTATCAAGAGCTTCTCGAATAGGTACAATTTACTTGGATAAGTCTTTGAAAGACAAATCTCTTCAATGTATGACTCTTCAGATCCCGTCAATTCATGGGTTAAGTCTTTTCACACGACGATTCAATAGAAAATCGACATAGTTCTTATCACAATAATTTTCTCCCCCTAAAAAATGGCATATAAATGTTATTTTTGATAACGTTTTGATATTAAATATGACCATTTTGAGTTTTGTAGGAAGATTATCACGAAGAACAATTTGTGAACAAAGTTTTAGCAAATACTCCCCCTCAACAAGTAATACTAACTTTTGAGGTTTTGAAAACGTAAGGGGAAGTACTTGTTCTTTTGAGCAACACTTTGAAAAAATGAAAATTTTGATAAGTTTTACTCAAAAGTAAGAAGCTTTCGCTCCTTTTATAGGATTGTGGCACTGAAGCGTACCACAAGGTCCTTTCATTACAAGAATGGGTTGTACACTGTGATGTGTGCACAAGCCATTGTCATTATATAATCACACATCCAAATCAATATAGAAAATGAAACTGTTTAAGGGGTACCAGGTAGTCCAGCAATATTTCCAGGAATGCGAACAGGGCGTTGATAGCCTGTGAGAGTAATCTTGGGACGACCACCTACGAAGCTCTCCAGAGTTCTGAACTGGTCCCTTCTATACAACCTTTCATCGATCTGAGTGATGATCCTCTTAACATCCCGTCTCTCCTGAGAATTTCATCGCTTTGGTGACCCAATGCCTTCATGTATCGCCTTCAACCTATAAGCCAAGCCGTCCTTGACTTTCTTCAGTGTGTGATCCCCAAACTTATGAAGATCTCTACACGCCATCAAGCAGTTGCGTTGTAGCTCACTACGGTAAACTAATCCAAACGGTTTGTTGATGAGAGTGTATTGTGGAAGATGGTTGATGTCAGGAAGTTCTAGCTGAGGTCTGGTGAGGTTGACACGTGTCTGATACGATTCAACAGCAAGTTGTAAATCTTCTATACGTTCCTGGATCACTATGCTTCTGATGAAGATGAGCAAGGACTTAATGTATTCACGTTGAATTTCAGTCGAGAATTGTCTCATTCTTCCATGTACCTTGGCAAGATACAGATCTTCAATGTCGTTAAGAGACAAGTTCTGAAAGTCCGCTTCACAGAATTCATAGTCCCTTTCGTCTTGTCTTTTGACCACAATATTCTTGAGGAAACTGTAGTCCCATTTAGATGAAAGGGCTACATGCTTGAAAACAATGATCCCTTTATCACTGTGCACTTCATGTTTAGACTTTTGAACCTGGCAGCTCTTGTAGTAGATTCGCCGGCGTTCCGGCCAATGGTGAATCCCATACATTGCATCAATGTCATACTGTTCCACACTGTTAAAAAACATGTGAGTAGCCTTTTCCTCGATGGCTATGTAGTTGGAGTATATGGCTGCTGGGAATGGAAGTGTAAGTGATGTAGCGTATTTCTTTGAACCATCGCTATCGTGTAGTAGAAATTCCAGGTCATTGTTGAAGAAGTAGTGGAATGGAATCTTAGGTTGATCTGGTTGACCAATCGTTGGTAGAGGTCTAGACCAGTCGGTGTAGTATGGAGCCTTGTCTCTTCTGGTGAAGTCGATGTTTGCTTTAGGGTTGAGCCAATCAATGTTGTTAGACATGGCCCGTTCAATGTTTTCAAGGTGATATTCCACTTCTATAGCACTTTTCGAGCTGTCTTTGAGTAGTTGAAAGGCTTCATTCTTGATGCGTCTCAACTCTGATTACGTCATCTTCTTCACTCGGAACTTTTCTTGCAGTAACTTAGCATGCTCCAACGTACGACCTTCTACCATATCTTGATCATTAGTTAGGGCGAGAGTAGCATCAACAAGTGTAGAGAACCAGTCATACTCGGTGTCATCTTCGTCTAGCCATGAGACGACATCAGCCTTAGGCGACTTCTTTTTCTTCTTTGGCCTAGATGAGGATGCTGGTTTCTTTGTTGAAGCGGAAGAGGTGGGTTGTTGTTGGGGCTTAGGGACTTCCTCATCGTCACCACCAGTGTATTCGAAGTGATCACCGGTTTTCTCTATCTGGGGTGGTGACTCAGAGTCCTGAGGTTTGTCAGCAGAAGAGCGTGGAGGAGATCGTTGTTGAGATGGAGTCCTTTGGGGTGGTGGTGGCATGAAGGATGATTCACCAGTTTTCTTCGGGCGTTTAGGCTCTTTATCTTTATATTTATCCTTATCTTCATCGTCTCTTGGACGCTTAGGCCTTTCAGCTTGCTCCTTGCATGAAGTCTTGAGTTGATATTCCAGTAGTGCCTCAAATAGTTTACTTTCATCAGAGGTGAAAGTTGCAGATCGTTGAGACATTTGTAGCACCAACTTGGAAATCATCTCTGCATCAGAGAGAACTGCAGGTTCCATTGGATTGATCGTCATTGTAACCGGAGTGGATTGCATTGTTTGCCTGACCAATTTCATGAGATTTGGATAGAGCTATCTGGTGAACATCTCCCTTGTAACTCCAGGAACAGTGTCGAGTAGGAACTTGTGAGTGTAGCTCCTTATCATTTCGTTCAGTTCCCCTTGGACATCACGTTGCATGAACTTCTGGATATACTCCCTTTCACTTGACATCTTGTCTATCTCGTCATGTAGAAGATTGATATTGTCAGCTAGTTGATTCAACTTCTTGTTGGTCACGTCTTTCTTCCCGACCTACTTGACAGCTTTGACAATCTTGGTTTTAGCCCGGGATATCCAAGAGTCAGTTGGTTTCTTCACAGATTTAGATGTGGATCTGGTTGTGCCTTTGGATGGTGGAAGTGAAGAGTGAGAAGACGAGTCTGATGATGATGAGACATGAGGAGACTCAGGGTCTTTCGGCGGCTCAGATGTTTCTTCCTTGGAGCGTGCTGGGCTATCAAGAAGAAAATCATCATAATCAAGATCTTCAGCATTTTCAGTCTTAGCCGTTTCATCAGCCTTAGTATCTTCACTAGGAGTTTTCTCAGTCTTTTCCATGTCTGGTTCCTCTATGTCAAAGTTGATGGAATGCTCAAGTTGCCTTTGCTGTTGTTCGTGGGTGATGGTGGTACCAGTTCCCTTATCGGGTTGATTAACCGCATCGGAAACTGGTGTGGCTTGAGTTCCACCACTTGACCCTCCAGGGCCACGAGTTTGATCCTTTACGAATTCATCGGCAAAGTATTTTTGTCTGAGGTTCTTCAACTTCTTTTGATAGTCTCTTTCCTCATCAAATGGTTCTTCTTCAGAACTTTCCTTATCATGCTCAAGCACAGGAGTTTTCCCTTTTCCTTTATCAGCTATTGGACTGGGAGGCTTAGCTACTGTTGGAGTGTCATCAATTTCAGTTTCAGAGTAGGTGACCTCTTCGTTTGATTCAGTTTCCTCAGAGCTTTCATCCAGTAGCTTTCGTTGCGGTTTAGGCTTGGGAATAGGAATAGGAACATCTTCCTTAGAGGGAACTTTCCTTTTGAGTGCAGGTTTCCTCTTAGGGAACTTTCTTTGACTCTCAGTGCTTGTAACACTTCCTGCACTGCCTCTCCTGGTTTTTCTAGTGGGTGTACCAGAAGATTTTTCATCAAGAAAGCCTACTTTGCCTTCATCAACTGCTACCAGATACTTTTTGTATGAATAAAGTTGTTTGACTGCATCAGTTAGAAGGTGATCTGGCAACACTGCACCCTGTTTCTTTGTTGTTGATTCCTTAAATCTGACAGTGAGTGTAGGCTTATACAACATGGAGTGATTGTTGGGATCATTGGTTCTCAAGGGGATATCAGGATTATACCCTAGAGCTCTTTAGATCAACAATTTGGTATATCTGATGTATGGGATCTTGGAGCCAAGCTTTTTGAGGAAAGACATCATGTTGTCCCATATCAGAGCTTCAACTTCAATATGTTTCATGTTGACCAAAGCCCAAAAGATCTGTAGTTCCATGAGCTTGGGATGCTCATAACCACTATCACGTCCAGAAACTGATTTGGTGATGATGATGTAGAGGGTTCTCCATGGCTGAGGAATATTCTTAAGATCCACGTATGAATGCTTTGTGATTACTCCTGTAGTTTCGTCATAACCAATGTCGATCATGAACTGCAGAACAACCTCTTCAGTTGGTGTGGCATTGTATTCGGTTGGCTCGATAACAGGAATGAGAAGAACATCCCTTATGTCTGCTGGTGTGATGGTGACTTGTTTGTGTTTGAGCGTCACCGTCACAGCATTTTGACCTTTGATCTTTCGCATTGTATGCCAGAACTGGTGAATGTAGATCTCCGGCATTGTAGCAGAATTGGTGAGCATGTTCTGATAAGGGTGATTCTTCAGAATGTCCACAGCTATTAAGCAAGAAGACTCTGAGCAGGTGAGACTATCAAAATCAACACGAAGGTTGTTCTTTCCTATCTTCACCGGATAGCCATTAGGGAAGATATCTTCAACGGTGAGAACGTTTGGTGCTTCCACGTTTTGCATTTGAGCGTCCATGTCGTGATCTGAAAGATATTTAGCCAAAAGAACCAACATATCGAAAGACATTACGTTAGTCAACAGATGGTTTTATTGTCTAATTATTGAATGTGATATCTCGATGATTGTTACGAGCCCAATATCACTTGTTAGTCCAATAGTCCAAAGACGTCGTGATAAGTTTCGTGAGTTGATTAACTTCAAGTTTTAAAGTCTATGTTTTCACTTATTTTTCACAACTTATTAAATATTTAAGCTTATTAGTGACATTATTGGTTTCGTGGCGTTATGATTTATTTATTTACAAGTTTGCACGCGTAACAATTCACAATTAAGGTCAAAACTAGGCTTAGGCGTAGAAATGGAAAGCTTATGCGTAAACAGGAGTGATTATACACGTAAACGTAAGCTTATGCGTAGGTTCTTGACTTACGCGTAAGAAATATTACGCGTAGGAAAAGAGGGCCTTATGCGTAGAGCTTACGCGTAAGCGTATATGGAACCTTACGCGTAAGGCTTACTCGTAAGAGTCATCCTTATGTGTAGAGGTTACTGTTTACGCATATCCTTCACAGGATACGCGTAGTCCCCAATGTAGAACCTTACGCGTAAGATTTCTCTTACGCATAACATGCTACGCGTAAGGTGATCCTTATGCGTAGATGGCAAGTAACCTTGATTCTGAGTTATACACGCGTTGAAACCTGAAATAAATTCACCATATTACCAATATTAACATATACATTCATTCCTTTTCAAATCAAATCATGAATACTCATTCAAGCAGTTATGCGTAGAACAGGTTTACTCGTAGACCCAAAACCCTTAAGTTTAATTTCTACGAGTAAGATATTTAGCCATAGGAATTGCACCAAACTTTTTCTGGGATGTCTAAGAAGCCTATTGAGTTGTTTTATCCAAGTTTTAACATCAAAATCTAAGCAGATTAAAATTACCCAAATACTAAGAACATAAACCCTAGTTTTCAAATTTAACACAGTCGGTGTTTCTAGGTAAGTTCTGAGCCTAGATATCATCAATTCAACATGAGAACAACATCAAACAAGCAACTAATTAACCAGAAACGTTCACACAAGAAAATACCCAATTCACGCATAAACTCTAGTTTTCAAAAGTCATTCAATTTGTGTATCTGGGTGAGTTTTGAGGATAGAAATGGCATCATAGAGATTATACAAACATTTTGACACAACCATTTCAACCACAAACACTCACTCTTGATTAGGTGCTCATACGCTTATGCGTAGAACACCAAATTATTCATAAGTTAAGATTTAACCGTTAGTTTTTAAAACGAATCAAAACCTTTGTTTAAAATCTTGTTACAAACACAGAAACACTTACAAAATGATGATCAGAAACACGGATTTGTGGATGGGTTTTTACGCGTAGGATTATGGTTGGTGAAATAATAAATGTTGTAATAAATGTGAAGTATTAGTTTGGTGGAGGTGTTTTGTTAAAAATACTTTGTCATTTTGACACAATTAGTCCCTCCACCTTTACCATTTATATCCCATGTCCATAACTTCCATTTTGGTTACCAAACGAAGGATATTTGGAAAGAAAAATGACGACACTCCCCCTCGACTTAAAAAATAATGAAATTTTATAAATTTTAGTCCGAGGAGTGTCAGTAAACCAGAAATGTGACCACTATTCTTAAAGAAACAACCGTGATAAGGTAACATGCAAGTACAAGGTTTTATGAGACCGTAAAATATTTGCATTCTTCCCCGCAACACTTGATCGTAAAAATACTGAATTTTGAAAGATAAGAGTGTTGATGGAAGATTTGTACTTGCCATGTTAAAATAAATATAGATAGAAGAATATTTTTGTTGTTTTATCAGATTTTATATTTTTGTATTTTGTTTTTAAAAAATATTTACAAAAGAGGTTTTGGTGTTTGACTGGTTTTAAGAATGTTTTAAGAGTTCATCCAGTTCCTCTTGAGTCAAACACCGCATACCAATCCGGTGGACCAACTCATTAAACCTAGCAGGAGCTAAGGCTTTGGTGAGAAGATCTGCCAGTTGGTATTCAGTACCCACAAAGTATAATTCAACAGTACCCTGTTCCACATGGTCCTTGATGAAATGATATCGAAGATCGATGTGCTTTGATTTCGAGTCTTGAACAGAGTTGCACGAGATCGCAATAGCACTCCGATTGTCGCAGTACATCGGGATTCTGTCAAATACGTAACCATAGTCTTTGAGTTGTGTTCTCATCCAAATGACTTGAGCACAACACGCCAACATGGCTACATATTTAGCTTCGGTTGATGACAGTGATGTACAATCCTGCTTCTTCGATTGCCATGACACCAGTTTATCACCAAGAAATTGTAATACTCCTGAAGTACTTTTTCGTGAATCTAAGCATCCTGCGTGATCAGCGTCTAAAAAAGATATTAGTTCAAAACCAGAATCCTTCGAATACCAGATTCCCAAGTTAATGGTTCCCGTGATGTATCGGAGGATTCTTTTAGCCTCGGAGAGGTGGGTTTCAGTTGGTCTCGACTGATAACGGGAGCAACGATATACGGCAAACACAATATCAGGCCTGCTAGCTGTTAGATACATGAGAGACCCAATAATACTACGGTATTTGGTAGGGTCCACCAATTTCCCATGTAAATCAGCGTCTAGCTTCTTGGTATGAGCCATTGGTGTGGCATAGGTGTCACAGTTTTGCATTCCAAATTTGTTTAACAGTTCAAGGGCATATTTGGACTGACTCAAGAAAATACCACGGGGTGATTGATGAACTTGCATTCCGAGAAAGAATGTGAGTTCACCCATCATTGACATTTCAAAATGTTTTGTCATTAGTTTTGCAAAAGCATTTGAGTATTTTAAATGTGTTGACCCAAAAATGATGTCATCCACATAGATTTGAACGATTAAGATGTGAGCCCCGTGATATTGTATGAAAAGTGTAGGATCGACCGAACCTTTGGTGAAATTATTGGCAATAAGGAAGGATGATAACTTATCGTACCATGCCCTTGGAGCTTGTTTGAGACCGTACAGATCTTTGTTCAGTTTGTAGACATAGTTCGGGAACTCTAGATCAACGAATCCTTCTGGCTGGCTGACATAAACTGTTTCTTTCAGTTGACCATTCAGAAAAGCAGTTTTGACGTCCATCTGAAATACCGTTATATTCATATGAGCCGCAAACGCGAGAAAGATCCGAACAGCCTCAAGCCGAGCAACCGGAGCGAATGATTCTTCAAAGTCAATACCCTCTTCCTGTCTATAACCCTTAGCTACCAGACGTGACTTGTTTCTGATTACATTCCATTCAGCATCCAATTTGTTCTTCCAAATCCATTTTAGACCAATGACATAGACCACTGTTGGTCTTTCAACCAGTTCCCATACTTCAAGACGTTTAAACTGATTGAGTTCTTCTTGCATGGATTCAATCCAGTTGTCTTTGGTCATTGCGTCTTTAATGTTTTTAGGTTCAGATTGGCAGACAGTGAGTGCATAAATGCAATGTTCACCATCTGTGTGAAGACGTTGTCTTGTTACGACTGGTTGATTTGGGTTACCAATAATGTTCTCAAGAAGATGGTCTTTTGTCCAACGATGTGTCGAGGGTTGATGTTGGTATACATTGTGCAGATTTTGAGGATTCAAATGGCTTGTTGATGATTCCGCAACATCAGGTGCAGCAGTTTCATTAGCAAACGGGTTAAAGAACGCATTTGGATCAAAATCTGCAGGTGGGGGTACTTCCTTAAGAACATCAACAGCTGGTTCAGCATTGTTGGAAGCATTTTGTTCAACTATTGTTGTAGAGTCAACTGGTGGTGCTTCTTCAACAGTAGTTGTTGTAGCAGGTGTATCAGGTATTGGAATATGATCAGGTTGAGCAGCGGAAACATCGGTTACACCTGGAGCACGTTCATCTATGTCATCACTAAACAACGTAGCAAATAGCTTTTCCATTTGTTGACGAGTAATCTGGGGGCTTGGTTCAGCTGATGATAGGGTTTGAGGGAAGTTTAAACGGTTGTGACCGGGTTCCAAACTGTTGTGCTCAGAAGCCATTATGAAGAAGTTTCAGAATCAGCTTCCCCCCAAACTGACAACTGTCTTTAGCAGATTTAAAACTTTGATGAAGTCTACATTTCCTCTAACTTTTGAAGGTTTCAGTATGCAGCGAAATTTGTAGATGAGCAGTAAACCACAGAATGTAAATCTGACTTATTGCGGAAAGTCAGTTCGAGGGTAACATACCAGAAATCAACAAGATCTTCTCACGTATGTAGGCGCATCATACCAAACAAACCACGAAAGACGAAATGATACGACTTTCCCCTGAATGTTGTGGTCTTTCAGAATACTAATCACCTGTGAATATACAATAACTCGATACCAAGACCGTGTGTGAGGCATCATAACATCATATTTGGGTAAATTCACACAAGATCACCCATGAAATTGAGACGATAACACCAAAGTGAGACGTTTGAGCCACAGATCGTCTTATTTCTTCCCCCTAATTGAAGAAATTCAAGAAGGCATTGGGTTTTCGCAAAGAAGCATGTAGAAGAACAAGGAAGCAATAACCACCTACACACTCTCTCCCCCTCGATGTTTTCAATGATTCAGAATCATACACCACGTATGTTGATGATGAATTGAAGACAGCGAAACCATGTATAAGGAGACAGCGAAACCATGTATGTTCAATTAATTGAACAAGTGTGAAGTACCAGAAATATCTCATGAGAATCAACTGCTGATAAAACTGCTTTCTTTAATCATTTTGTTGATCATCAGCTGTGTCATTGTTGTTGGAAACAGTTTGATCTTCTGTTATCGAAGATTCGATTGGAGGTGCAGTTACAGCAACGGTTGTTGTTGTAGATTCAGGTGTATCTGAAATTAGAGTATTATCAGGTTGTGCAGCGGAAACATTTGATACATCCGAAGCACGACTTTGGGCAGAATCTTTAACCAGAGGAGCAAGCAATGTTTCCATTTGTTGACGATTAAGTACAATGGTGGAGCAGTTGATGGACCATTATATTTTTGATGGTGAGAAACGGGTCCTACGCTGTATTGCAGTAGGATCCATTGATGTTGTACCTGCATAGAAAAAATAGGAGGGGGACAAGAAAGAAGAAACATGGATCCCCAAGTGTAACTGGGTTCCAGATGTTAGAGGCATAAAGATGTAGTGTCAATTATCTCTTGACACCTGAACATGCTATTTTGATAAGTTCCTTTCCTACCTCAGGGATGGATGTTGTGGGTTTCACACTTGTGTTGATGCAACTACTTAGTATCTTACCTGTAGGAATCTACCTAAGACCAACAGTGTTGAAAACTCTACCCGTTGGAATCCATCTAAGGTTAGATCTAGGGGATGTTGAAACTTCTTTTGGGAAGAGTCTGCGTCCTATATTGATCCACCTATTAGGTTTCTAAAATTTTACGTTTAGATCAACGGGTTTATTTCTAACAATTTGTTGAGTAAACTTAGGTTTTGGTTTGCTACTACAAGCATTGTTATGCAACACACTAGAAGGCATCACACTAGGTCGTGAACCTAAGATTCCATCCTTTTGGAGTAGTGCCCTTTTCCTAGCCTTTTCTAGATCATAGTTCGTGTGCAAGTCCTTTGTATCATATGAATTTTGAATTTTGATGCTCGGTTTAGACACAGTGGTCGAACTAGTCCTAGATTGGCTAGGAGCAGCCACTTGTTGAGGTATAACAGAAACAGGTATAACAGAAACATGTTTAATAGAAACAAAAGCATTATTCATTGGCCCGGAATGTGGAGTGACTGGTTTTGACAAATGATTATTCTCAACAACTTGGGAGGCAAACCGTGGTTTTGAAGATTTTGAACGTTCAGATTTAAAAGCAGTTGGTTGTCTAACTACTGATTGGTTTCTGATTGGTTTTAGAGACGATTTCCCCAAGATTGTTGGTTTTGCAAAATTAGAATCCACACTCTTGTCAGTTAATCTTTCAGTTTGTTTTGTAAAGCAACATGTGCAAGCCCATTTGCTTGAAGTTGAGCCTTTAAATGTTCATTTTCTTTTACTAATAAATCCACACAATTACTTTGTTCATTTGAATACTGACCATTGTGTTCTAAAGAAAAAGATTTGTTTTGTAATTTAAGTTCAAGAGAGATGCAATGTGCCTCTAGTTTTGAAAAATCTTTATGAAACTGAGTGATGAGTGTCTAAATACTCATCATTTTTGTTCCTTCTACACTGCAAAAACAGTCAAAAACACTTTGAAAAGTCTCAAAAAGACAGAAAAAATATTTAGATTGTATTTTATGCAAAAATTGTCAAAACTAGTCCCTGGTTATTCAAAACAAGTTAATTTTTCATAAAAGGCCCTTAGGGATTTTCAAGTTGTCAAAATTAATCTTATAAAGTCAGTTTTGCAAAATGGCAGCTTTGGTCCCTGAAGTTTCAAAGATTGACAGAAATTAACCCTGGACATTTTTAATTTGAAAATTATTATTTTTGGTCCTTGGGAAAATTAAACTTGTCATAATTGGTCCCTATGATTAACTTTGAAAAATTAGCAGATTTGGTCCCTTGGTTTTTGGTGAATTACAAAAATGGTCCTTGTTATTAATAAACAAGCCTTGACCCTTGACCCTTGCTTGAACCCCTGCCAATATACCCCTTGAACCCCCTGTCTAATATTAAACCCCCGGTCAAAAGCAGTCAAACTCACCACACACCTTTTCCCTCCAAAATCCTTCATCTTCACCCACTACCTGCAACACACTCCATTCTCCATACCTCCAGCTCATCTTCACCTCTCCATGTCCCCTCCACCTCCACAACAAACCAAGGAGCAGTAAATGCTTCTTCTTCTTTGCACTCAACCCCCCAGTTGCTATATCTTTTTTTTGGCGCCAAAATAAAATCAACGGCCAATATCAATTCCAATCATCCAATGGCCAAGATTAGAGGTGGGAAATGATCAGAGTGCAAGTGGAAGACTTTTCTTGAATAAATAGAGGGAAGAGAAGGAGTGAAAGAGAGTAGTTTTTAGTTTTATTTTTCATATATGTCGTTTTGTAATCCTTATGTCTTAAGTAAGTTCTAAAGTGTAATTTTAACCTTCATTGTACTAAAACTAAGCTTTTGTATCAGTTGCAATTCATTTCAAGTTCTAATTCAAAGTTTGGTTAATTTTTCTTTTTTTCCACTTTCTATAATCAAATTTGTTTTAACATTGCTAAGTATCAAGCTTCAAATAGCTTCATTACAACTTATATAAGCTTATTCAAGCTGTTGATAGCTTTGAATAAGCTTATCAAACAGATTCAACAAACTTTATACCTCAGTCAACAAAAGTCAACTGTAAAGCTCAATATGGACTCAGTTATGGAATTGGGTTGTTGCAGAGCTTGGATTGGGTTGGATTAGATTAGGTTAGTGTAGTTATGGTTCTGGATTGAGCTTCAAAATAAGCTGGACTGCTGTAAGCTTCTCATTCACTTTATGTCATTATTGAGCTCAAATCTGCATATCATTCATCAGTTTAGTTTAGTAGGATATTGTTGTTAGATGTGGTTCAATTAGTTGTACTTTAGCATATTAAATCTGTTTTGAAGGTTGGCTAGGCTTGGATTTGAGATTTGATTCAAGAATTTGCATTTTAGTTAGAAAACTAAGTGTTTGGATCATTGGATAAATCTGAGTTAGAGGTAAGAGTTTTAGTAGAATACTGTTGCAGTAGACTTAATTAGGACCATTAAGTAGATTTGGATCTTTAAATTGCACCTTAGTTCATCAAAAGTCAAATTTCACTTTAAATCTATCCTAGGATTAAAACAGTTAGAATTTAACCATTCATTAGCTTAATCTAGGCTCAGATTTGGAAGTATTAGCTTATTTCAGTTTTACTTTAGTTTATTTCATCAATTTCAGTTCACAAATTGAAATAAAGTCATTTAAGTCAAACTTGCAAAACTGCTTATAAAGTCAAAAGTTGAAAAACTCAGTTTTCTCCAACCTTTGTTGATTTTTCATAGCTTCAATTTTGGTTCAATTCAAGTGAAAGTTTGGATTTAACAAGTTCAGTTGGTCAAGAGTTGGAAACTGATTTTTGTGAAATTTTAGTCATAATCTATAAGCTCTTAATCAGCTTGTCAATGGGTCAAAAGTGCCCTGTGCACATGCTCAGCATACACTGAGTGTGAACAGGTTTGTGCAGAAGCTCTCAACAAGCTCATGAGAGCTTGTCTTGGTCTGATTTTTGGTTTATATGCTCCTTGCCAGGTCTACTTGAGACTATGATGTCTGGTATTAAGTTCCAACTAAGGTAGATAGCTTATTTTTAAGCTTGAAATCAGCTCCTCAGAACTAATTTCACTAGTTTGATTTTGTATTCATAAGCTTGTAGCTGGTAATCTAGAGGTGTAGACTAGTTGATATAGGTTCTTTCCACTGAATTATAGCTTAATCTAGCTTCTGTGTTCATTTTGTGCTTTCTAGTGCTTATTTACTTAATTTGAGTGCTTATTTATAAGCACATTTCACTACAGCTTCATAATCTTGCACACTAGTATAGGTTTTTATATTTTTCATAGATTTAGAATATTATTTTAGACTTTTCCTGAATTTTTCATAATTTTTCATCACTGTTTGCTATTTTTCCTTATTTAAAACAGTTTTTAGGACTTTTTAATTAACCTTTATTGCAATTAAATCAGAAAAACTTCAAAAAAATAAGTTTTCAATTTTCATAGATTAAGATAAATATAAAAAGCAAAAAAATAATTTTTCCAGATTTTTCTTAGTTAAATTTGTAATTTTTAGCAATTTAATTAGTTTTAAATAGTTTTTAAATCATAGAAATTCGAAAAATAATCTGAAAAATACAAAATTAGTTTTGAAAATTCTCTTTAGTTATTTTAGATTTTTGAAAAATAGTTTCACAATTTTCCTCTTTAATTTCATAATTTTTAGTATTTTAATTTAGTTTTAAAGTTTAAAATTAGTTTTTAATTCAAATTTATAAAAGAAAAATCAAGAAAATCAAATTTTAAAAATAGTGATAGCGTTTATTTAATATAATTTAGTTTTTTAATTTTCTTTCTCAAAATTTTCCTTTGTCATCTAGTATTATCATACCCCTTTTCCTGTTCAATATCCCTCGATCACTACGCGTTTAGCTTCAATCGCACAGCTCGTTGGGACTTAACGACCTGGGGAAACACTAAACTCTCCTGGACTTAATTGCATTTTGCTCTGAGCTGTTTGACTTTTATGGTTGACCATTCACAAGTGGTTGACTAATAAAAGATAGACCGTTTGGAGCGAATCAAATTTTGGCGCCGCTGCCGGGGAGCTGTGCTAATAATCTTACGTTTAGCAGATTAGTGATTTGAATATTCACTCCTTGTTCATACCATCTATATATATTTATATTTTCTTATAAAAATCCAAAAATCCAAAAACATCTTAAAACATATAAAACACAAAAATATTTTTCTTTTGTTTCTACATATATATAAAACCATAAAACTCAAAAAGATTCTTCTTTCCCCATTTTCATAATTCCCTTGACTCTGAGATTTCTTAGAGTTAACTCTAGTGTATGCGCACTCGCTCTTCTAGGTCTGTGA
This sequence comes from Chrysanthemum seticuspe, assembly GCA_019973895.1. Classification (NCBI taxonomy): domain Eukaryota; kingdom Viridiplantae; phylum Streptophyta; class Magnoliopsida; order Asterales; family Asteraceae; genus Chrysanthemum; species Chrysanthemum seticuspe. The sequence goes on from BPTQ01000007.1 coordinate 273,136,836, forward strand.
GCCCATTTCGTGAGCTTGTCAGGATTCCAAGAAGGCGTATCCGTAGACGTTCTGCCCCATCAGTCGGATCTGAGATCCGGACTGCTCGCATTACTTCCGTTATCATGGCGGAAGAACGTCCTATGTGCGAGCTTCTCCAGGCACCCATCAATGGGTATGGAGATGCTATTGTTATCCCAGCCATTGTGGCTGAAAATTTTGAACTCAAAACCGGGTTACTAAATCTTTTAACCTCAAGTCAATTCTATGGTTTTGAGAGGGATGATCCTCATGCTCATATTCGATGGTTTAACAAGATTGCATCTACCATCAAATACAAGAATGTCCCTACCGATACTGTTAAACTTCTTCTGTTCCCATTTTTCCTCGAGGGACAAGCCCGGATTTGGCTTGAAAAACAACCCCCTCAATCAATCGAAACATGGGAAGACCTGGTGACGAAATTTGTGAACGAATTCTATCCACCTTCTAAAACCACGAGTCTTAAAAACGAAATCATCAAGTTCACACAAAAGTTTGATGAATCCTTCAGTGAATCGTGGGATCGTTTTAAGGAGTTGCTCCGCAAATGTCCTCACCATGGTTTCTCCGAGTTGATGCAACTCGATACTTTCTATAATGGAGTGAGTCAATCTGATCAAGATTCTCTCAATTCCTCCGCTGGAGGAAATTTCTTGACCAAAACTGTAAAAGAAGCTTTAGCGATAATTGAAAACAAGTCTAAAGTCCGCACTGCACGAAGCAAACCGGTTGTTTCCCAAGTCAGTGTTGGTCCTTCTACTTCATCGTCCGTGAGTCAATCTAGCACTGATGCTAAGATTGACAAACTCATGGAAGCAATTCAAGCTTTGGTTCTCTCCAACCAAAAGAAAGTATCTCTTCCACAAACTTCACCTCCTGCTGAAGTCAAAAAAGTGGAAGTATGTGTTACTTGCGGTGGCCCCCATGCCTACTACAACTGTATGGCCACCGATGGTAACCCTTTTGAAGCAAACGTTGTGGGCGGGATTTCCAATTCAGGAGGCAACCAATACCGTGCTCATATGGACCCGAACCACCGTCCTAACCACTACCCTGGACCACCCGGTTTCAACCAAAACCAAAATAGTAATCAAAATCAGAATAGAACGAACCAAGGTTATCAAAACCAAGGTAATTTTAGTCAGAATAACGGTTTTCAAAATCAAAGTCAAAATTTCCAACACCAAGGAAATTTTAATAGAAACCAAGGTCAAGGAAATTTCAACCCCAGGTATTTTCATGGCAATACTCAAGGAAATTTCCAAAATCAAGGCCCTAATCCAAACAATAGAGGCCAGAATTTTCCTACACAAAATCAAGCCATTGTTCCAACTGGACCATCATCTGATGAGTTGTTGAAGCAATTCATGAAATCCTAAGAGAAAATGAATAGGTTGTTGGTTAGCCAGATTTCTGACATTAAGAAGTCTTTAAATGATCGACCCTCGGGCTCAGGTACTTTACCTAGCAACACGATCGCTAATCCGAGGGGCGATGCAAAGGCGATCACAACCAGAAGTGGTGCTTCATATGATGGACCCGCTATTCCTACTACCTCTTCTTCTTCTCTCCCGAAGGTAGTGAAAAGTGAACCTGAGGCGACAAAGGACCAAGTGCAACCCACTAGCTCTCAGAGCACAGCACATGTCCATCCTCAAGTTGTCCCGAAACCCAAAACCAAACCTGGAGTTGTTTTTGAACCTCCAGTTGAAAACCCCAAATCCAAAACTTCTATTCCTTACCCATCACGTTTAAATGAGCAAAAGCTCCGCGAAAAAGCCAGTCATCAAATGGAGAAATTTTTTCAAATTTTCCAAGAACTACATTTTGACATAAGCTTTGCGGATGCTATCATGATGATGCCCAAGTTTGCATCAACTCTCAAACACATGTTAAGCAACAAGGTAAAACTGTTTGAAATGGCTAAAACTCCTTTGAACGAGAACTGCTCAGCAGTTCTGTTAAAGAAGCTTCCCGAGAAGCTTGGAGATCCTGGAAAATTTCTTCTACCTTGTGTTTTTCCAGGAATGATTGAATGCTTTGCCCTCGCCGATCTTGGTGCAAGCATCAATCTGATGCCTTATTCAGTATGGAAGAAACTTTCTCTTCCAGAACTTATTCCTACCTGCATGACTCTTGAGCTTGTAGATCGTTCTATATCGCGTCCTCTTGGCATCGCCGAGGATGTATTCGTGAAAGTAGGGAAGTTCCATTTTCCACCTGACTTTGTGGTTGTTGACTTCGATGTCGATCATCGGGTTCACCTCATTGTTGGACGAGGATTCCTGAGAACGGGTCGTGCTCTCATTGATGTATTTGAGCAAGAAATCACATTACGTGTAGGTAATGAAGCTGTCACCTTTAACCTTGATCAAACTTCGAGGTACTCCGCAAACTATGATGCTGAATCGGTTAATCGAATCGATGTAATTGATATTGCTTCAGAGGAGTACTCTCAAGAGTTTCTTGGTTATTTTCATAATTCTGTGAGTGGGGATCCCACCACATCTTCTCAACCAATTATTGACGATTCTTCCCCCTCTCTTACTCCGTTTGAGGGAGGTGACTTCTTTTTGGAAGAGATCGATGAGTTTCTTGCTAATGATGAATCGATTCCACCAGGAATTGATAATGGTGTTTATGATTCGGAGGGAGATATCCTTTATCTTGAGCAATTGTTAAATGAAGATCCATTACCGTCACTCCCTCCGAAAGAGATCACGATTGAAGAAATCAGATCCGTACAAACATCTACTGAAGAATTTCCCGAGGTTGGACCTACCTCCTCATCTCGAGTATGCATTCTTGGAGGTTGATGATAAATTACCCGTCATAATTGCTAAGGACTTAACTGAGGAGGAGAAGACTGCTCTCATAAAGGTTTTGAAGTTGTACAAGCAAGCAATTGCTTGGAGACTCTCCGACATCAAGGGTATTAACCCTGAATTTTGTACACACAAGATTTTATTGGAGGATGATTTCAAACCAGCAGTCCAACATCAGAGAAGGGTGAATCCTAAGATTCATGAGGTTATCAAACAAGAGCTTCTCAAACTTCTTGATGCCGGTTTAATTTACCCGATCTCTGATAGTCCTTGGGTCAGTCCCATCCATTGTGTTCCAAAAAAGGGTGGCATAACTGTTGTCACAAATGAAGAAAACGAGTTAATTCCAACTCGATTGGTTACGGGATGGCGTGTGTGTATTGACTATCGCAAGTTAAACGAAGCCACCCGTAAAGACCATTTTCCTCTACCCTTCATGGATCAGATGCTTGAGAGATTAGCAGGGAACGAATACTATTGTTTCCTAGATGGTTTCTCGGGGTATTTTCAGATCCCCATTGATCCACAGGATCAAGAAAAAACCACATTCACCTGCCCATACGGAACTTTTGCCTACAGACGTATGCCTTTTGGCCTATGTAACGCTCCTGGCACGTTCCAACGATGTATGATGGCAATTTTCCACGACATGATCGGGGAAACAATGGAGGTGTTTATGGATGACTTCTCGGTCATTGGGGACTCATTTCAAACATGTCTCTCCCATTTAGAAAAAATGCTCAAACGGTGTGAAGACACCAATCTTTGTCTAAATTGGGAGAAGAGCCATTTTATGGTCAAGGAAGGAATTGTCCTAGGCCATAAGATTTCAAAAAATGGGATTGAGGTTGACAAAGCGAAAGTGGATGTCATTGCCAAATTGCCTCATCCTACTACCGTCAAAGGTATTAGGAGTTTTTTAGGTCATGCCGGTTTTTATCGCAGATTCATACAAGATTTTTCTAAAATCGCTCGGCCTATGACTCATCTCCTTGAGAAGGATGCTCCTTTTATCTTCTCACCTGAGTGCATCGAAGCTTTTGAAACATTAAAGAAAAAGCTTACGGAAGCACCCATTCTCGTTGCCCCCGACTGGGATTTACCATTTGAACTCATGTGCGATGCAAGTGATTTTGCTATCGGTGCAGTCTTGGGACAACGAAAAACCAAGCATTTTCAGCCTATCCACTACGCGAGTAAGACTATGACTGAAGCTCAAACCCATTACACCACTACAGAAAAAGAATTATTAGCTGTGGTGTATGCGTTTGAGAAGTTTCGGCCATACTTAATCTTGACCAAATGCGTGGTGTATACGGATCACTCGGCTCTCAAATATCTCTTTGCAAAACAAGATGCAAAGCCGAGATTGCTCCGTTGGGTTCTCCTCCTGCAAGAATTTGATATCATTATACGTGATAAAAAAGGAGCTGAGAACCTGGCTGCTGATCATCTGTCCCGTCTAGAAAACCCTCACCAGGATGTGTTCGAGAAAAAGGAAATAAACGAAACATTTCCTCTCGAAATACTCAATGTGGTTTCTTTTCGTGGAGACTCTTCTACCCCATGGTTTGCTGACTTTGCAAATTACCATGCGGGTAACTTTGTGGTGAAAGGGATGTCGTCCCAACAGAAAAACAAATTCTTTAAAGATGTAAAACATTACTTCTGGGACGACCCCTACTTATTCAAAATTTGCGCGGATCAAGTCATCAGGCGATGTGTGTATAGTCAGGAAGCCAATGACATTCTCAAGGCTTGCCATTCTGGACCTACTGGGGGACATCATAGCCCCAACTACACTGCCAAAAAGGTGTTTGATTCCGGATTTTATTGGCCCACGATTTACAAGGATGCCCACGAATTTGTCAAAACCTGTGACGCTTGTCAACGTCACGGAAATATCTCACAAAGAAATGAAATGCCGCAAAACGCCATTCAAGTGTGTGAGATTTTTGACATCTGGGGCATTGACTTTATGGGGCCATTTCCTTCATCTCGAGGAAATAAATACATACTCGTGGCCGTTGACTATTTGTCAAAATGGGTTGAAGCGAAAGCTTTACCTACCAACGATGCCCGAGTTGTTGTGAAATTCTTAAAATCTCTTTTTGCTAGGTTTGGAACTCCACGAGCTATAATCAGTGATCGTGGTACGCATTTCTGCAATGACCAGTTTGATAGAGTCATGCAAAAGTATGGTGTAACTCACCGTCTCTCTACTGCGTACCACCCCCAAACAAGTGGGCAAGTGGAAGTTTCCAACCGAGGGATTAAAAGAATTCTGGAGAGGACAGTAGGCGAAAACCGTGCCTCTTGGTCGGATAAGCTAGATGACGCACTCTGGGCCTTCCGTACAGCTTATAAAACACCCATCGGGTGTACTCCATACAAGATAGTGTACGGAAAGGCGTGTCATCTGCCGATTGAGCTTGAGCACAAAGCATACTGGGCCTTGAAACATGCCAACTTCGATATTCAGACAGCTGGTGATCACCGGAAAGTTCAAATGAATGAATTAAATGAACTCCGTGATCAAGCATACGAAAACTCTTTGATCTACAAAGAAAAGACAAAGAAGATTCATGACTCCAAAATCAAGAACCGCGTTTTCAACGTCGGTGATCGAGTCCTTCTTTTCAATTCAAGATTGAAGATTTTCTCGGGAAAACTAAAATCCCGCTGGTCTGGACCATTCACCATCACTAAAGTATTTCCTTATGGAACTATTGAGTTATCTCAACCCGATGGTCCAAATTTTAAAGTGAATGGTCATCGATTGAAGCACTATTTTGGAGAGGACATTCCTCCTGTGGTTGTCCCGGATCTACAAACTTTCCCCATGAACAAATGAATGCGGGGATCGAGTCAAGCTAGCGACTCGGGAATCAAAAACAGTAGCACACCATATGGTTTTCACCCATATTTCTGACTTCTTTCTACTTTCTACCACCCTAGTGTGGGGGAGTTGCCCCCCGCTGTTGTATATAAAGTTTCAAAAAAAAAAAAAAAAAAAAAAATCTTTCAAAATAATGGCCGTAGTATTTCCCTTTTACGTTCTATGTTTCGGCATAACCGCCGGTACTTTGAATATTGAGGGCAATATTCATTTCTAGTGTGGGGGGGAATTCTCACGAATTTTATCATGTAATTATACCACCCAATTCCCCCATTTTTGGCCAAAATTTTTTTTTGGAGTAAGTGTTTTGCACTTACTCAGATTATGGTTATCAGTCCGCCATGTCTAATAAACAAAAGGATTGGCTAATCCAGGAGCAAACGGCTCTTGGTAAAGATATCTCAAATCCGTTGACGGCTTGCAATTTGCCCAAAATTGTATGGTGTTCAGCTCACCATATCTTTAATTAGTGAAGAGTTGGCTAGCCCGCAAGTTTATGGCTTGTGGTAAAGGCAGTTGGAAAACCATAATTGGTAATCGACTCACCAAAGATATTTTATCTAAGAGTTGGCTAGTCCAGAAGCAAACGGCTTCTGGTAAAGACAAATCAAAACCGTTGAAATCTGGTGATTTGCTCAAAATCATTTGGTTATCATTGAACCAAGGTTCTTACTTGAACTGAAACAATTGGCTACTCCAGAAGTAATGGCTTTTGGTAAAGAGATTCAAATCCATTAAGTTTTCTCAAAAGATTGCTAGGGACTAGCAATAGTTTAGTGTGGGGGATTGATGAGTGCCCAAAATACTCATCATTTTTGTTCCTTCTACACTGCAAAAACAGTCAAAAACACTTTGAAAAGTCTCAAAAAGACAGAAAAAATATTTAGACTGTATTTTATGCAAAAATTGTCAAAACTAGTCCCTGGTTATTCAAAATAAGTTAATTTTTCATAAAAGACCCTCAGGGATTTTCAAGTTGTCAAAATTAGTCTTATAAAGTCAGTTTTGCAAAATGGCAGCTTTGGTCCTTGAAGTTTCAAAGATTGACAGAAATTACCCCTGGACATTTTTAATTTGAAAATTATTATTTTTGGTCCTTGGGAAAATTAAACTTGTCATAATTGGTCCCTATGATAAACTTTAAAAATTTGGCAGATTTGGTCCCTTGGTTTTTGGTGAATTACAAAAATGGTCCTTGTTATTAATAAACAAGCCTTGACCTTTGACCCTTGCTTGAACCCCTGCCAATATACCCCTTGAACCCCCTGTCTAATATTAAACCCCCGGTCAAAAGCAGTCAAACTCACCACACACCTTTTCCCTCCAAAATCCTTCATCTTCACCCACTGCCTGCAACACACTCCATTCTCCATACCTCCAGCTCATCTTCACCTCTCCATGTCCCCTCCACCTCCACAACAAACCAAGGAGCATTAAATGCTTCTTCTTCTTTGCACTCAACCCCCCAGTTGCTATATCTTTTTTTTGGCGCCAAAATGAAATCAACGGCCAATATCAATTCCAATCATCCAATGGCCAAGATTAGAGGTGGGAAATGATCAGAGTGCAAGTGGAAGACTTTTCTTGAATAAATAGAGGGAAGAGAAGGAGTGAAAGAGAGTAGTTTTTAGTTTTATTTTTCATATATGTCGTTTTGTAATCCTTATGTCTTAAGTAAGTTCTAAAGTGTAATTTTAACCTTCATTGTACTAAAACTAAGCTTTTGTATCAGTTGCAATTCATTTCAAGTTCTAATTCAAAGTTTGGTTAAGTTTTCTATTTTTCCACTTTCTATAATCAAATTTGTTTTAACATTGCTAAGTATCAAGCTTCAAATAGCTTCATTACAACATATATAAGCTTATTCAAGCTGTTGATAGCTTTGAATAAGCTTATCAAACAGATTCAACAAACTTTATACCTTAGTCAACAAAAGTCAACTGTAAAGCTCAATATGGACTCAGTTATGGAATTGGGTTGTTGCAGAGCTTGGATTGGGTTGGATTAGCTTAGGTTAGTGTAGTTATGGTTCTGGATTGAGCTTCAAAATAAGCTGGACTGCTGTAAGCTTCTCATTCACTTTATGTCATTATTGAGCTCAAATCTGCATATCATCATCAGTTTAGTTTAGTAGGATATTGTTGTTAGATGTGGTTCAATTAGTTGTACTTTAGCATATTAAATCTGTTTTGAAGGTTGGCTAGGCTTGGATTTGAGATTTGATTCAAGAATTTGCATTTTAGTTAGTAAACTAAGTGTTTGGATCATTGGATAAATCTGAGTTAGAGGTAAGAGTTTTAGTAGAATACTGTTGCAGTAGACTTAATTAGGACCATTAAGTAGATTTGGATCTTTAAATTGCACCTTAGTTCATCAAAAGTCAAATTTCACTTTAAATCTATCCTAGGATTAAAACAATTAGAATTTAACCATTCATTAGCTTTATCTAGGCTCAGATTTGGAAGTATTAGCTTATTTCAGTTTTACTTTAGCTTATTTCATCAATTTCAGTTCACAAATTGAAATCAAAAGTCATTTAAGTCAAACTTGCAAAACTGCTTATAAAGTCAAAAGTTGAAAAACTCAGTTTTCTCTAATCTTTGTTGATTTTTCATAGCTTCAATTTTGGTTCAATTCAAGTGAAAGTTTGGACTTAACAAGTTCAGTTGGTCAAGAGTTGGAAACTGATTTTTGTGAGATTTTAGTCATAATCTATAAGCTCCTAATCAGCTTGTCAATGGGTCAAAAGTGCCATGTGCACATGCTCAGCATACACTGAGTGTGCACAGGTTTGTGCAGAAGCTCTCAACAAGCTCATGAGAGCTTGTCTTGGTCTGATTTTTGGTTTATATGCTCCTTGCCAGGTCTACTTGAGACTATGATGTCTGGTATTAAGTTCCAACTAGGGTAGATAGCTTATTTTTAAGCTTGAAATCAGCTCCTCAGAACTAATTTCACTAGTTTGATTTTGTATTCATAAGCTTGTAGCTGGTAATCTAGAGGTGTAGACTAGTTGATATAGGTTCTTTTCACTGAATTATAGCTTAATCTAGCTTCTGTGTTCATTTTGTGCTTTCTAGTGCTTATTTACTTAATTTGAGTGCTTATTTATAAGCACATTTCACTACGCAATGGTCTTTTTGAGAAGAATGATTTCAGATTCAAGAGTTTGATTTGACGATTCAGTTGAATTGTTAACAAGTAAGGGCTCAGACATAAGATAGTTGTCAGGACATTGTGCAACACACTGGTCAACCTCTTCTTCATTACTGAATTCAGGTTGCTCAGTATGTTGTGTTGCATTTGCAGGCAGAGTATGATCAACAGTAGATTGTACCTCGACCATCTGTTCTGTGTCAGTGTCATAGGTGGGTAAGATATCTTCCTCAACCATTTGTTCTTTGTCAAATTTGGGCTCGGTGTCATAGTTAAGTATGATATCTTCTCCAGATCTGCTGCTGTCATCCTGCTTTTCCAATGCTACAACCTCATTGTCCGCATTACCGACAGATGCAGTAATCACAACATTCTCAACATCCCTTTGAGCATTCCTTCCATGTACATCAACTCTTTCACCTTGCCTTTTCATTGAGATCAACTTCTCTTTCAGAACAATCCATCCTTCGTACAATTTCACAAATGCCTTTTCATTTTCAGACCATCAATAGCAAGGTTTGGTGATGAAGGTTTTAAGCAGTAGATGGAAGGTGAGGAGATTTATGAAGTCAGCATACTTGAAGGGCCGATATAGTGAATTTCTATTTTCCCTCCAAAAATAATTTTGAAAATTTTCGCTCCCAAAATTTGAAATTCACTATAAAAATCAATTCTAAGGTTGTAAGAAAAATTTGAGTTATGACAATTTTGATGCTAAATTTGACCCGAAAAATTCGAATTTGGGCCCAAAAATTTGAATTTTTGACCAAAATTTTCATAGTTAAACCAAAATTTGAATCTCGCGTAAAAATTGAACGTTTAGTCTCCTGAAGAAATTAAAATTGAACCCTAATTTTTTTTTTGATAACTTGTGTTGATGGATCTTTGTAGTCGAATGAAACTTGTTGTTTGTTGAAGAAGTGCTTAGGCGTAGAAAACCAGCTTATGCGTATAGGAAACCTTATGCGTAATACTCAACCTTATGCGTAAAAGATAACTTACGCGTAAGAATAGGGCTTACGCGTAGGAATATCTTACGCGTAAGAAATGAGAAACACTAAGATTAGGCGTAAACTGAATGTTAGACGTAGAAAGCTTATGTGTAAGACAAGGCTTAGGCGTAAGAAAAAGCTTATGCGTAAAGAGTTCTACGCGTAAGTTTAAGCTTATGCGTAAAATTAGGGTTTTGCCCAAAAATCCTTTACACTATCACAGTGTAAAAGATATCCAAAGTCGAAGTGTTTTCAGGCTTATCCAAGCAAGAAAACACTTAGTAAACCAAGAACACTGAAGATCAAACCTTGAAAAACTTATGCGTAAGTTTAGGGTTTCCTTACGAGTAGAAAGTACCAAAACTGATTTTATGCCCAAAAATGTTTTGAAGCCAGATTTTTATGATGAAATACCTTCAAAATCACCAAAAGAACAAGAAAGTTGTAAACTTGATGATCCAAAATGAAACTTTAGCTTATGCGTAAGAAAGGATGCACGAACCAAATCAAGATTAAAAACAATGAAAAACACATAAAGTTTCAAACTTTTTGCCAAAAACATAAACTTTAACACCTAATAACCTTGAAAGTACAAGAATCTTGGATTGTAACATGTAAAAATGAAAGCTTTTTGCGTATGAAAGATTGAGTACCAAAACCTTAAGCGTATACCATAAAAACTTCAAAAACAAAACGATTTCACCCAACTATTTGGCGAATGATACCACTGTTAGGTCACCATATTCATAACACAAGCATCAATATAAGAAATAGAGAAGAAGATTGATCGGTTGAACACTTAACACACACATACGAATGAATAAGAAAGGTTATGCGTAAATGTGAAATGATAAAATGAACAACCAACCTTCAATAGAAGGTTTACAAGAGGTATTTATAGGGCAAGGAGCTAGGGCAACACATCTAGACTCCTTCCCTTCTTATGGGCTTGGGCCAAGGCTTATGGGCCTTCTACATAAGCCTTAGCTTAATAATAAACATAAAGGCCATATTAAGCTAACTATTACATATGAATCACTAACACTTGAATTAAGGTTTAGGAGTGATTCCAACAATATATATATATATATATATATATATATATATATATATATATATATATATATATATATATATATATATATATATATATATATATATATATATATATATATATATAGGATAAATGATGCCAATAACCTGTTGTTATTTGATATCATCATCATCTCATCAAATGCATTCCAGTTATCTTTCATATTACAAATCAACCCATAATGTACACATGAAATAATAACATCAAAGTAACAAGTTGAAACACTGATCATCTTAAATTTGTTGCCCGAAATTACTGAAGGTGGATAAGGGAGAAGTGCGTAGAAAAAGACGAGAGAAGGATATAGAATCAACCAAGTTCTGAAACAAATCATTAAATAAATCATTAAGCCCGATCACGTGAACCTGTTGTGCGTCCTCGATGTACACATTTCTCTCCCCTGATGGTTACGATTTATCGGAATCAGCAGAATGATGTGAACTTGAAGCATTAACTAGAAGCACTCTATAATTAATCATATCAGCCCGTGAGAAAATGTCGATAAACAAAATCTACTAACAATACCATTTAATATTGTCTAACTCTTTATCAACCTTTTGTATCAAAATTCAACGGCTGACTCTAGTAACCACATGTGAAGACAACCCAATATGACGGACTTGAGAATGAAGTAAAATCTCCCACACTTGTGACTTAAGCTTGTACTATCATGTGACGAAGAATGGCTATACCCCACAACAAAAGTATTAGAAGCACAATTCCTCTTGACATATCCTCAACTACGTGAGACACCGAGAACTACAGTGTAACTCCTTAAAGTGATAGCTATTTTGTGGGTATAGAAAGAAAGAATCACAAAAGTAACTAGATATCCAAGTCTTCATCACAATCAATATATGCCCAAACAAGTCATCTTCGCGGAAGAGATGAAAGAAAGAAGATGAAATAAATGCACGCATCCGTAAAACATCACTTCAAACCCAAATAAGTAATAAATGATCATCTCCGTGGTCGTAGTTGATATACGTTGCAAATTCAAGTCGTGGATACTTAACCTAGTGAAAATTTTGTTACCAAAATACCACTCTTTTTGCAAATACTTACAATAAAAATTAACACAATGCATTAAAAATACATTGGATAATATAAACATTAAGTCAATTAATTTTTGATAAATGCCAGTACAGCCCATATAATAACTATCCACCCCAAAATCAAATGAGAAGTATGGCCACGAGCCCAACAAATCATATACCCAGTCTAATAACTCATCCATCCCAACAGATCCAGCACACATATACATATAATCAGTAACACACACATTAGTTCAAACCCTAAAAACAGATATAATGTTTTATCCGGCCCTTTTTCTCTCACATTTCAAATCTCATCCAAATGCAAATCAGTCAAGATCTACATTAATCATCGATCAAATCACAACACTCATCTCATGTCATCTTCAAATCTTACCTTATCTCCATCATCTTAATAACCGACCAAAAACACCAAAGTACTCGAACATCACAAACAAGAAATAATCTTAGTTTGCAGCTCAAAACAAACAACCAGACGTACCCTAACTTATGTCTTCATATGCAGTTCACTCTGAGTCACGAAATCATGTTACGTCTTCAAAATCCATTTGTGGGTCTCGGGTAGGTATCAATTGTTTGTAGTTTTCATTGTTTTTGGTCTTGTGTTACTTAGAACGAACCAAAGAAAAAGTAATAACACATTTGTTAATTATCTTTTTCTGTTTAATTCGGATAAAAATTGAAGCGAAGCTTCAAATAAGAGTCGATGATGATTTTTCTTTTATGTGAACCTTCAATGGTTTTGATTTATCTCTAAATATGCACGAAAAAAAACTGAGATTCTGTTGTTGTATTTTTCATTTTGGTCTGAGTAATGATTGATGATGATTATTTCTCTCGGTTGATAGACCTTCATGAGTCTCGGTTGATATACTACATTACACAATAAACTATGACCTATTGGCTAAACTAGTCCTTGTGTAAGTAAATAAGAAATTTAATGCAATTCCCGTAATGACTTCACTTTAACGAGGCTAACAAAAAGTAAATTAGGTTTTGTAATTATACTAATCTCTTTGCCAAAATATTACTACTAATGTTCTCCTAATTAGCTTGATACTATTTTGCCAATGTTATTTTGTATAAAAGATAAAACTTGCCATTAGATGAATATAGCTAACCTTTTAAAGTCACTTCATTTTAGTAATGCATGCTATCTTTTGTGATGAAAATCTTTACATTGTGATATAGTGGTTGTATAGCTTGTACCTTAAACACCATTGACATCGAAATTTTACTAGGAAAACAATTTGATTGTACACGACTTGTACTTTTCAGTTATGTTCTAGGTATTTCTAGAGGTCGTTCTTGGTTCGGTTTTTAGTAGGCCCAGCCTTATTTTGTTGTTGTTTTTGCAAGTGTGGTGTTTGCATTGTTGTTTACTTTGCAAGAGAATACTTAGATAGTTAGATCAGGAGTTGTTACATTGCGATTTGTAGCTGTGAACTTTTAAATATTTTAGAAGCATGTGATGAAATACTATAACAAGATTTCCTTTTGTGTAAAGGGTATTTAAAGAATGGTACTAATTTGGCCAATTTAAGCAGTCGTGCCTTTCACACGCATCGTGTGTTTCCTATTACGGAGATAGACAAAACACATGATGATAAAGAAATTGTCTTGATCAGTTGATATCATTGAGAAAGAAATAGGAAGAAGTGTTCGTAACCTGCGTTTAAGTTTGAATGACCAATATATTCTCGAAGATGATGAAGAACCAGAAAAGGATATGGAAGAGGATGCCTGATTGAAAATTTTAGGAGTTAGGCCGAAGAAGAATTTAATGAGTATGAATTGAAAGAGGTAATCACTTAAACACATATGTTTAAGATAGACATTCTTAATTTCTTATATTCTCATTGTTATACTCTAGAACCAACATACAAGTAATGCAAATAAATATCCTAGAAAAATTCAATTGTTGTCCAATTCTGAATAGCCATAGATCATGTGTGTAATTTTTTTTATGTTATGTAAGTATGTGTTTACTTTAGGTGCATTTTGTATATTGAAGTTGGTACCAAAATAGAGGCCAAATATATACGTCATTGCTGAGCAATACATCCTTTTAACATGGTTTTAGTGCATCTTTTATGAATAGGTGTATGATAGAGACCGATGATGTATTTAGTTGTTTACTGTTAGTATATAAGTATATGTTTATATGGTGTAGCATACTTGTTGGTATGTAAGTATAGCTACTTTACTTGAGAGATTTTCCTGTCTCCTCAAGATGGTTGTATATTTGTTTAGGATCAGGTTTGGATTACCTTGCAAGAAGACATTATCAGTGACATTTTAACTCATTTTTGTTTAATTTGCAATTTGGTGTTGTATGGTTGCTATATGATCCAATTTGGATGGCCTTTTGACCTTGACATTTAGTAGAATATTGATTCGAATAAACTCGAACATGCAAACTGTTTTAAAATATTTAGATCGACTTATGTCAATCTATTTGAATGTGTATGTTAGACATTGATAAATAGATATATAAATGTGTAATGAAAGATAAAGAGTAAGAAGCACATAACCACGACATGAGTATTTAAAGTGGTTCGGCTACAAGGACACCTTCCTTGCCCTACTCCACTCCCCGAGTCACCTACTCGAGAGTTCTTAATCACTACACGACACCAACTCCTTATGGCGGAGAAGCCTTCACAATGTCGCCTACTCTTTTTCCGGTACTAGGCTAACCACCGGGTTCTTTCACAAGGGAGAACCACACCTATCACAACGTCGCCTACCCTTTATCCAGTACTAGGCTAAGTACCGAGTTCTATTACAATAAAGGAACTACTACCCAACACTACACAACACCTAACCCCAAAGGAGACCAACTCCTTATTACAACACCATCAAGGATATCAATATCCTTGGATACAACCTATCTTTATTTGTATATCGATGCACCTCATCGAGTATACAACCTTGCCATCCTTCACTAATGCCACTTAACTTGACTTCTAGGAATCTTTCACTAATGCCCTTGACACGGACGTTTGGCAACTTTCACTAATGCCTTCGTCTTGACTTCTTTAGCATTCTTCACTAATGCTTATGACACATACGTTTAGCACCTTTCACTAATGCTTTCGTCTTGACTCTTTCGGCATCCTTCACTAATGCCTTGGACACAACACTTCTATGGAGAAAGAAAGAAGTATCAACAAGATAACCTTAGTAGTCTTGATGATGACGAAGCATGGCAACTCATGGACTTGAGTTTGCTCGACTTCAAGAAGTGGTGATCTCGCCTTTAAGAGGAACCTAGAGAATCATACAAAAACAAAAGACAAACTACATAGAAAGATCCTTATGATATGTGGTTAGAAGGTTACAATACTTGGGGAAAGTATGTGTGGGAGTGGCCACCTAAAAGGAAGAAATGGCTCACTATTTATAGAGGAAAAACAACTACTGTTCCATGAATCCCACGGATCCCTCACTTGAGGGATCTGTCCAGTGTAAAACTGGGGATCCGTGGGACGCTCCCTTTGCCCATGGGTTTTGGGTCATGGGTCATGGGTTATGGATCATGGGTATCCAAGTAGATACAATGTATCTACAAGATGCAATACATCTAGTCCATAGGTCATGGATAATATCCATATATGACTTAAGCATGATGTCATGCAATGGGTTATGGGTCATGCTCCATGGGTATGGGTCATGGACTTTGGGTTATACCCAACTACATTCAATGTATTTGGTCAATGGGTCTAATACTTAAGTTTCTACCCATTTATATTACCCATTAAAATACATACTAGTTATGTATATATTTACCCAATATGTAAACACTAGTTGTTGTACATATGTATTACTAAATCATAAAATCACTTATACTTGTTTTAGTGTTTTATGTGAAAATGTAAGTGTGTTAGTAAACTATTGGCTCAAACCACTTACATATTTTATTTGTTTCGTTAAAATGATTTTACGTTTGTTATCGATTGTGAAAACGTAGAGGGGGAGGGGGTGAATACGTTTCCGTTTCAAACTTAAAACTTTTGTATCAAATAAATTATAAACCATTGCATTTGCTAATCTCAACGCGAGAATATATTTAACGCATTACGGCATGTAAAGCCAACCCCTTAATATCACATAAGATTTCGCAAGATTAATGGTTCATTATAAATCAAGTTTCACCATTATTAATCCGGTTGCTTTTTCTTGATCAAGCGTGTCATAATATGTAAAGTGTTAAATATAGTTTATGACTATATGAAAGACCAAGTATGTATTACAAACATAGACGTCAACCATATAGAAAATACACAATGTAATGTGTGACAACTCGCAATTTCAGGTCATTTCTCAAAACAATTCATATTTCACTATTTCATCATTTATCGTAAACTAGGTTTACGTGTTCCAAATTCGCGTAACCTTAATGGTTTAGCGGCGAATTCATGATCATATCATCAAGAACATTTCGTATAGACTAGGTTTAGTCTACATATCATTAGCATCATTTTTATCATGTTAGTTCATTCATGATTTTGCATTTCACATTAAACGCGTAAATTTCATATTAAATAAACGTTATCGCGTAATTAATTATTTTGAACAATTAATTCGATACTTTCAAAAATTATCCCGATATATTTTTATACTTACTTTTAGTTTGTAAAAATAATGTTTTGAGTTTACCCAGTGTTTTAAATTTATTTTGTATATAAATTGTTAAATTTATATTATTACGAAGGTTTTCTTAAAAACTACACGATAATTACTATATCACTCAAATTTTACAAAAAATGTATTTTTACAATTCTTATGACTTCAATATATTTTACTTTGATCCATTAAAAATTTCTTTTAGCCAAAACTACCTTAAATGCACAAAGGTATACATAAGATACCATTTATCCTTATATTACCTACATTACTTTCACCCTTTTTACACAATAATATAAAAATATATATATATATATTTGTATTATATCCCTCCCCAAAAATCCGGACAAGGGGGGGGGGAATGAGTCACTAGGAGTTGGTGATATTTTCTTACAAAGAGTAGATTTACACTCCAAACTTAATTCACACACTTCACTCAATTATTCAAAGTCTTTCTTCTCTTGTTTTTCCTCTCTCAAAACCGGCCAAGCTTAAGGAAGAAGAAGATTCATCCAAAATTTTACAAATCAAGTATTATACAATCTAGTTACATTCTTATTTAAGGTTTTGAAATAAAAACCTAGGGTGTTTAGGTTAAAACCTTTGTTCTTTGCACCTCATCAAGTAACTAGTAAGCATATCATTTTCATTTTTCATCTTTCATTATCATTTCATATGTATTTCATCATTTTTGAGCAAAGCATGCAAGACTTATGGATATTTATACCATTTTTATCATTGTTTTTAGAGTATATATATATATAAGTCATCCTATAATTTATCCCTTGTTATATATTAGTCTTGATGATGTTTAGGAACCCATGACACCCTAAGAAGGTGTATGGTAGGATTAGAATAGCTTTGGAGTTGTTTTGAAGGGATTGGAATAGGTTTAGTACGAGAAAAACTCTTTTCGACAAGTATTAATAAGGGTCTGATCTTATTTTGTAATTCTGGAAAAACGACAGTAGACATAAAATTTTTGGCCTAGATATTTAGAAAATATACTTTAAAACGAATCCGTGGCCGCTTGAACGGATTAAAACGGAGTTATAACGAAGAAGTTATGAATTTTTCAAGTTTGACGACGAAATATATATATCCTGAAAATTTCAGCAAACTATTTTTGTTTTGTACGAGTCAAAAACGAGTCTTAAGCTTTATAAATTATTTCGACTTATCAAAAATATATTAGTATACTTTGATACGAAGCTAAGGACGTATAATACGTAGAAAACGGATTTGTAACGACTAAAATATACACGTTTTCACAAAATTGCCGTAACTTTATTAGTTAAGAAAAACTATATCATTTTTATTAGACAAGTGTTACGGTAAGCAAGTGACCATATTGAAGGCTATTTTTAACGTTGACGTAGAACTTTTTGTAAAGAGAGGTCTTCTAATAAAATTGAGATCATCAAGCATATTTTCCAAAACGACCAACCGTTTGTATAGCGGAGTTGTAATGAATTAACTACGGTTGCTTAAACTTTGCCGAAATTCACTTTTAAACTACATTTTGGACAAAATCACCCTACTTAACCTATATTTTCTTTATGAACGAGACCTCTAGGATAAAAACTTAAATGCCAACACTTTGAGATTTTGATACAAGCTTTCCAAAGCCGTTGAGTTAGTTTCCTAACGTTCGACGTACACCATTTTACGACTAGCTTTTCGAGGCCATTTTAGTCACTTTCATGAAATTTCCAACGACATTATTTTACAACGAAAAGTTAAAATTTCACAATAAATCATTAAGAAACTATTGTAGGATGACATTTTGACGTAAATACTTGTAAAATAATTTAAGAATGGTCAAGACGTCAAAAGAGTATTTTTCGACGAAGAGTATTATTTTTCAAAATTCACAAGTGGTATAAATAACATACGAAATGCATGCATAACATTACATCATAACTCATTACGTATCATATCATTCACAATAGGTCAAGGTTAAAGTATCACGCTACATTTCAGTGTATCCACTTTTGTCATCATAATCATTGCAACAGGTGAGTTTTCATAGCCCCATTTTCAATTGTTTTGAACTATTTTGGGGGAGATACATGCTTAACTATTTTTCACAAGTACTTTATCTTTTTAAGGATAACTTCTATCATGATCATCATTGTTTCAAACTGAATGTTGTACTATATTAGTTGTTCTTGTTTGTTTGGTATAGTTCTACGTCGTATAAAGTTCTATGTCAGTTGACTACTGATACATCGTCGTATAAAGTTCTATGTCAGTTGACTACTGATACATCGTCGTATAAAGTTCTATGTCAGTTGACTACTGATACATCGTCGTATAAAGTTCTATGTCAGTTGACTACTGATACATCGTCGTATAATGTTCTAAATCAGTTGACTACTGATACATTGAGTCTAGTCCTATTGATTAAGTGCTATTGTTCTACGTCGAGTTAGGTACTATTGTGAATTCATTTGACATCAAGTGTTTGAACATAAACTATACATATTTTGGCAGTGGGTTGTGAACACACAGGTTGCAAGTTTTGTATGGGCGGAACTTGGAACTGGGTGGATTTACAATGCCTTTGCTGCATAAACGATTTTGAAAGGCTTTACATTTCAACACAAACTCTATGAACTCACTCAACCTTTGTGTTGACACTTTTAGCATGTTTTTATCTCAGGTATCTAAGGCATTCACTTCATGGCATGCATGTGGACACATCATGGAGTCGCGGTGACGACTCGTCTCACTTGGGTTTTACGCACTTTAAAACATCGTTTGAATTGTAACAAACTTATTTCCGCACAAGTTGATTTTCATTTGGGACCTACACTTTGTAAACTCTGATTGTTTTATTAAATCAAACGATGTGTTTTCCAAACGACACTTTAGGTCGTTCAATATAACTGTGATTGTGATGCTATGACAGTCAATCCCCAGGAATTCCATTCCGCTGCAAAACAGGTAATTTGGGGGTGTGACAGATTGGCATCAGAGCTTCGGTTATAGAGAACTAGGTTGCATCATTGACCCTAGACTATAACTACATCATCATAGCATCTCATCATTTCATCATAAGTGCATGTTCACTTTGCATGCGATTTTTACGTACATTTTTCGAGTTATTTACTTTCATTTCAAATCGATTGTCACATGGATGCCCTTAAATACCCATCCCATTATCCTTTCCTCATACTCTAATGTGGTGAATGCTTTGTCATTCCCTATCGCAACTTTAATATCAGTTGACTCATCACCGATAACGTCAAATGCCGAGATAAACCTTTAAGTACGGCAAAGTCACTCTCACTCCTTTGTTGCACCACTAACATGTCGAGTTACACGCTATTCACACACTAAGTCACTAAACCATCATACAATTGAAGCACTTACGACATCTCATAACCCATTTCTTAGGAAACCGTCGATCATTTTGAAAAATAACCTCAAACTTATCATTTCTTATCACACCTCTTTGGAGCATTTATTATTGACATCGGACTTTGCTACATCTCACCTTTCCTTTTATTTTGAAGAAGATATGGCGTCGAAGAAAGCTGCACCCGAATTGACACAAGCGGCTATTCAAAAGTTGGTAAGGGATAGCATAGCCGATGCTCTAAGGATTGAAAGGGAAACGGTGGCTGCTGCTGCTGCTGAGGCCGCGGCTACTGCCGAAGCCGCTAGAATTGCGAGGGAAGCCGAAGCTGCTAGGCTTGCTGCTGCTGCAGGAAATGCAGGAGGGTCCGGAGTTAAAAGCTGTTCGTATAAGGATTTCAAAAGTGGAGATCCCACGAAGTTTAGAGGTACCGAAGGAGCCACTGCCATGGTTCGATGGTTCGAGAAATTGGAGTCCGTGTTTTTGTTATGTAATTGCCCGGATGATAGCAAGGTCAAGTTTGCTACGAGTACACTACTTGATGGAGCGTTGTCGTGGTGGAACTCTTATGCTCAGCCGATGGGAATGGAAAATGCTTTCAAGCTCACTTGGGAGCAATTCAAAGGTTTGGTAACAAAGAAGTTTTGTCCTCGTACGGAAGTGAAGAAGTTGGAGACCGAATTCTATGAGTTGGTAACTATTGGGTATGACATTGATACTTACATTCGAAGGTTTCAAGAATTGGCCGTGTTATGCCCATCTATGGTTTCGGATAATGAGAAGCTACTGGAGGCTTTCATTGAAGGACTTCCCGAGATTATTCAAGGTGATGTGAATTCTTTTGATCCACAAACGATTGAGGAATCTATTAGAGTGACTCAGAAGCTTATGGCACAAGTAGTAAAGAGGGGCAACATCACCAACACCAACCGTAACAACAATACCAACAACCGCACCAACTACAACAATAACCAAAACAACAACAACAACGACGATAACCAAATCAACAACAACAAAAGGAAATGGGAAAACGACCAAGGAGGTTATAACAACAACAACCAAAACCGTAACACTAACCATCATCAACAACAGAATAGAAGACAAGAAGTCGCCAGGGTCTATGTTGCTGCACCAACAAAGGGAAGAGCTTATACAGGAAACTTACCGCGATGCCACCAATGCACGCTACATCATAATGGTCCATGTGGTATATGCTTTAGCTGTCACAAAGTAGGAAACCTTGCTAAGGACTGTAAGGGCAAAGCCGTAGTCACATGCTTCGGATGTGGGGAACAAGGACACTATCGGAACCAATGTCCCCAAAACCAAGATCAACAAGTTGAAGGTGCTCATGGGAATGCATACATGTTAGAAGGAGGCAAGGCTCAACAGGATTTCAACAACGCGGAAGACTGAAGAAGTTCGGAAACTAACAGTCTTATTTTTCTTTATGTACTATGTTGTACTAAGTTTATGTTTTCCATCGTATCCAAATCTTTATAACTTAAGATGTACTACTTTTGATAAACCACTCGTTGTAAAATATTTTCATCTATCGTTCTTTATTTTCTTTCCGATTTGTTATTACTCACGAGAATTTTAATTCCTTTTACTTTAACTATCATTTTAACGACACAGATTAAATCGTTGTAAACATCGAGAGTTATAACAACTAAACCGAACGTCACATCATCGTTCTTTAATTATACATAGCCTAGCTAACTATGTCTAATTCTGGAGGGATCATGTTATGTTGGGAGCAGTTATTTATAAATCTTAGTGCAAGCAAAATCTTCACATATTTCAAAGTCAAAGTGTTACTCATCGGAGATACTCACCCAATATTTTTCTCTACTACGATGTTTTGTACACTCTCAATCATCGATAACCGTAACGACACTTCTCCATGTCTTCTTTCCTCGTTATTCATCACAAACTCAAAAATTCGATAGACTAACACGAACTGAATTCAGGGACTGAATTCCTTTTTGGATGGGCGAATGTGACAACTCGCAATTTCAGGTCATTTCTCAAAACAATTCATATTTCACTATTTCATCATTTATCGTAAACTAGGTTTACGTGTTCCAAATTCGCGTAACCTTAATGGTTTAGCGGCGAATTCATGATCATATCATCAAGAACATTTCGTATAGACTAGGTTTAGTCTACATATCATTAGCATCATTTTCATCATGTTAGTTCATTCATGATTTTGCATTTCACATTAAACGCGTAAATTTCATATTAAATAAACGTTATCGCGTAATTAATTATTTTGAACAATTAATTCGATACTTCCAAAAATTATCCCGATATATTTTTATACTTACTTTTAGTTTGTAAAAATAATGTTTTGAGTTTACCCAGTGTTTTAAATTTATTTTGTATATAAATTGTTAAATTTATATTATTACGAAGGTTTTCTTAAAAACTACACGATAATTACTATATCACTCAAATTTTACAAGAAATGTATTTTTACAATTCTTATGACTTCAATATATTTTACTTTGATCTATTAAAAATTTCTTTTAGCCAAAACTACCTTAAATGCACAAAGGTATACATAAGATACCATTTATCCTTATATTACCTACATTACTTTCACCCTTTTTACACAATAATATAAAAAATATATATATATATATATATATTTGTATTATATCCCTCCCCAAAAATCCGGACAAGGGGGGGGGGGGGAATGAGTCACTAGGAGTTGGTGATATTTTCTTACAAAGAGTAGATTTACACTCCAAACTTAATTCACACACTTCACTCAATTATTCAAAGTCTTTCTTCTCTTGTTTTTCCTCTCTCAAAACCGGCCAAGCTTAAGGAAGAAGAAGATTCATCCAAAATTTTACAAATCAAGTATTATACAATCTAGTTACATTCTTATTTAAGGTTTTGAAATAAAAACCTAGGGTGTTTAGGTTAAAACCTTTGTTCTTTGCACCTCATCAAGTAACTAGTAAGCATATCATTTTCATTTTTCATCTTTCATTATCATTTCATATGTATTTCATCATTTTTGAGCAAAGCATGCAAGACTTATGGATATTTATACCATTTTTATCATTGTTTTTAGAGTATATATATATATAAGTCATCCTATAATTTATCCCTTGTTATATATTAGTCTTGATGATGTTTAGGAACCCATGACACCCTAAGAAGGTGTATGGTAGGATTAGAATAGCTTTGGAGTTGTTTTGAAGGGATTGGAATAGGTTTAGTACGAGAAAAACTCTTTTCGACAAGTATTAATAAGGGTCTGATCTTATTTTGTAATTCTGGAAAAACGACAGTAGACATAAAATTTTTGGCCTAGATATTTAGAAAATATACTTTAAAACGAATCCGTGGCCGCTTGAACGGATTAAAACGGAGTTATAACGAAGAAGTTATGAATTTTTCAAGTTTGACGACGAAATATATATATCCTGAAAATTTCAGCAAACTATTTTTGTTTTGTACGAGTCAAAAACGAGTCTTAAGCTTTATAAATTATTTCGACTTATCAAAAATATATTAGTATACTTTGATACGAAGCTAAGGACGTATAATACGTAGAAAACGGATTTGTAACGACTAAAATATACACGTTTTCACAAAATTGCCGTAACTTTATTAGTTAAGAAAAACTATATCATTTTTATTAGACAAGTGTTACGGTAAGCAAGTGACCATATTGAAGGCTATTTTTAACGTTGACGTAGAACTTTTTGTAAAGAGAGGTCTTCTAATAAAATTGAGATCATCAAGCATATTTTCCAAAACGACCAACCGTTTGTATAGCGGAGTTGTAATGAATTAACTACGGTTGCTTAAACTTTGCCGAAATTCACTTTTAAACTACATTTTGGACAAAATCACCCTACTTAACCTATATTTTCTTTATGAACGAGACCTCTAGGATAAAAACTTAAATGCCAACACTTTGAGATTTTGATACAAGCTTTCCAAAGCCGTTGAGTTAGTTTCCTAACGTTCGACGTACACCATTTTACGACTAGCTTTTCGAGGCCATTTTAGTCACTTTCATGAAATTTCCAACGACATTATTTTACAACGAAAAGTTAAAATTTCACAATAAATCATTAAGAAACTATTGTAGGATGACATTTTGACGTAAATACTTGTAAAATAATTTAAGAATGGTCAAGACGTCAAAAGAGTATTTTTCGACGAAGAGTATTATTTTTCAAAATTCACAAGTGGTATAAATAACATACGAAATGTATGCATAACATTACATCATAACTCATTACGTCGTTCAATATAACTGTGATTGTGATGCTATGACAGTCAATCCCCAGGAATTCCATTCCGCTGCAAAGGGTGTGACACCTTCCTTGCCCTACTCCACTCCCCGAGTCACCTACTCAAGAGTTGCTTCACTAGATCAACACACTCCATTCTCGGCGGAGAAAACCTTACACAACGTCGCTTACACTTTTTCCGGTACTAAGCTAAACACCGAGTTCTTCCACGACGTAGAACCAAACCTATCACAACGTCGCCTACACTTTATCCGGTACAAGGCTAGATACCGGGTTCTATTACAAAGGAGGAACCACTACCCAACTACACCAGCAACTAACCCCAAAGGAGATCTACTCCTTATGACAATATCAACAAGGATGACAATATCCTTGTGACCCAATACTAATCTATCTTGTACATCGAATCACACCATATCGAATGTACATCTTAGGCACCTTTCACTAATGCCTTTAACTCGATCTCAAGGCACCCTTCACTAATGCCTTTAGCCTTTACTTCTAAGCACCCTTCACTAGTGCTTTCAATATGGACATTCGACACCTTTTACTAGTGTCTTCGTCTTGGCCCTTTAGACATCTTTCACTTATGTCTATGACACATCTATGACACCCGTTATGTTTTGTGGCCCAACATAATAAACCTTGTGTTTTATGGCACAAACACATAAACCATCTTCGTCTTGGCCCTTTAGACATCTTTCACTTATGTCTATGACACATCTATGACACCCGTTATGTTTTGTGGCCCAACATAACAAACCTTGTGTTTAATGGCACAAACACATAAACCATCTAGTCTAGTCATAGACATACGACACATCTATGAAACTCGTTATGTTTTGTGGCCCAACATAACAAACCTTGTGTTTTATGGCACAAACATATAAACCATCTAGTCTAGTCATACATACAAGAATATGATACTAGACAATATCCAAGACAATGTGTCTAATGGATATGAAATCCTAAACTAAACATCAAGAACACAAAGCATGATGTAGTTAGTCTTCTATGAATGAAGATGACAAGTTTCCCAAGCTTGTTGTAGAAGATCTTCATGTGCTTGTATGCTTGTGATGGGTGATCACTTCAGTAGGTAATGGTGCAAGATCTCTAGGCTTGCTTTGGAGGATCACTTCGGGAGTATGCTTACAACAAAATGAAAGTTAGAAGCATTATCATCATATGTGATGAGGGTGGATTACATGTTTCCTAATGATCTAAATATGCTAGAGATGGTGGAGAGAAACTATGTGTGAAGGTGTATCAAACAATGAAGAAATGGCTCACTATTTATAGAAGAAAAATAGCCACTGTTCCCCGGATCCCACGGATCCCTCCCTTGAGGGATCCGTCCATTGTGTTACTGGGGATCCATGGGACGCTCCCTTTTACCCATGGGTTTTGGGTCATGGGTCATGGGTTATGGGTTATGGGTACCAAGTAGATTCAATATATCTACAAGATGCAATGCATCTAGTCCATGGTTTTGAGTGCCCACCAAGGTACAATGTATCTAGACATTGGGTATGGGTCTTGGACTTTGGGTTTTACCCAACTACATTCAATGTATTTGGTCAATGGGTCAAATACTTATGTTTCTACCCATTTATATTACCCATTATAATACATACTAGTTATGTATATATTTACCCAATATGTAAACACTAGTTGTTATACATAAACTATTTAACTAAACATGTTTTAATGGTTTGTTGGGGGTTTGATCATAATGCAACATAACAAACATGTACGAACCTGTGTTGTAGCATACAAGGACTTGAGTCGTCGAGAGGTGTTGAGACAAAATATAATTACAAGTAACTTATACATTTTACGTTATGTATTAAAAGTTACATGTTTGTCGTCAACAAAATAAATGAGAATGTATAGATTAAATATCGTAATATTTGCACTAACAATCTCCCTCTTTTTGATGATGACAAAATATATGTAAACGTAATAGATAGGTAAAATGTCAAAGTTACTTGTGTCCGTACTTCCTATACATTACCTTCTCCGTTTACACTATTCTCCCCCTTTTGTCGAAACAAAAAGGGTGTGTCCTTTATACTTAATTTCTCCCAAGAATGGCGAGTTTGCATCATCCCTAGTGAAGTTAAAGTAAAAACACCTTATTGCTCCAATTGGCACACCACGCCAATACCTTCAACACGAAACACTAATGACGAAGCTTAGCAACTAATGACCTTGAGCTTGCACGTCTTCAAGAGGTGGTGATCTTGCCTTTAAGAGGAACCTAGAGAATCACACAAAAAAATATAGAAAGATTCTTTGAATTATAACCATTGTTTCCAACGGATTAATGGATCAAATTTTTTAGGCTTAACATACATCAAGGTTAGTGTTAAGGAAAGAAAAAAATAATAAATGATGAAAAAGAAATCTCCCTTTTGTTGAAACAAAAAGGAATTTTGAAGAATGAATATGTGCATGCTCCCCCTTGACGGTTGCTTCCCCTTGTTAAGGGCGTCAAGTATTTTAGGAAGGCTAAGACAAAAGTATTGCAAAATTTACAATGTTGTTGTTGTGTTTTTTTTTTTTTTTTTTTTTTTTTTTTTTTCTTTCTTTTTTTGCTTTGACGAAAAACTCCCCTTTATTGAGAGCGTCAAGTTCTCCTAGTGTGTTTTGAAAATCTACAAAACAAAAAGTTAGTGCAAATTATATTCGTCCTTGGACGAGTAAGTCATATGATGCACTTTGTAAATGCTCGACGGAAGATCCCCCTAGCTCGAGGGCGTCAAGAAGAACCTACAAGAAAAAATAAGTAAACCTCGTCCGAAGATAAGTACTCCATATACAAACCCATGTATATGAGTGAACCTACAAAGAAAAGAATTAGTGTAAAATTTCATCCATAAATAGACGAGAATCCCATACACATCAAAGTGTATATATATGAACCTACAAAGAAAGGATTAGTGTCAAAAAGAGAATAATCCTACTACTTGCATCATCATGGTTGGTTTAGAGGTTGTAAAGTTTGTTCAAGGTAAGACAAAAAATGTGCTTAGGGATGAGACGCATTTCATTACGAAATTCACTTGGCTTTTGACAACATAGATGTTTGTGGAGGATGGTTGAGCGACCATGAATTGTAGTGGTAGTGAGACACTTGTAGGATGTGGTTGACACAATAAGCTTGTGGTTTGAGGTTGTGATTGACACAAGTAGGATGTGGTAGAACATGAGACATACTTCATCACGTAGTTCATGAACTAGACCTTGGACACTGTGATGATGATAAAAATTATCATTATGACTTAGAGGTATGGAAGTTGTGGTAGAGGTGATGAGAGGTCAAGTATTACTAGGTAATAAAGAGACTCAAGATTAGCAAGGGATGATGATGAAAGGTATCAAGGTGAATCTTTGACTTGGCTGATGACTCAATAGAGGTGGTAGACATGATGACATTGTGAGTAAAGATAAAAGTGGAGTAAGATGGTTAGCATGATGCAAGATTAGGAATATAAAGAACAAATTGTGCGAATGAGCACAACTTGACTTGATGATGAAATTGACCATAATCATCCTACAAGAATCCAAGAGAGTTAGTACAAAAGGAAAACATTTATACAAATGGATAAATTGTTCACATAAAATCATGAAACGAAAAGAAAAAACTGATAATCCTAAGTGTTGAACAAGTGATTGTGTGGAAAAAGGAAATTTGAAATGATTATCTAAAGAGATAATGTACCTACTGTTCCATGGTTCCCTCACTAGAGGGATCCGGCTAGCTTAAGTCTAGGGATCCGGCTAACAGATGAGGTGAAAAAGAGGTTATTGGGTTCTAGCAAGGTCTAGCACCTACATATCCTAAGTTACTCAGTCTATTAAGTGTCTTACATGAATATGGACTTAAATGATCAAGAGAAAATGATTGATGGTAGCTAATGATTTTTACAGCAAACACACATGTATACACGTTTAAGCAAAGCAAGGAGAGCATGTAGAGATCACATATAGGCAATCAAATGAGATCGAGCTCACAAATAATACACAGGTTTAGCAAACTTAACAAGCACTATTCAAGAAGCCTAAAACAAATTTACGGTCTAGATTAGTAAATCATTTACACTAACAATGACATGCAAGGTATGTGTCTTGAAAGAAAAGAGCACATGATGGTGTTCAAGACGAAAGAGTTGTGAGGTGCTAGTTTAGGACAATCTAGTTATTACGGATGATGATTAGCATATGATGAGTGCTTATTCACTCATCGTTTTTACCCGCCTAAGACCTCAAAAATGACTAAAAACACCCAAATATGCTCAAAATATGTTAAAAATATCCCCGGAGTGTGTTTTATGTCTTTCAGGTACAAAAGGATTGAAAACAGAGCGAAAACGAAATAAATCGAGCTGAAACTGGAAAAGGAGCAGTCAAGACGTAGCCGAGATGCGATTTTCTACATTTCTGAAGCTCGAGACGCGTTTTGAGAGTGATCAGGGGGAAAAGAAACCAAAAACCTATCCATAACCCAAAAATCCAAATTTTCCCTTCCCCGACACCAAAAACGTTCAAAACACCCGTGAAACCAAAATCTATTTCAAAAACCCACTTTTACAAAATTTTATTTTTCTCAAACAAATTACTTTTTTTAGTTCTCAAAAAAAAAAAAAAAAAAAAAAAAAAAAAAAAAAAAAGTTTTAAACTAAAAATACAAAAAATACATTTTTGCTTTAATACAAAAAAAAAATATAAAACACAAGTAAACTTAACCCTTCTTCTCCCCTCCCTCTTCCCCAAAAGCCAGAAAACCAAATAAAAACCCAAGCTCCCATCCCCTGCACCCTGCACCCTTTGTTCTCTCATCCTGACACTCTCCTCCCACTCACCCACTCTTTCCCTCTTTCCCGAGGCTGCCAAGTTGGCAATCCAAGCATAAAACACCCAATGGATGGCTCTGATTGCTTCTAAATGATACCTACCAATTGGATGGGTGGGATTATCTCAAGAAAGCACAAGAAGAATTTATGTCTGTTTTATCTCACGTAAGAAACACAAGTGCAAGGGAGAAGACCCCATACCTTAGTTTTAGTATAAATAGACATTGTATGCCAATGTAGAAGGCATTTTTTCATTCAGTAACATAATTGTAGTTTTACTTTCATTTTAATGTTTTCAAGTAATATTAAACTTTTGTAATCTCTCTTTGTAATTTCAATTTTCAAGTTAATAAAATTTAGTTTTTGATTCTCAAATCATTGTTTCAGCTTGTTAATGTTTCTATTGTTTATTATGAATTTTCTTAGCATAATACTTAATCTCAATTAATTTCAGTTTTTCTCTCTTCATTAATCAAAAAATATCAAAAAAAAAATCAGAAAAACATTTGAAAAAAAAAAGTACTTCAAAATTATTCTACTGCTTAAATAAAATTAGTTATTGTTTTATTAAAAATCAAAATTAAGTTTTAAATAGTTTTTGTTGAATTAATTATTGCTACAAATCATTTTCAAATTCAAAATTTTCACAAGTCAAACAAAAGTCAAACTGCAGTTTTATGGTTGATCTGAATTGCTGATACAATGGAGTTGGATTTGGGTTGATACTGAGCTGGAGTTGGGTTAATATCAGTTAGGATAGTGTTACATTGATCTCATAAGCAAGCCATTGTGGCTGGACTTATGTAAGTGCTATTTTACTTCACTGTTTCATTTCTATCAAAGCTGCATATATAGCATAATTGTCATTTGATAGTTATAGTTGATATCATTGCTTCATTTAGCTGTCTCTTTATCATTTGTACCCGTTCAGTTTGATTCATGGTTTATATCTGTATTCAGAGTTTAAATATGCATATTAGTTCATTAAATAGTGTTTGGATCAGTTCACTTAGCTGAGTTTGAGGCTTGTTATTGGACTGAGAATTGTTGTTTGAGACTCAAATAGGTTAATTAGACTCATTTCAGTCATCATATTTCAGGTGCATACATTATAAGTCAAAATCACTCAACATCTGTACTTAATTCATCATCTGTTTGAATCAAAATCTCAAAACTTGCATTTAAGTTTTAGAATTAGATGATCTAGCTTATATCAGTCATATTACACCATAACTCATCATTTTCAATCAGTCATTAAGGATCAAAACTCATATTAGTCAAACTTTCAAGTCTGTCATTCAAAAGTCAAAAAGTGCAAAATCAGTTTTCACCAAACTTTGTGGAATTTTCATGAGTTTATTTTTGGTTAAAAGCTATTGAGATTTTGGGATAATTAAGTTCAGTTGGTGAAGTTTTGAAAGCTGATTTTTGTGGAATTTTTGGGATTCTCCATAAGCACTTTATAAGCCCTTGAATCAGCTAGTTTTACCCTGCTTATGTAAAAAAAAAAAAAAAAAAAAAAAAAAAAAAAAGTGGAAAAAGTGGTTTTTACAAAACTTTGTGGATTTTTCATTTGCTCATTTCTTATCCAAGGCTGTTGAAATTTTGGGATAAGTAACTTCAGTTGGTCAAGATTTCAAAGCTGATTTTTGTGAAATTTTTGGAAGCCTCTATAAGCCCTTAATAAGCTGTCCAAACATCCCAGTTTTGCCCTGCACACATCTAGCTTAAACTATGTGTGAGCAGGCAACTTGCAGAAGCTCCACAGGCTTCAATTCATATTGTTAAAGCCTCAAATTTGGTCTAGTTGCTCATTGGTTGGTATTCTAGAGTTCTCAATTTCTGTTTTCCAAATAAGCTCATTAGATAAGCTGGTAATTAAGCTGCAAGTAGGATAGTTAAGGCCGTTTTAATCTTAAAAATCAAATAAGTCAAATCAGTTTAGCTTGCATCTTAGAGGTTTAGAATAGTTGATATTGGTCAATTTTAAGTAGTTTTGGCATACTCTAGCTGATGTGATCATTTGGTGTACTTTTGAGGCCATTAGCTTATTAAAAGTGCTTATTTATAAGCACTTTTCACTACAGCCCCTTATTCGTGCACACTAGCATAGGTTTTCTGATTTTTCGTAGGTTTAGAATATTAATTTAGATTTTTCCTGAATTTTTCATAATTTTATGGTACTGTTTACAATTTTTCTTATTTAAAATCAGTTTTTAAAACTTTTTAATTACGTTTTAATACAAATAATTCAGAAAACCTTCAAAAAATAATTTTCCATTTTTCCTAGATTAAGAAAAATATAAAAAGCAAAAAAATAATTTTTCCATATTTTTCCTAGTTAAATTGTATTTTTTGCATTTAAATTAGTTTTAATAGTTTTTAAATCGTAAAAACTAGAAAAATAATCAGAAAAATACAAAACCAATTTTCAAAAGTTTCTTTAGTTATTTTAGATTTTTAAAAATTAGTTCCATAATTTTCACACTTAATTTCATCATTTTTAGTGAATTAGTTTTATTTAGAACTTATAAATTAGTTTTTAATTCAAATAAATAAAATAAAAATCATAAAATTAGTTTTAAATCATAATTAAGTTTTAAGTTGCATTTTTAGTTTAAAAATAGTTTTAGATCATCTTTAGGACTTAGGTTAGGCATAATTGCATTTTATTCACGTTTCATTTAATTCGTATTAGTTTAATTGTGTAATTAGGATTCCCCGTACCTTAATTTCCTATTTATGTTTCCCCAATTCCCGTAGTTTAGATAAAATCAAAATCAAAAATCCGAAATCATCAAAACCAATTCAAGTTATAAATCACAAAACTCAACGAATCCTTCCATTCACACCTCATTGGGACACGACCCGGGAAATCACTTTTCCGGTATCACTTTTATCACACCCGTAATATTTGGCATGTTAACCCTTTTCCTAAAAGGTTAATTTGTCGAGTTTTATGGTTAATTTGATATATTGATATTGTGTTTATTTCACCACACTCACAACAACGAATCAGCATACAATGAGCTTCGTCCATGAAGTCATGTAGCTCTTCTCGATCAAAGCAAGATAATCGCTTGATTAGGTAAGTGGTTGTGATTAACTAAAAGAAAAATTAATTTTACAACTTGTGTGATTAGTAATCCTAAGACAATGCAAAGTATTTTCATTGTAAACTTACTTTAGGAAAACATAGGAGTATAAATTTCTCAAGTGAGAGAATGAATATGAGACTATTACTAGCGGTGCTCAATTATGGCAAAACACGACCATTTTTACGGGCGATTCCACATACCCAACTTCTATCAAGGAAGCAATTCAACTGTGAGGTCAAATTGAGTTTCTAGTGCAATAAGTTCTCCAGTATTCATTCTCAAGTTAGGAAAATTTATATACCTACAATGGCCTATCGAAGAGTAATAATGATGATACTTTGCTTCGTTTTTTTTATTAATATTATACTTGAAACAACTAAGGTGACGAAGGTGTCATGTTAAAAACAAATTTAAAAGTTGTCCATATGGTGAACAAAAAAAATGGTTGGATGAGCTAGTTCAACATATGTTGTTGGAAAGCTCGAGTTCGGACTTTAGTATATGAACAATTATATTTGCGTTGCAAAATAATTTACTTGAGTATATCGGATGAAATAATCAAGTTGTCAATCCTACTATGAAGCTTGGAAAGCGATCATGAAAAGGAAAACGGGAGAGTACATTATCAACACAAGTGTAGGTTATGATCCGATGTACATTCTTGTTGTTCTTAGAAAACGATACAAGAAAAAAAGAAATCATATATGCACATAAAACATTTATGTTGCACACATGAAAAATTCAATCAAAAACCCATTTAGTGTATTACATGTGTTTAAACATTTTTCAACTTATATGACTTATCTAAGTATTTAACCTAACATTTTCGACACAAACACTCCTTCAAATAGCACATTGATTAGTAGAATATTACTAAATCGACAAACAAGAGAATGAATAGCAAGGTAAGGAAACCACATATGTTTTTCAATAAAACAAGCACAAAAGCTATTTAACATAAGCAAATAATCAAGTAATGCAAGGAAGACAATTTATCATATAGCATAGCATACGAAAGTTCTTTTCATTGCTTTGTGTAAAATATAAACATGTATACCAAGCTTGATTAGTTTCTTTATATTTATAAATATTATCAAAACCTTAATTTCAAAAGAGGACACATTGTTATTCAAAAACGAAAACATCCGTCTCCAATTAGATCAAAAGTTTGTGCAAAAGTTATGACTGAAAAATGACTTTCTATTATAAATCAATGATTCTGTAAAATTTTGTTTTGAATCAATTTATGAAATTATTTTTAAATGAAAGTAGACTCAAATACCTTTAAAATGATAGGTGGCACGACTTCTAACGACTTACGGTTAATTAGTTATGAATTTTTGGAATTCAGACAAAAATTGTCTTCTGTACCACAGATCCCACGGATCCCTTGCTTGAGGGATCCGTCCAGTGTAAACTGAGGGATCCGCGGATCTGACACAGATATACAAAAATGCATGTTTTGACCCGACGAAAAGGTTTAACCTTTGTAGACTTTTTAGTGAAGTTATATTACCCCTTTTTACCTTTATTCAAGCTTGATTAACAAGATATCTAACAATAAAACTTCATAGAAAAAAAACAACAAAACACTTTTCATATTATGCTAGACTTTACCAAAAATTTGATACGAGGACCTTACTCGTTTTGAAAACATTTGTTTTAAAAACTAGAGCCAACCCGCTCTGATGCCAATTGTGAAAACGTAGAGGGGGAGGGGGTGAATACGTTTCCGTTTCAAACTTAAAACTTTTGTATCAAATAAATTATAAACCATTGAATTTGCTAATCTCGACGCGAGGATGCATTTAACGCATTACGTCATGTAAGGCAAACCCCTTAATATCACATAAGATTCCACAAGATTAATGGTTCATTATAAATCAAGTTTCACCATTATTAGTCCGGTTGCTTTTTCTTGATCAAGCGTGTCATAATATGTAAAGTGTTAAATATAGTTTATGACTATATGAAAGACCAAGTATATATTACAAACATAGACATCAACCATATAGAAAATAAACAATGTAATACAAAAATAAAAGTAAAGCGAAAAGTAAAAGGATAGACAAAGCAACACTAGGATTTATATTGGTTCGGCTACAAGGCACATTCCTTGCCCTACTCCACTCCCCGAGTCACCTACTCCAGAGTTGCTTCACTAGATCAACAAACTCCATTCTCGGCAGAGAAAATGTTACACAATGTCGCTTACACTTTTTCCGGTACTAAGCTAAAAACCGAGTTCTTCCACGAGGTAGAACCAAACCTATCACAACGTCGCCTACACTTTATCCAGTATAAGGCTAGATACCGGGTTCCATTACAAAGGAGGAACCACTACCCAACTACACCAACAACTAACCCCAAAGGAGATCTACTCCTTATGACAATATCAACAAGGATGACAATATCCTTGTGACCCAATACTAATCTATCTTGTACATTGAATCACACCATATCGAATGTACATCTTAGGCACCTTTCAGTAATGCCTTTGACTCGATCTCAAGGCACCCTTCACTAATGCCTTTAGCCTTTACTTCTAAGCACCCTTCACTAGTGCTTTCAATATGGACATTCGACACCTTTCGCTAGTGTCTTCGTCTTGACCCTTTAGACATCTTTCACTTATGTCTATGACACATCTATGAAACCCGTTATGTTTTGTGGCCCAACATAACAAACCTTGTGTTTTATGGCACAAACACATAAACCATCTAGTCTAGTCATAGATATACGACACATCTATGACACTCGTTATGTTTTGTGGCCCAACATAACAAACCTTGTGTTTTATGGCACAAACACATAAACCATCTAGTCTAGTCATACATACAAAAATATGATACTAGACAATATCCAAGACAATGTGTCTAATGGATATGAAATCCTAAACTAAACATCAAGAACACAAAGCATGATGTAGTTAGTCTTCTATGAATGAAGATGAAAAGTTTCCCAAGCTTGTTGTAGAAGATCTTCATGTGCTTGTATGCTTGTGATGGGTGATCACTTCAGTAGGTAATGGTGCAAGATCTCTAGGCTTGCTTTGGAGGATCACTTCGAGAGTATGCTTACAACAAAATGAAAGTTAGAAGCATTATGATCATATGTGATGAGGGTGGATTACATGTTTCGTAATGATCTAAATATGCTAGAGATGGTGGAGAGAAACTATGTGTGAAGGTGTATCAAACAATGAAGAAATGGCTCACTATTTATAGAAGAAAAATAGCCACTGTTCCCCGGATCCCACGGATCCCTCCCTTGAGGGATCCGTCCATTGTGTTACTGGGGATCCGTGGGACGCTCCCTTTTACCCATGGGTTTTGGGTCATGGGTCATGGGTTATGGGTTATGGGTACCAAGTAGATTCAATGTATCTACAAGATGCAATGCATCTAGTCCATGGTTTTGAGTGCCCACCAAGGTACAATGTATCTAGACATTTGGTATGGGTCATGGGTTATGGGTGCCAAGTAGATTCAATGTATCTACAAGATGCAATGCATCTAGTCCATGGTTTTGAGTGCCCACCAAGGTACAATGTATCTAGACATTGGGTATGGGTCTTGGACTTTGGGTTTTACCCAACTACATTCAATGTATTTGGTCAATGGGTCAAATACTTAAGTTTCTACCCATTTATATTACCCATTACAATACATACTAGTTATGTATATATTTACCCAATATGTAAACACTAGTTGTTATACATAAACTATTTAACTAACCATGTTTTAATGGTTTGTTGGGGGTTTGATCATAACGCAACATAACAAACATGTATGAACCTGTGTTGTAGCATACAAGGACTTGAGTCTTCGAGAGGTGTTGAGACAAATTATAATTACAAGTAACTTATACATTTTACGTTATGTATTACAAGTTACATGTTTGTCGTCAACAAAACAAATAAGAATGTATAGATTAAATATCGTAATATTTGCACTAACATCTAAAAAACATTAGAAAATCGTAAAATATTAATAAACATTTTTACGGCTTATTTGTATTAACAATCTCCCCTTTTCTGTTGATGACAAAATATAAAATTATTTTAAGGAAAAACTAAGATTCGTAAAAGTTCGAATTGGAGTTTATACTCTCTTCTCCCCCTTTTTGTCGAAACAAAAAGAGCGTCGAAAAGAAACTAACACAATGTTTTAAAGAAAAACGTGTACAAAAAATAAAGAACAAGTGACAGGAATAGTTCTCGTCTTAACTCCTCCTTGACGAGTCCATCCCTTTGTGAGGGCGTCAAGTAAATAAAAACTACTAAGCTAATGCTTTGCAATGATATTTGCAATTGGTTTCGTCTTAGTGACGATAATGCTCCCTCTTGACGAGTCCATCGCTTTGTGAGGGCGTCAAGAAATATAATCTAAATGAGGATTGTATTGCAAATGATTTTGCAATGTAATGTTTGACACAAAGCTCCTCCTAGCTTAGAGTGTCAAAGTCTTCATGTGTATTTTGAAAATCTACAAAACAAAGGTTATAAAACAAGTATATAATGCATAATTTCCTGTAAATAAGACTCAAGTTAGTATAAAACAAGTCTTCTGTTGCACGGATCCCACAGTTCCCTCCTTGGAGGGATCCGTCTAGGCAAAACTTAGGGATCCGTCTATCTGATAACATAATTCAGAAATGGTGATGTAACAAATAATGTTAACATCAAAGTGAGATATGTATGCAAGCAACAAACATATACTTAACGCAATATGGCATATAAACTATCATTCAATAAAACATAAGAGATGATCTACAAATCTCTAAAAACTAAAAGAATGATTTAGCCATGTAATACATATTCTACTAATACTAATAAGTGACCAAAACTTAAAAAGCAACAATGTGCTTGAGTCTAAGGATGAGTAGACTTGTTGATTTGGTCCAATCTTTTAAGAAGAAAATTAAACATGAAATGGGATTCCTAAACGATCTAAGTCAAGTTTGAGACTAGGACACCATTTTAATCCTTAGGCTCATGGTTGTTTGGGTTTGTTGACCTCATCGAAACGTTAGAGGAGGTGACAAAAAATGAAACGTTGCTCTTCACATAGTTCATGTATCAACCCTTCAACGTGTTGACAATGATAGCAATCCTTGTCATGGTTTTGAAAATGTGATGGTAAAGATGGAGCGGCTTGATGTGAAGAAGGTTGGGGATCCTCAAATGAAGGAGGGATTGGTGGAGGCACATTAAATGGTGGCTCAACAAGGGTTGATGGTAGAGGTAGAGAAGTGTCAACTTCCATGTGGTCGGGTGGTTGACTTTGATGTCTTCTCATATTCCAAAATGGACCATTAGAGGGAAATGGAGAAATGGACATCGGTGCAAGTGTTGATTCATGTTAGGTTCCCATATTTATAACACAAGCATCAATATAAGAAATAGAAGAGAAGTGATCGGATGAACAAACACACACACACACACACACGTATGATAATATGAAAGGTTATGCGTAAGAGTGAATGAGTGAATTGAACAATCAACCCTCAAGTGAGGGTTTACAAGCATTATTTATAGGAAGGAACTAGGGCAACATGCAAGTTCCCTTTCTTTCCTTTATGGGCTTGGGCCAAGGCTCATGGGCTTTCTACATAAGCCTTGGCATGATTACTAACATAAAAGCCATATTAAGCTAACTATTACATATTAATTACTAACACTTGAAATCTAGTTTAGGAGTGATTCCAACAATCTCCCCCTAAGTGTTAGTGATTGATGATATAAACGTTGAAGGTGCTAATGTAATAGTAGCTTTGACGTCTTCTGACATTCTTCTTTCTTGTGAGAAGAAGTGCCTTGATTCAAACAATCTCCCCAGTGTAGAGAAATTGTTTCTTTTGAAAAGTTCTGCTTTGACGTCATCATTTCTTTGTTCTTTGATTTTTGTTTTTTGGGATGGTAGTGATAGTATGTTGTTGTTATCTACATCAGGTCTGCTTCGTTGCTCCAGTGTTTCCACATCTTTCTTCAACATGCTCATACGCTCTTTAACGTTGGATTTCAGTACTGATATAGTTCTCTTAGTCTTTAAACTTTGTAGATTTATTGACTTTGACGAAGAATCATTCTGACTTTGTGATGCCTTTTAAGAGAACTTCAATTAGTGATGTTGTTGGTATGAGCATATGAAGAATCTGCACGATCAGTCCGCTCCAGAGCTTCCATAAGAAGAAAACATAAGAATGGTTAGTGATAAGCGGATCCCAGCACTTACAAGTTTGAACTTCGAGCATGTTAACAGCATAGTGTGAAGACACAACTCTAATTCTCACAAAGGCTGTTCCTGAACTGGAGTCCCACAAGTGAGATAACGCGATGTACCGAAGTACACCTACAGTTCAGATGAGTTACTGAGGTACACCGAAGCATCACCTCACGACTGTAGACCGCTTGAGACACACTAAGTGTAATCCATGGGGAGTTACCGAAGTGACCTGCTGTCAGGGCTGTTTGATGTTGACCCTGGCAGGAGTTTCCATTCAATCACTGAGGATCACATATGTGAACCTCTCATAAATGTTCTCGACAGATTGGTAAGATCTGTGAAGGACACGATAATATATCACTTGCGTTCTTATTGTTGAACGACAAGCGATGAATTGTCAAGTGTACCTAAGAGATCTTTTGATGAATCTCGTGGCTCTAGACTCAATAGTGCACTTTGGTTTTCCTGAGCGGAGACTAGGGAGAGGGTCTCCTTCTTTAATACCAGCAATCTCTATGAGAAAGCCGATAGTTTATGTAGGGTTTCCTGTGAGAATGAAACAAGCTTCTGTTGAGAGAAACTTGAGTAGCTAAGAAGGTTTAGTGCATGCGTCACTGGGTCCATGACGACTTTAATCTTCAATGTCGGCGTCATCAAGTGACAACCAGTAGCATATGAATTGAACCCGGTGTCTGCCCTAAGTTGAATAATTTGGAGGGCTATTTCTTTTCACCCTTTTCTTTGCTTTTCTTTTTAATTCTTCAACTCCTTCTTTCTCCGATTCTTATTTTCTCCTTTTTATAATCATACCTAAGGACTTTTAATTCTAAATATTAGTAGTATCCTTGGGTAGATCCCTCCGGCTCTGGCAGATCATAGGACGGTTATTCCTAACCTTAGTCACCTTATAACTCCATTGCCATAAAACTGATTTCTTGAAAATTTCTCAAAGTGTTTATGAATAAGAAACATTTTGAAACACTTCGAGAGTTTTATTTTGCAGAAATACTCCCCCTCCACACATGCTTAAGTGTTTTGACAGAAATTTACATAGTGAGAGAAGAGCGCGCACTTTTTGAATTGATCGACTCAAGATAGACAATCCCTCGCGAGACACGGTTACGTTGCATAGTTAAAGAGTTACATTGTCAGCTTTTAGGTGACAACTAGCTCTAATAACTACCTTGAAGGTGTGGACAAACCTCGAAAGGTTGTCAAACCCGTCAAAGTTCATATCTATCACGAGCTTCTCGAATAGGTACAATTTACTTGGATAAGTCGTGGAAGACAAATCTTTTCAATGTATGACTGTTCAGATCCCGTCAATTCATGGGTTGAAGTCTTTACACACGAGGATTCTATAGCAATTCACAACATATTACTTATCACATAATTTTTCTCCCCCTCAAAAATGGCATATAAATGTTATTTTTGACGAAATTTTGATATCGAATATGACCATTTCGAGTTTTGTGGGAAGATTATCACGAGGAACAATTTTGTGAACAAAGTTTTTTAATCAAATACTCCCCCTCAACAAGTGATATAAACTTTTGAGGTTTTGAAAATTATAAGGGGAAGTACTTGTCCTTTTGAGCAAAACTTTGAAAAA
This sequence comes from Chrysanthemum seticuspe, assembly GCA_019973895.1. Taxonomy (NCBI): domain Eukaryota; kingdom Viridiplantae; phylum Streptophyta; class Magnoliopsida; order Asterales; family Asteraceae; genus Chrysanthemum; species Chrysanthemum seticuspe. The sequence goes on from BPTQ01000007.1 coordinate 273,176,952, forward strand.
TAAAAGTTTTGATAAGTTTTACTCAAAAGTAAGAAGCTTTCGCTCCTTTTATAAGGATTGTGGCACTGAAGCGTACCACAGGGCCCTTTCATTACAAGAACGGGTTGTACACTGTTATGTGTGCACAAGCCATTGTCAAATATATCAAACAAACAAAATTACAATCAAGAGAGTTAAGAGAGTACCCAATGATTACAGACGATCAGCTACTTTCTGAGGACGTTGGTAAGTCAGAATCGGAAAGTTTGGTCATCCTCCCACATAGCTCTCCAACCGTTGCATCTGATCCCGATGAATCAATCTTTCATCAATCCTAGTTATAAATCAACGAACATCCTTGCGATCCTTTGAGTTCCATCTCTTCGTCTGAATTATACCTAACTCAATGTCCTTCAAACGATATGCCAATCCATCTCGAACCATCTTCAGGGTGGCGTCATAGAACTTTGTGAATTTCATCGAAAGCCATGAAGAAAGTATGATGATTTTCACTTCGGTAGACGAACCCAAACTTTAGATTATGAACGATTTTGTACTGAGGTTCTTGATTGATTCTGTTGAAGTGTAGAATTTTGGTAAGATTCGACCCCGAGGTGGAGATCTTCAACACGCTTTTTGATGCGTATGAAAAAAACAAGGAGTGCAGTAATGTACTTGATCTTGCTTTCGGTTGAGGTTCAGGTTGGGGCTCAGGTGAGTTAAGATCCTCACTACCATTGTATGTAAGTGATTACTGGTTTTCTCCATTGGTGGTGTGATTTCTGAAACCCTTGATCAGATGGTGGTGGCTGTGTAGCTTGTTGTGTAGTGGTGATAACATGCTTAACCATTTGTCGAATCATTAGATGGAGTTGCCTTCCTAACAGATTTTGTTGTTGACTTAGTTGTTTCTTTTGTTGATGGAGGTGATGATTGAGATGATGATTTGGGTTTGGTGGAAGTGTCAAGAGGTGGTTCAGAAGACTGTTGAGGTATGTGTGTTGGATTGTCAACTATGTAGTTGTCTGATTCCTTATTTAACTTTTCCTCTTCAGCTCTAGTAGCTTCTTCAGCCTCTTTTCGCATCATTTCCTCTTCAGCCACCAAATTATCATCATCAATGACTCTTTCATCCTTATCATGATCGTAATCTCCTTCGTCATATATTTCCACATCTTCACCATGCTGTTCTTTTTGCGGTTGTTTTAGTTGTTGTTGTGGTTGCTTCATTTTGACAGTTGTAGTGACAGTGACACCCCGATCCTTACCGGGTTGATTAACCGGATCGGATGGGGTAAGAGTTGTTTGCAATGGATCTTCCATAAGTAGAGGACTACTGCTTGACCCTCCTGCCCCACCGGGTTGATTAACCGGAAAGGTTGAAGCATTAAATTCCATCCTTTTCTGCTCTAATGTCTTACAAAATTTTCTTTCTTCATCCATTGAATCATACTCATCATCAGAAAGAAGTCAGAGATTGAGAATGACTTTGTGAGCATGTATTTGAATGGATGTTGCAGAAGGATGACCACAACAATTCTGCAAGATGATTCTGAGCATATGAAGTTGTTGAAGACGACACGGAGATTGTTCTTTCCAATTGCTTTGTTGTATCTAATTGGGAATGTGTTTGCCATCGAGAGCTTAGCTGGGCCATTGATGTTTGCTTGATTTGCAGCCATTTTGTGATCTGAAAGTCCTTAGACAAAGAGACAGACATATGGAAACACAATGTGTTTATTTTAGTCTGATTAATTATCTAATTTCTTGTTTGATGGTAACATGTTCATGTTAGTTACAAGTCCTAAGTCACATTTATCCAATTGATTGAAGTTGATGTGAAAAGTTACGTGAACATGTTAATTTTGAAATTTCAAAGTCCAATTATTCACTTAATCACACAACATATTAACATTTGAAAGCTCATATGAAACATCAGGTATTTGTGACTTATGCGTAACATATAACAAGTAACATATGCGTAACGGGCCAAAATGTAGTGAACAGTGGGTTACGAGTAACAAGGATCCTTATGCGTAAGAAAGGAGCTTATGCGTAGGATTAAGCTAAAGAGTAAGACCAAGCTTATGCGTAGGAGTTTCTTACGCGTAAGACAAGTTCAAAGGCTTTAGGCTTACACGTAGGAATAAGCTAGATGTTACGCGTAAAGTTTACTCGTAAGAGAAAAGCTTATGCGTAACAAGCCTTGTTTACGAATATCTTTCCAAGATACGCGTAATCCAATGTAGACCTCTTATGCGTAAGAGTTACGCGTAAGATTTCTCTTAGGCGTAACCTTTACGCATAAAGTATTCCTTAAGCGTAACGGTTAAGATTCTGACATTACGAATAATTAACATGTTAAATATAAACATGAAAACTTGATTGTAGTTAATTCCAAACATCTTTTAGATCACAAAACAAGCACAAGAACATATCAGATACACACAGAAAGACTTAGGCATAAAATTACTTAAACTCTAAGCCCTTAATCTACACGTAATAGATATAGCCACACAAATCAAACAAGAAGGTTTCTGGAGTGTCCTAGATGTCATATGAGTGTAATGGAACAAGATTTAACATATTTCTACCACAGAATCAGAAGATTCATGGGAGATGAACCCAAAAAAAAACCTAAAACTTAAATTCTTACAATTTAGATGTTTCTGGGCTAATTTCAAGGTTCAAAAACATGCATATAAACTTATTCTAACACTTTCTTGACCACATGAAAACATCACAGAATAGAAAAGCCCTACATGAGCACAAGAACCCTAGAACTCAAATTAGTGAAATTGAAGATTCTGGATGGTTTTGGATGATTGAAACAAGTTTAATAGACAAAGAAAGGTTTTAACATAACTCATTTCAATCCAAACACTTTTATGCATAAACACCCAATTCGTTCAAGTGAACAATTTTCCAAAATCAGTTTAAAGAGTTTTAACCGTTGGATTTGAAAGATTTTTGAAATCCTTGTTTAGAATCTTGATCAAAACAATTTAGAACATACAGATTATGAACAGCTTGAACGGATTTTGAAGATTTGATTTGGGCCGTTTGATCTTGGTGGTTTAGGAGTAAATGCACATGAAGTGGTGCATTGAATGTGTTAGGTGAATGGTTTTGTTAAAATTACTTTGCCAAGTCGACACATTCAGTCCCTCAACCTCAAAAAGGTTCCAACCAAGATCCTTTAACTTCCGTTTAGGTTAGACAAAACACTTGTAAGGTAAGAAACTTCATGATACTCCCCATCGACTTTTGAAATAAATAATTTTTAAAACATTTGAGTCCGAGGAGAGTAATAGACAAGAAACGTATCCACCATTTTAGAAGAAACATCATGTTTTTGGAAACATGCAAGTACAAGGTTTTATGAAACCGAAAAATATTTACTTTCTCCCCCTCAACACTTGTTCGGTAAAATGTGAAAAGTTAGATAGAACAAAGTGTTGACTGAAGATTTGTACTTGCCATGTTTGAAAGAAATGAGATAGAAGAATATTTTTGAATTTTATCAGATTTTATATTTTTGTATTTTTGTATTTTGTTTTTGAAAAATATTTACAAAAGAGGTTTTGGTGTTTGACTGGTTTTAAGATTGTTTTAAAAGTTCATCCAGTTCCTCTGGAGTTAAACACCTAATTCCAATCCGGTGGACTAACTCATTAAACCTAGCAGGAGCTAAGGCTTTGGTGAGAAGGTCTGACAGTTGTTATTCGGTACCCACGAAATATAATTCAACAGTACCCTTTTCCACGTGCTCCTTGATGAAATGATATCAAAGATTGATGTGCTTTGATTTTGAATGTTGAACAGAGTTGCACGAGATCGCAATAGCACTTTGATATTCGCAATACATCGGGATTCTGTCAAATACGTAACCATAGTCTTTGAGTTGTGTTCTCATCCAAATGACTTGAGCACAACACACCGACATGGCTACATATTCTGTTTCGGTTGAGGACAATGACGTACAATCTTGCTTCTTCGATTGCCATGACACTAGTTTATCACCAAGAAATTGTAATGCTCCTGACGTACTTTTCCGTGAATCTAAGCATCCTGCGTGATCAGCGTCTGAAAAAGCTATTAGTTTAAAACCTGAATCCTTCGAATACCAGATCCCCAATTTAATGGTTCCCTTGATGTATCTAAGGATTCTTTTAGCCTCAGAGAGGTGGGTTTCAGTTGGTCTCGACTGATAACGGGAACATAGATATATGGCAAACACAATATCAGGCATGCTAGCTGTTAGATACATGAGAGACCCAATGATACTACGGTATTTGGTAGGGTCCACCAATTTCTCATGTAAATCAGCGTCTAGTTTCTTGGTATGAGCCATTGGTGTGGCATAGGTGTCACAGTTTTGCATTCCAAATTTGTTTAGAAGTTCAAGGGCGTATTTGGATTGACTTAAGAAAATACCACGGGGTGATTGATGAACTTGCATTCCAAGAAAGAATGTGAGTTCACCCATCATTGACATTTCAAAATATTTTGTCATTAGTTTTGCAAAAGCATTTGAGTATTTTAAATGTGTTGACCCAAAAATGATGTCATCCACATAGATTTGAACGATTAAGATGTGAGCCCCATGATATTGTATGAAAAGTGTAGGATCGACCGAACCTTTGGTGAAGTTATTGGCAATGAGGAAGGATGATAACTTATCGTACCACGGCCGAGGAGCTTGTTTGAGTCCGTACAGAGCTTTTTTCAGTTTATAGACATGGTTCGGGAACTCGGGATCAACGAATCCTTCTGGCTGGCTGACATAAACCGTTTCTTTCAGTTTCCCGTTCAGAAAAGCAGTTTTGACGTCCATCTGAAAGACCGTGATGTTCATGTGTGCCACGAACGCTAGAAATATCCGAACAGCCTCAAGACGAGCAACCGGAGCGAATGATTCTTCAAAGTCAATATCCTCTTGTAAGATATAGGATTTCACAAACACACTAAACCATAATCAAATGGGGCGTTCAAGTATGTTTAGAGAGAGAAAGTTCTAGAGAAAGAAAGAGAAGAGAGTTGGGAACTGTGTGAAACAAAGAAAAATAGTATTGAAGCTCCAACCCTCTACCTTGGGAGGTAGAGGGTATTTATAGTGTCTTACAAATAAACGCCACCTACGGGCTGTGGATCAGGCATACAGTGGGTAAAGACCCGTCCGTCCCCACGGTGTTACATAACAAACTACTTGCTAACATAACTTGACTACGACTATGAGCTTTCTAACAAATACATATACTTGAGGTGACCGACTCTTTAACGACTGAATTTTCTAATTCCTAACAATCTCCCCCTAAGGGAGGTCACCTCAATTTACAATGAATACAAACAGATATTACATTAGATTGTTCTAGGATTCTTGATCAAGTTCTTTGCTCAGTAGCTCGTAGTCTTTGATTCTTCATGTTTCGCATGTTTGGATAATTACAAGTGGAGGTCTTTAACTGATCCACGTGATGAAGAGTTTTGAGCCAACATTGAGATCATCAGCTAACATAAATCTCTGACTCTTCCTTTGTGGTGTTGGTATTATGTGATGTTGTGACATTTGGACCGACATGCTCACATTCTGGATCATGATATATTCTCATCAGAGTAGTGGAAGCTTTTACTGGATCATGATATTTGCAGCAGCATAGCAGAAGCATGGAGTGAAAGTATCAGAGTCGTTGAAGCACTTATCATGATATCTTTTGAGATGAATGTGTAGTGTGAGCATGCGGCTATGGATTAACCGCTTCATTCTGATCAGCTGCAAACGTCGGGCGTACCTGCATACAACAGTTAGCAATAAAGTGCACGAAAGTGTCTTTGATCACTTTCGTTGAATTGAGGTACACGGCCCACGGTTCCCCGTTGATCAGTACTAGTACTGCTTGTGATCAGGTATAATTCCTAAGAATTTCCTTGACAGGGTTTCGCAGCTGCTCTAGTTGTTCTCAAACCGGAACGTCTCAAAGAAGACAACACAGAGTGAGTGAACCAGCGAATTAAGATTCACTGATCGATGAAAAGAGATTTGAAAAACAATCGTGTATCGCTCAATAGAAATTGTTTTTGCAATACAATGAAGGTTTTAATGAAAATCAATTATCAATCATAAACACCTTTTATTTTTGAAATATTAGTACACAGTCGATGTGCTAAAGAAAAGAGGTTTTAAGCACAACGACCGGTCTTTCAAAGGTATCCGTCAATCCATAACCTGAACCAGGATTGTTTCAGAAGATTGAATCGCCCCATTGTTTCTGTTCAATTTTCACATGGTTGATCTATTGGATAGATCTCACATGCCACCCACCAGGAGCTTGTTTGATGTTGGCTCCAGAAGGCTTTCAATCTTCATTGTGAATATGTATGCATATCACTCAGATGTTCTGGCAATACCACAAGGATAATGCGTAGGACTCAAGATATAATCTCTCTTTCCACATTGTGTGAAACAGAGAGTCTTCATTGAAAGTGTCCTAATGAGATTTATTGATGATCTCGTGGCTCTAGACTCAATTGTGCATATTTGGTTCCTATGTCGGAGACTAGGGAGAGGGTCTCCTTCTTCAATACCAACTATCTCTAAGAGAAAGTCGATAGATTATGTCGGTTCCCCGTGGGAATGAAACAAGTCCTTTTAAGAGGAGCTTGAGTGGTTTGGAAAGTTGAAGTGCAGTGCGTCACTGGGTCCATGACGTCTTGTCTTCAATACCGATGTTACCTTGGTAACCACCAGTAGTATATGAATTGAACACGGTTTCTGCCCTACGGTTGAATTTTTTGGAGGGCTATTTCTTTTCACCCTTTTCATATTATTTCTTTTTCATTCTTCAACCCCTTCAGTGCTTACCGAGACTTCATTACTAGAACCTTGTTGGGTTTATTCCAGTTCTAGCTCTATCTCAGTCCGCACTCTTCCCATATCTCACTTTTCTCCTTTTTTCATCATACCTAAAGTGTTGGATCGATATACTTTAATCAAACTAACTTAACTAGCTTGTTAAGGTTTAACAACCTCGGATAAATCCTAAGTTATTAACAAAGAAACATTGAGCAATCTTTATCAAGTACGCGGAATTTACTTAACAAAGCTAAGAAGAATATCTTTTATTATTAACTCTAAATCTGCTTATTATGCAGATACTCTAAACAACTCTAAGATTATCGAACTTCTCTCTAAAACACTAAATAACTTGTAAATTCGTAAACTCTAAAACTCATAGACTCGTACCTCTAATGCCAATCTAGGAGTCCTTTTATAGGCTCAAGGATATCCTAGTCGGTTTACAATTTGTATCCTTGTTCGACAAGTAATCTAAACATAGAATATTCTAGAGTTACAATACTTTCCATAAACGAATATAACAGTTCTTTTGTTCTTTCAGTACTTTGACTTCATAGTGCAGTACTTTGAATTTATCTTTAGCAGTACTTTGACTCTTTGACTTTTTCCAGTACTTTGCAGCTTACAGTACTTTCATATCTTCAGTACTTTCATATCTTCAGCACTTTCATATCCCAACAATCCTCCCCTAACTTGAATTCTACTTGCTTGACTTCAAGTTCCTCTGTGAATATATCTTTAACAACTTTATCTTTAAGAACAGATTGTTTCTTTATCTTTGGATTGTATCTCTGTAGTGTCTGTGCTTGTCAAAGTATCTCTAGAATTATTCTTTCACAGCAGCATCCAGCAAGCTCCATCTTTTCAGCAATACAGCAACATATGACAATTTGTACATTAATTCAGTTAAAGTTGCATACTATTCTCATCACTTCCAGGTGTGTTAACTCCTGTGAGAGGTGAATCATCGAAAATTTAATGGATTTAGATCTCTTTACCAAAGCCATTATCTCTGAAGTAGCCAAATGTTTTGGTGTGTAAGACCATGGTACATTGATAACCATATGATTTTTAGCAAATCATCAGCTATCAACAGATTTGATTTGTCTTTACCAAAAGTTGTACCCTTCTGGACTAGTTAGTTCTTTCATCATGGTGAACTAATTACCATATAATGGTTTTTCCACAGCCTTTACCACAAGCCATTTTCTTGTGGGATAGCCAACTCTTCACATTAACTGATATGGTGAGTTGAATACCATACAACTTATTAGCAAGTTGTCAACTAAAAACGGATTTGAAATATCTTTACCAGAGCCGTTTGCTCATGGATTAGTCAATCCTTTTGTAACCATGGTGGATTGATAACCTATTGATGTTATCATCTCAAAAACCATTTATTCAACCTTTGTTTAAAAAAATTTGTTACTTAACAAAAATTTTATTCAAAAATCACTTAACTGGTTTTAAAAAATGTAAGCAGTACTTTGATGAAAGTACTGTTTGATCAGCAGTACTTTGAATAAAGTACTGATTTATCAAAAATAATTTATTCAATTAAGTCTCATACCAGTTTATTCATCATCTTCAGAAATGGTAGTCCAGTTGATAAACAAGTTGATAACCATGCAAGCAGTTTCATTATCCTTTTCTACTTCTATTCCATGCTCTAGCATTCTTCTCATGAGGTCAACTGTGAGAGGGTATCTTCTGTCTACAAATATGTGTATCATTGTTCCATTTTCCAACTCTAAAACATAAACTCCAGACTCTTCAAAGAATCTCCAGCAAACAATTTCCCAATTCTCTTGATTCTTCCAAATATCATCAGTGCTTTCTTCTTCAGTTTCCCATGCAGTTATGAGATCTCCATGTAAAACTAAACCAATCCCTTCTAATGGATTATGTTCAAAGTAAGCTTTCACCACATGATATAAATAGAATAGATCTACTCTATCTATAATGTGCAATAAGTCCCATAGCCTATTGAAAACTTTGAAGCTTTCATCTTCTTTATGAAAAATCATATAATCTCCATCTTTAGATTTCACAACTTCAAAAGCACTAATCTGTGATCTATTCATCTTCATGTCAGCATCTTCTTTTGAATATTCAAAATCTACCACTCTGAGATAATTCCTTAGTTCATCCTTAGTCTTAGATCTTAATTCAACTTTTTCTTTCTTTGAGAACTGAACATCTGTAACTTCAGTTTTCCTTTTTCTTTTCAAACTCTTCTTCCTTTCTGCTTCAGTCCAAGTAGCTTATTCTCTAAAATCTTTGATGCCTGCAACATCCTTCTTATAAACCTCAGTTTCAGCATCATATAGTCTTTTCATATCAACATAGTTCAGCTTCTGCAATCCTTTATATCCTCTGCTTTTCAAATACGCCATCATTGCATTCCTTTCTTTTGCTAAATTAGGTCTTCTTGACATATATCTAACAGGAGTAGGTGATTGTAATGGTTCAGTAGCTTCAGCATCTAATTCATCTTGTAACTTCTTAGCTGCTTCTTTACTCTGAGCTTCTTGAGCTTCCTGAGCTTCTCTATCTTTAGCATTTAACTCTTCTTGAAACTTTCTAGCTGCAGCTTCATTCCTAGCAACTTCAATTTCTCTAAGTTCTGCCAAAGTTAGCTTTTTCTTCTTAGCTTCAACCAGAACACCCTTTCCTTTATCCTTAGGATCAATTGCAGGTTGAGAAGTTCTTTGTTGTTCTTCTTGTTGTACTTCTCGAATAGTAACTCCACCTCTTGGTTGTGATAAATCTCCTAAAATTGTAGCAATGAACTCATCATCACTTGCAGAATGAATAGGTTTGAGAATAGCCTCCTCTTCTTGTATAACTGTTGTAGAAGGACCAGCTTCCTCTTCAAAATCTAACACTCTTGGAGTTATTACCTCTTGTCTAAAGGTACTTTGAAAAGCAGTACTTTGTTGTTCAGTACCTTGATCATCAGCAGTACTTTGAACTTGAACTTGCTCCTCAGTATCTTGAATGATCTTTTCTTCAGACTTTTTAGAACTTTCAGGTTCATTTTCTTTAACCATATCTTCTTTCAAGTTCTGTTCTTCTAAATTCCTCCCCAAGTTGACAGAAGATTGTTGATGAACCTTTTGGTGTTTACTTTTCTTAGACTGCCTTTGCGCTTTCTTCTTTGATTTAACCCAGATACGAAATTCTTGTACCAAAGGCCAGACAAAAGTTTTTAGCCTTCTAAATTTGAGCTTCAATTTCTTTATCTGCCTGGCTTGAGCCTTAGTAGTCTTTTGCAACTTAACCAACTCCCTTGTTAAAACATAATTGTCCAATGTCATTTCTTCAAGGGGTATAGTATGTGAATCATCTCCTTTAATTGATGAATGTTTCTCTGATTGAGAAGCAGGAACAGATTGTTGTGGAGATGGAGAAGATGAAACCGCAACATCTTCTTGAACTTCAGTACTTGGAGAAACAGTACCCTGTGGAGATGCAGTACCTTCTTGAGAAGCAGTACTTGCAGATGCAGTACTTGCGGGTGCAGTACCTTCACTTGCTGCAGCATCTTCAACATCAGCTCTAACAGCCTGAACAACTTCCATCATAGAAGTAGTTAATGGCGTATCTGGACCTCTGAATAGATCACTTCTTCTTGCCATAAAAGTAAAAATCTTTGCTTGTTGTACAATAACAGGAAGTAAATCGGTAGGCTTCGGTACATCAGCAAGTTGTTTGTTCAAGAAAACTTGTATAAACCTAGGATACATTAACCATTTTGATCCATGATTGATGTGAGAAAGCATGCCATCTAGAATCAGCCTTGAAAAATTAAAAACACGATCTGTAGCCAATCCCACCATAGCAGATGCTATATTTGACCCAAACTGCTCCCAAGAAGTACTTTTAGCACTAATACAATGTAGCAAGACATGTATTAAAAACTTCCATTGAGGACAAAATAGTTGTTTCCGAAAAGTTTGTTCTGTTAAAGACCCTTCATAACCAAGATGTCCAAAAGTTTCCCAAATCAACTCCTTAGTAAAACGAATAGCCCCATCGTCATCATTAAACAACAAGTCTTCTCTAATGGAGGCTTCAGTAATCTTCACAGTTCTTCCAGCAACTGTAGCTCTAATATAAAATTCATCATTCTCCATATTATCCCTTGCAGTAACCCAAAATTCTTGAATCCAAGGTTCAATGATATCCGGCTCCACTAAAAGAGCATAACTGATTGGCGACCCAGTGAGATAATCAATAATATCATGAAATGCCTCATTATCTTCAGTCTTGTCTAAATTGGCCACCATATTGTGCTTTGAAATGGTAGGTCGATTCGCCATTGGTGATTATGTAAGCACAATAAGAATTGGAATCGAATAAGAATGAGAGAAAGATGGAGAAGATGCTAAGGTATTAATATAAGAGGGAAACTCGGAAAGTAGTTATTTATAGGTGAGATTTGAAAAATCATAGCCCATAATAAAATTACCGTTAGCATTAATTACCCCTCAATATAACCTTTGGAACAGTACTTTAATAAGACAAACAGTACTTGCCACGTATGCAGTACTTTCCCAAGCAGTACTTTCAGAAAAACAGTACTTTTCCAAATTCTTCTGTATAAACTAAGTATACACAAATATCCTCCCCTCAAACAATACACAGGACTAAACTAATAATAAGTAGTCCTCCCCTTAAATGTAGCTCAGTAGTTAATCATGCCAATGCTCACCACCAAGTGATTGAATCTTGAAACATCAAAGCCTTTGGTGAGTAAATCAGCTACATTATCATCTGTGTGAACCTTAACCATATTAATGAGCCTGTGCTCATAGCAATCTCTGATAAAGTGATGCCTAATATGTATGTGCTTGGTCTTGGAATGATACACAGGATTCTTCACAATACAAATGGTACTTTCATTATCAATATTGATAGGAGTATTTTTGAAATTGAACCCATAGTCCAAGAGTTGATTCTGCATCCACAAAACTTGTCCACAACAGCTTGAAGCAGCTACATATTCAGCTTCAGTAGAGGATGTTGCTGCAATTGTTTGTTTCTTACATTGCCAGGACACTATCCTTCTTCCAAGATATTGGCATCCTCCAGTGGTGGATCTTCTATCATAATTATCACCTGCATAATCACTATCTGAAAAAGCTTCTAAGTGAAAAGGTGACTCTTTTGGATACCACAACCCCAACTTTGGTTGTTGTTTTAAATAACAGAAGATTCTCTTTACTGCATTCATGTGAGAAATCTTTGGTGAGACTTGATATCTTGCACATAAACAAACTGCAAACATGATATCAGGCCTTGATGCAGTAAGATACATAAGAGAGCCAATCATTGATCTGTATAATTTGACTTCAACAGGTTGTCCATCTTCATCTTTGCCCAATGAATTGATAGATTTAATAGGTGTAGTAACAGTCTTCATATCATCAAAATTGAACTTCTTAAGTATGTCAGTAACATACTTGTCTTGACTTATAAAAATTCCTTCCTTTGACTACTTAACATGAAGTCCTAAAAAGAAAGTTAACTCTCCCATTGAACTCATTTGAAATTCTTTCTGCATCAGCTGCTCAAACTCCTTAACCATGGACTGTTTGGTATCCCCAAAGAGGATATCATCAACATAGACTTGAACTAACATGATATCTTTCTTGTCTCTCTTGATAAAAAAAGTCTTGTCTATAGCTCCCCTTCTGTATCCATGTTGCAATAAGAATGTAGAGAGTCTCTCATACCAAGCTCTAGGTGCCTGATGAAGGCCATAAAGAGCCTTAACCACCTTGTAGACTTTGTTTGGGTGTTTAGGATCTTCAAAACCAGGAGGTTGCTTGACATAAACTTCCTCTGTAATCTTGCCATATAAAAAGGCACTCTTGACATCCATCTGGTAAACTTGAAATCCCATATAAGAAGCAAAAGCAAGAAATATCCGAATAGCTTCTATTCTTGCTACAGGAGCAAACACTTCATCATAATCTACTCCTTCTTCTTGTCTGTAGCCTTGGGCTACTAACCTTGCCTTATTCTTGATAACATTACCTCTTTCATCTCTTTTGACTCTGAAAACCCATCTAGTTCCAATAACTTTCTTCCCATCTGGAAGATCACATAAAACCCAAACTTCTTGAAGTTTAAATTGAAGAAGTTCTTCCTGCATAGCTTCAACCCAACTTTCTTTAGTCAAAGCTTTTGCAATATTCTTGGGTTCCTCTTGAGAGATAAAACAAGTAAATAGGCAGGTTTGATGGTCCTTATGATTCAGCCTGTTTTGTTTGTAGACAAAGCTAAGTAAAGCATTATGAGGTTTAGTAAAACTCTTAGCTTTGTGTCTTGTCATCACTCCAGAAGTAGAAGGACCAATGATTTGATCAGTAGGATGATTCTTATGAATCCTTAAGATTGGAGATTGTGGAACTCCATATGCATCATCCAAGTTAGTATAATCATCACCTTCATTGGAATCTGAGAAAATACCTTCATCTGCAAACTCAACATCAGTTTCCTCTAGTTCAGGCATAGTAGGATCATGCAAATCATCTAAAGTACTGTCAACAGGTGCAGCAGTACTTTGTTCGAAAGTACTGTCAAAAGTACTGTGAGAGTACTCTGCAGTCTTGTTCTTCTTCTTTGCCTCTTCATAAGCTCTCCTTTGTTCATCAGTGTAAGAATGTGCTAATACATCTTGAAGAAGCATCTGATTAAGTTCCTCTTGAATAGATTGATCCTCAGCAGATAATGAGGATTGTGGTGCAACAGTACTTTGATTTGGAGTATCAGTACTTTGCTTGGGAACATCAGTACTTTGTTTTGGACTAACAGGATCTTCATCAGAAACAACATCTGGTCTAATATGAACTCCATGAACAACATATTGTAAATCTTCTCCATTGTGCACAGGTTGATTTTCTTCTCTAACAGGTACATAATTCATTGAAGGAGTTAAAACCTCAAGATCAAACATCCAATCAGGTCCTTTACCTTTCTCATTGTCTTGATCTTCTAAAAACTCAACATGAAGACAATCTTGAATCTTCTTAGTAACTCTGTTGTATACTCTAAAGCCTTTACTGTTAGTGCAATAACCCAATAAGTATCCTTCTTCTGACTTGCCATCAAACTTCCCCAGATTATCAATGGTGTTTAAAATAGTGAGAGGGCATCCAAAAGGCTTCATAAAACGAATGTTAGGTTTATTGCCCATCAGCAATTCATAAGCTGTCTTCATCTGTGGTTTGGTGACTGAGACTCTATTAAATACATAGCAAGCAGTACTTACAGCTTCAGCCCAGAATTGAATAGGTAGATGGGAATCTGCTAGCATTGTTCTTGCTGCTTCAATCAAAGTCCTATTCTTTCTCTCTGCAACACCATTTTGCTGTGGTGTTCTTGCAATACTAAACTCCCTCTTTATGCCTTTGTTTGCACAAAATTCATCCATAAGCTTGTTCTTGAATTCAGTTCCATTATCACATCTAATACCTCTAACCTTGAGTCTTAATTGATTTTCAAGAGCTATTATGAGTGTCTGAATAGCATCAAAAGTATCATCCTTAAAACCCAAAAAGAAAATCCAACTGAATCTATTGCAATCATCTGTAACAACCAAACAGTATTTTTTCTTGTTTAAACTTGCCACAGAGGCAGGTCCAAACAAATCCATATGTAACAGCTCCAATGGTTCTCTAATAGTTCTTTCCTCAAGCTTCTTGCAGGAAGCTTTGTGTTGTTTACCCTTCTTGCATGCCAAGCATGATTGATCATTCTTGTAAGTCTTTGAAGGTAAACCTCTAACTAGATTGCCTTTGACCAGTTTGTTGATATTCTTGAAATTAACATGGCCCAATCTTCTATGCCATTTATGTGCCTCTTCAGATGTTGCTTTAGCCACCAAACATGTGGCTCTTCCATAAGAATGTAGACTCTTCATGTCTAAACTATACACATCATTTGTCCTTGGTATTCTAAGGACTACTAATTCATCATCAACAGGATTAAAATCAGAGGAAAGGATGAGACATTTTGTGTCAGTGAATAACACAGGATGCTTTTTATCATAAATTTGAGAGACTGATAACAAGTTGAACTTAAGCTCCTTCACATATCTAACATTCTCAAAGTCTATAAGCCCTGCTTTGATAGTTCCTTTTCCAGTAATCTTTCCTCCATTGGGATCATTCCCAAACGCAACTCTTCCTCCACTAATATTTCTAAAATTAGACAGGATCTCCTTGTCTCCTGTCATACTTCCAGAGCAACCACTATCCACAATTAGATGATCTTTAAGCTCCTCTTCTGGGTTGCCCTACATACAAAGAAAAGAGTTAGTGATTTTTAGGACCCAAGCCATTACTGACTTGTGTTCCCCTTGTGGAGTTACAAACTCAAATTCTTTGAGTATGTAAGTCCCACTATCTTTCAAATGATGATCCAGAATTATCTTTTGATCTTTAGCATGTGGATGTTCAAAACTTTCTGATTTTTCAACATAAATCTCTTTTACAAGATTATTAGCTTTTTCTTGTATCACAAAAACATCAGATTCACTTTTTGTTGAGAGTACTGTTTGTCCCTTAGCAGTACCTTCCCTCTTAACCCATTCTGGTTTAACACGTGGTTCCTGTGATCTAGATCCCCTATGTGAATTGTAATACCTTCTAGGTTGATAGTGAGATCTCCTAGGATTCCTATTCCAAATAGTGTGATCAGTACCTTGTTTTGACTGAGCAGTAGTTTGGAAAGTACTGTGAGATACTGAAGGTTTTGAAAAAGGTCTTATCTGATGTGGGTATCTATGATCTGGTGTGAAGTTTCTGTGATTAACCCTATTTGAATTATTCCAAACTGGTTTGTGCTCTCTAGGTTTGTGATTGGCATATCTGTTCTTTGGAAATTTGCTAAGGTATTCTGAGTGATGTTCACAATCCTTGATTAAATGAGTAGGACTAAAACACACAAAACACAGTTTTTGACCCATACTTCCAAAGTGATTTCTCCTATGTCTATGCCCAAAATTATTTTGCCTTCTTGGTGAATGATGAAACCTGTTTTGACCAAATTTATCCCAAAAAGGTTTAGCAGTACTATTTTGAAAAGGTTTTGCTGAAGGTACTGCTTGTGGAGCAGTACTTTGATTTGAAGGTACTGCTTGATTTTGAATATTATTTTCAACAGCTTCGTTGGGTTTTTCAGACCTAGATTGAGCTACAAGCTTCTTCCTAAACTCTAGACTATCTACTCCAAAACGAGAAACATCAGGCCTAGAGGGTTGATGAATGCCAGTGGGATGAGGAACAGCATGATAACCATTATCTTTCTTATACTCAGGAGGTGGTTCACTTATTGAGCCCTCATTACTAGATGTATCTACATAGTTAATGAGTTCATCATCACTAGTGGTTATGTCCTCAAAATCACCTACATTCTGATCATTAGGTTGGTTTTCATCTATGTTACTAAAATCCATTCCAAAACCTAATCCAGTTTTAATATAAGCTCTTCTCTGTTTTTGAACATAAGTAACATGGGACTGACCAGACTCTCCCCAAGCAGCAAACTTAGCTAACAATTCATCTCTTTCCTTAGTCAATTTCTCAATTTCAGCAATTTTACAGTTTAATTTCCATTCACTTAGTTTTAATTGGTAATCCTGTTGTTCATATTTTTCAGCCCAAGCTACTTCATTAGTTTCATGTGCTAAAATTTTAGCTTCCATAGATTCTAAGGTTATTTGATAACCAGCTACCTCAGACCTAGCCCTAACACAATTATCTCTTTCAATTACATAACTGTTAAGTAATTTTTGATAAAAATCATAACAGTTTGAGCATACCTCAGAGATAGGAGACTGAGTTGGTGAAGTAGCCACCATTGCAAGAAGAACAGGATCATCTTCACTTTCTTTGCTCCAATCAAATCCTCCAAAGCCATCATCAGATTCCAAAGCAGCATGTTCAGATTCTTCATCAAAAGCAGTGCTCCAATCCAATGCTTCCACTTTTTCTTCAACTACATCTTCCACTGCTACCATGCAGTAAGTCACTGGTTCATCATCAAACTCTTCACTCCAGTCAACTTCTGATAACTTCTCTTGAGCAACCAAAGCCTTTGTTTCAGTAATTGGAATTTCTTTGAGCTCAAGTTTTGGCTTCTCAGATGTCCTGTTTGCTTGATACTTAGCAAATCTGCACTCCCTTGCAAAGTGACCAGTCTTTTGACAATTGAAGCATTCAATTTTGGATTTTTCAAAAGTTATTCCTTGTTTTGGTTTGAAATCAATGCTTTTGTCTGTCTTCTTCATGTACTTTTTGATCCTTGCAGTGATCATAGCAACTTGCCACCTGATATCAATTTCTTCAAGTGCATCTTCTTCAATCTGTGCTAGATCTTCTTCATAAGTGACAGGTAAACTGGCTTGTTGTGCAAAGAAGGAGCACACAACTTCATCTGAGTGCATAGTGGTAGGTGGTGGGGCCTGCTGAACATATGAAGGAGGGGTGTAAACAGCAGTACTTTAAGAAACAGTACTTTGAGGAGAAGCAGTACTTTTGATGGAAGTACTGCCCTTCTTTTCAGATGATAGAAAAGCAATACTGTGAGACTTGGAATTTGTTTGACCACTCATCTCATGCTCATACACCTTCAGTTGATGATAGAGATCATCAAAGTCCATGACATCCAAACCTTATTGTCCTCTGATCATTGTATCAATCACATGCCATGTAGATGGCAAACTCCTTAGAAACTTTAAATTAGCATCCTCAACTGACACTTCTGCCTTGTATAACTCCAACATGTTGAGGAGATTTTGAAACCTATCATATGCAGCATCAAGAATCTCTCTTTCACCAACAGTGAAAGTTTCAAACTGTTGCTTCAGTAAATTTCTGTGCATCTTCATAGAGGCTTCATTCCCTCCAAATCTGGTCTTGAGAGCAGCCCAGAGCTGCTTAGCATCTTTAGCATCATGAAATTTGAGAAGATGACCATCTGGAATGGTAGATAAGAGAATGTTTAGTGCCTTTTCTTGATTTCTTAGGGTTGCTGCTGGTAAGACTGCCTTCGGTGCTTTGGGTTGTCCAGGAATATCAATGGGTTCTGGAACTACTTCATTCCCATTCACAATTACATTCCATAGAGCATGGTCTGTAATGGCAATATACTGCCTCATCTTCATGCACCATAGATCATATTCTCCCTTCTTGATTATTGGAATTCTAAGTGAGGTGATTGAGGGTGGTGGAACAGCTTCAGTCGACATCTTGAATATTGTTGAAGTAGGGTTTCTTCCTAGTCAGAGTTTCCACACAAGCTCTGATACCACTTGTTGGATCGATATACTTTACTCAAACTAACTTAACTAGCTTGTTAAGGTTTAACAACCTCGGATAAATCCTAAGTTATTAACAAAGAAACATTGAGCAATCTTTATCAAGTACGCGGAATTTACTTAACAAAGCTAAGAAGAATATCTTTTATTATTAACTCTAAATCTGCTTATTATGCAGATACTCTAAACAACTCTAAGATTATCGAACTTCTCTCTAAAACACTAAATAACTTGTAAATTCGTAAACTCTAAAACTCATAGACTCGTACCTCTAATGCCAATCTAGGAGTCCTTTTATAGGCTCAAGGATATCCTAGTCGGTTTACAATTTGTATCCTTGTTCGACAAGTAATCTAAACATAGAATATTCTAGAGTTACAATACTTTCCATAAACGAATATAACAGTTCTTTTGTTCTTTCAGTACTTTGACTTCATAGTGCAGTACTTTGACTTTATCTTTAGCAGTACTTTGACTCTTTGACTTTTTCCAGTACTTTGCAGCTTACAGTACTTTCATATCTTCAGTACTTTCATATCTTCAGCACTTTCATATCCCAACATAAAGACTTTTACACTATCTAGTGGATTGTCCCTGGGTAGATCCCTCCGGTTCTGGTGGATCATGGGAACAAATACCTAACATTATCAACCTTATATCACCATACATAAAGTAAATTTGGTCGGTCTATTTAGTATTGTTCATCTGCCATTGGAACCAATTGAAAACCATTTGTAAATCAATCCAGATACTTGTGATATATTATCAAAGCATTTTGTACCTGAATTGTTTTTGATATTTTTAGAACAATAGCTCCCCTTCAACATTTGCATCAAGCATCATTTTGTAATGGAAATAATTTTCATGTTTGAGGGGTTGGCTTGCATCTAAGAGTAGTTATATAAAGACTGTGGTTTTCAAAATAGTTGCTCCCCCTCAATATGTGCATAGATATTTGAAGATGTTTTGCACATATTAGGAAAAGACTGCTCATTGAAATAAATTGATCACGTTTCAAATCTTTGTGGTTTAAGATAGATGCTCCCCCTCAACATGTGCATGGAAAATTTGAAATCGTTTGGCACATGTGGGAAGGAGATCTTGTACATCCTTATAAAACCATTTACCGAATTATCAGTTTTAATCCAATTTAAATCACAAATTCTCCCCCCATCACAATTATCAAATCATTTTGAGATTTGTGATCTCTGTAGATTTAAATTTATTTTGACAGCTTTTAAGGAGAATTGTGACTTGATTATGAAAACGTTTTAACTGATAAAGATCGGATTTTTTCAACTCCATTGATTAAACATGCATGATTATCTTTTGAAAACAATTGTATGACAAATAACCTTTTGATTTAATTGAAATCATTCTCCCCCTCAATCAATGACATAAGTTGTTGATTGAGAGATAGATATTTTTGACAAACAATAAGTCCAGATGATTTTCAAAAATAGAGTCCGAGTTATTTTACAAAGCAATTGAGTTTTCATTAGATGACAAATATTTTTCAGAAGAATCATTAGACGGAAAAATATTTGGAAAGAGAAACATTTGTCTTTTTGATGACAAACATTTGTGTTAAGAATCAGAGCATGAGATTTGAAAAATAAGTTAAAGCATGGCTCTGTTCTTTACATTTTAAAACGGGTTACTGCCTGAAATGACAATAAACCACCATTTTTCTCCGCATTTTTTTTAAACTATGTACATTCGAAGAACATCTAAAGACCCGTGACATTCTTTGAATGTCAACACAAAGTCCGTAGATGATATCGAATAGGG
The DNA here is from genome assembly GCA_019973895.1 of Chrysanthemum seticuspe. NCBI lineage: Eukaryota > Viridiplantae > Streptophyta > Magnoliopsida > Asterales > Asteraceae > Chrysanthemum > Chrysanthemum seticuspe. The sequence continues at coordinate 273,196,910 of BPTQ01000007.1, forward strand.
AAAAACATGACAAAATAAGAATATTTTTGGAATTTTTCAAGATTTTTCAAGTTTTTATGGATTTTAGATAATTTTACATTTTTATATTTTCTTTTGAGGGTTTTTAAATTTTGTATTTTGCTTTTTGAATAAATATATACAAGAGATAGAAGAATAAAGACCTTTACTCCTCGTCTTCCTCTTGAAGACGCTTGAGTGTTTCCGGTTGAAGACTCTTTAGACCAAGACGTGGAAGGATAAACTCAAAGCGTTCTCTAGGAAGAGCTTTGGTGAAGATGTCTGCTAATTGATATTCAGTCCTCACAAAATAGAGTTCCACCACACCTTTTTCCACTTGTTCCCTGATGAAATGATGTCGAATGTCGATGTGCTTGGCTCTTGAGTGTTGTACGTTGTTGCATGAGAGAGAAATAGCACTTTTATTATCACAGTACAGAGGGATTTTGTTGAATTCAAAGCCATAGTCAGATAGTTGAGATCTCATCCAAAGGATTTGAGCACAACAGGATGACATGGCTATGTATTCAGCCTCTGTAGAGGAAATAGAAGTACTCATTTGCTTCTTTGAAGACTAGCTCACAAGCTTATCACCCAAAAACTGAGCACCTCCAGACGTACTTCGACGTGTATCTTGACATCCTGCATGATCAGCATCTGCATAGGCTGTTAGTGACATACCGGTGTTCTTCGGGTACCAAAGTCCCATATTGATGGTTCCTTGGAGATACCGAAAGACCCGTTTAACCGCTTCAAGGTGCTTTTTGGTAGGCTTAGCCTGATATCTAGCACACATGCAAATAGCGAACAAAATGTCTGGTCTACTGGCTGTGAGGTACATCAGGGATCCAATCATACTATGATATTTCGTTTGGTCTACCATGATCCCTGAGTGGTCGTCATCCAGTTTAGTACGCTCTATCATGGGAGTGTCAACAGGGTCACTAGAATCAAATCCAAATTTCTTTAAAGTCTCATTTGTATGTTTAGATTGATTTATAAAAATGCCTCCGGGACTTTGTGAAATTTGTAATCCCAAGAAAAATGACATTTGTCCCATCATTGACATTTGAAATTTAGAACCCATTTCATTTGAAAAACGGTCACACTTATTAGGGTCAGTCTAGGCAAAGATAATATCATCAACATATATTTGAACATGAATTGAATGTTTGCCTGAATTTCTGGTGAACAATGTCGGATCAACTGCTCCTTTGCTGAATCCAGAAGATAGAAGAAACTTTGATAGCCTATCATACCATGCTCTAGGAGCTTGCTTCAAACCGTAAAGAGCCTTCTTCAAGCGATAGACATGAGTATGATGTTCTGGATTCACAAAACCTTCCGGTTGACTGACGTATACAACTTCTTTAAGATCTTCGTTAAGAAACGGCGTCTTTACATCCATCTGATAGACAATCATATTCTTACTTGCAGCATTAGCCAGGAAGATTCTGACCGCCTCGATGCGTGCCATAGGAGCAAATGATTCTTCTAAGTCAATACCTTCCTCGTGACTGTATCCTTTTGCAACCAACCTAGCCTTGTTATTTAATACATCGCCATGCTCATCAAGCTTCACTTTGAAGATCCACTTTAGAGCAATGATCATTGCATAATATGGAGCAGGTACTAATTCCCATACATCTAACCGATCAAACTCTTGAATTTCTTCTTTCATGGCATTGAACTAGCTGTCTTCATTCATGGCAGTTTTCACGTCTTTTGGTTCGATCTTAGAGAGTACGGAGTTAAAGAAGCACCATAAGGCATCGGTTGCAAGTTGTTTCCGTGTGGATACTGGACGAGAAAGGTTTCCAATGATGTTGTCCAATGGATGATCATGTGTCCATTTCCTAAGATGTTCATGTGGTTGTTGTTGAGGAGCTGAAGTAGCAGAGTCTATATCTTCTGATGACGATGGTTCTCATGATGATTCAGGAGCAAATATGTTTTCAAACGGTGCATCTTCAGGTGTAGCAAAGGGATTTTCTCCATCAAGGGTGCCAGAAATACTTCCATGATGTACACTTGATGATTGATGATTTGTTGATGAGACAGAGTGATCAGCAGCAGGCGCTTCTTGACTTAGCGTCATAGAAACTGAAGGGTTAGCTTCATTGACAGGGATGGTAGCAGCCTCTGATGATGGGATTGATAGATCATTAGCAGTTGGCTCAAAGTGTTCATCAAACATTGGATCAAACAGTTTCTTCAAGTCATCTTCTGAAGGAGGTACATAAGGAGTTGCTGGCGAGGAGTCGTAAACAAGAGTAGAACTGATGGGACTACATGATGAAGCGGGTCCAGAACTGGGTTGTCCTGGAGCCATTTGACCGGTCAACTCATCGAACGTGACGTGAATTGTTTCCATGATATTTCGTGTTCTTTTGTTGTAGATTCGGTATCCCTTTTTGTTTGGTGCATATCCTACAAATACTCCAATGTCCGCTTTAGCTTTAAGTTTGCCTAAGTCTTGGCCCTCATTAGTTGGATAACACAATGCACCAAACACACGAAGGAATGAGAGATTAGGTTTTCTATTATGGACAAGTTTATATGGAGTTTTTCTATGAGCAGTGTGAATTAGGGATCAATTTTGAGTGTAGCATGCAGTGGCAATGGCTTCAACCCAGAGAAACATTGGAACCTTTGAGTAAATCAGCATTGTTCTTGCGGCTTCCACAAGAGTTCGATTTCGTCTTTCAACTACACCGTTCTGTTGAGGAGTTCGTGGAACACTTCTTTGATGACTGATTCCAATACTTTCATAAAACTCACTAAGTTATTTATTAACAAACTCAGTTCCATTGTCTGTTCGGATGATTCTGACAGTTTTGTTAAGTCGAACCTGCAGCTGTTTGATAAGTTTGATGATGATATCTGGAGTTTCATCCTTTGTCCTTAAGAACTTGACCCAGGTGAATCGAGAGTAATCATAAACCACAACTAACACATATTTCTTCCCAAAGATATTCTGCACTCTCATGGGTCCACATAAATCCATGTGAATTGTATGAAGAACTTCTGTAACTGAGTTTGTAGGCTTGGGTTTGTGGACATATTTCTTGCTTTTTCCCAATTGGCATGCTGAACAAAGATGATCCTTTTCATACTTTAGTCTAGGTAAACCTACAACTAAGTCCTTTCTGGAAAGATCATTGATGGTGCCGAAGTTCAAGTGATTGAGACGACGATGCCATAACCACGACTTTGTTTTCGAGGCCTTTGACAACAAGCAAATTGGAGAAGACTTCATCATATCTTCGATAGAGATGGTGTATAGATTTGAACCACGTGTTCCTCTTAAAAGCTCTTTACCATCAAGTTCTCTAACGAAACAAGTATGTTTTCTGAAGGCCACTTCTAAATCAGAATCACAGAATTGACCGACAGAAAATAAGTTATGACCAAGACCTTCTACGTAATATACCCTGGAGATAACACTATCACCGACAACATAATCTCCATAACCCATAATAGCACCAAAATGATCGTTCCCGAATCTAACAGTCCCGATGAATTTGCTCACGAAGTTCATGAGCCGCGACCGATCTCCAGTCATATGCTTGGAACAGCCTGAGTCCAGGTACCACAGAGCGATTTGAATGATCTGCAGTTGAACACAGACAAGAATGGATAACTGGATAATTGGGAACCCCATGCAATAATGGGTTCCACTTGGTTAGTAACAGTAATTGGTACACCAACATCAGAAGTAGGAACAATGGAATCATCAGAAATAGATGCAGTGCTAATGTTCGTATTCGACCTATTCAAAGTATGTTCACTTCTTAAGGGAATAGTTCTACCAGTAGGCATCCATTTTCTAGTGGGCATTGTCTTAGCAAATTGATGGCTGAACTCATTATCCTTACGGCCATAGGGTATCCATTGATAACCTATCTTACTAAATATTCTTCCTGTGGGTTTCCACTGTTTTCTAACTTTCTTTCGCCTTTGTCTTTTAGCCTTCTTAGTTTGATTTTTAGCATTAACAATTTTAACAGGGCATTTAACAGCATTAATCAAATCATTCACACCACATTCATGATTAGTAATAGAATTCAAGCAATCATCAGTACATGGTTTGCAGATAGTAGCAGAATTCGAATTAATTACAGTACGCTTATAGCTAATACTAGAATCAATACGATTCATCTTATTCAACTCAAACTTAATATTCCTAGGGTGATCTTCTACTCTCTTCCAATGCATATTCCTAGCTTGCGAGGTCCTATCTTGCTTGGTATTGCCAGGAGGCTTTGACCCGCTTGCTTTTATGTCACTTATTACTCCTATAGAAGGAATTATGGGAACATTAGTTGGTTGATCTACTTTTTGCATTCCTGAACTAGACGTGCAGGGATCTGAACTACTTGAAGGCACATTAGAGTTCACTTTCTTAATAGTGGGCATAGAACGGTTTTTATGCTTGGCACTAGGCATAGAACAAGGCATCACATCTTTACCTTTCGCACCTAAGGATTTAGGACATGTTGCTATTAAACATTCTAGCAGCTCTTGAGATCGTTTGGCTTGAATGCACGCAAACCTAATTTCACTGTCAAGAGGCTTATTTATAAAATCCTCTTCCACAATCTCACGGAGACATTCTAGACTATCCTTAAGGTGAGCAAAATAGTTATGAAACACAAGTTCATTATTCCTAAGATGAGGAGGAATGTATTTAACAGTCACAGTATATTTGCAGTCTGAGGATGACTTTGATGCAACATTCTCATTAAAAACAAGTGGCAGTTTTCCATTTTCCTGACTCCTCAGATTCTCAATTTCTTTTTGTAAAGACGTTATTTTTTTGTTGTTTTGGTCACGAGTGACTTTCATTGAATCATATAACTCTTTAAAGTGTCGTTTAACTTTTTTATTTTCTTCTAGAAAACTCTCGTTTTCCTTTTGTAAGGCATTAACTAAGTTTTGAAGATGAAAAGTTTGAGAATACTGAGAATCTAAAGGAGGAGGCATTTGGGATCCAGTCACATTGTTCTTTTCACCCTTCAATTGAGAGATTTGGGCTTTCAACTTTCTGATCGTGTTACAATGAGCTCGAATCTGTTCATCACGTTTGCTAATTTCAAAAACTGCATCAAATTCAGGAACATCCAAGGATGTCTTGATATTTGAGGTTCTAACATTTTCTTTCAGATGTTGATATTTTAATTGCAAAGCAAGATGCTCAACTTCCAATTTAGAAAACTGTTTTAACAGGTTATCATGATCATCCTGTTCAACTTTATCATGCAGTTTAGAGTTAGTTTTTTCAAGCTCAATGACACGATCATGGGAGACTTTCAGAGCAACAGATAATTCATGAAATTGGGAAGCATTAATGGAACAATTTGTAGCAGTGTAAAACACATCTTGAGCAATACATTCAGAAATAAGATTCTCATTCAAGGTATGCAAGTTCTTCCTCTCAATCTCATTATATTTTAATTCTCGCTCATATTCACTAACCTCAACAATCATCGCATCAAATTCCTTTTCCATTTCTTTAATATCTAAGTCCATCCCCTTTTTAAGACTCTCAAATTGACCTTTTAATTGTTTAAAGAAAGGCATGATCTCAGTTAAATAGCATTCTTTAGTTTGCTCAAAACCCCTTTCCCCTTCAGTTATCCCAGTGGGTGTGATCCTTTTCTTACAAGTTTTCTCAAAATCAACAAATAATTGAAAGATAACATATTGACTGATTAAGGTCTTGCTTTTAGTGGCAATAGTTCTAGGGACTAAATGCATTGGTGTATTAGGAGGATACACAGTCGCCGAAGGCATTTTTCTAAGAGGGGTGTTTGTTACAACAAGATTCTCTGCTTTTTGCTTATCTAAATCCTTTTTCCAAAACACTTGTTCGGGTGTTAACAACGTTTGAGGCTTAAACATGTTCAAGAAAATCCAATTTTCCTTTTTGTAATCATGGGGTCTGATAATTATGTTTTTCTCTTTACATGTAGGATTGTTGAGTTTCTTATCCATTTTCTCCCTAGTGACTTCATCTGATTTCTTATCTTCCTCAGTACACTCAGCGCAACTAGGTTTCTGCCTAGGCTTAAGGATTTCATTGCCATCATAAATTACCTTGTGAGCAGTTCTAGCCTTTTTAATGACCTCTGGATTTGGTTCCTCGACAAGGGGAATGCTATGCTAATCGCTTAAGACTCTATGCTTAGTGATCGAGTGAGCAGTCTGAATGGTGTTCCCTTGTACGTACAACTTATTTTCAAGCTTGTTTTTCACAGTTTTTAGATTGGAAAAATCATTCGAAAGTTTTGATTCCTTAGTATTGAATTCTTGCTTAAGCATTTTCACATTTTCTTGAAGTTCTTGTTTTTGCTTAGTAGTTTTAGAAAGCTTTTCTTGTAGGGAGTTTAACTCTTGTTTTAATATTTCTTCTCTAAAATTACTTTTTCTAATAGTTGTACGCATTTGGTCATCCATTTCCTGCTCACGGGTGGTTAACTCAAACTTAGCACGCTGTTCATAAATAGCAACACGTTCTTTATAGGCATTAAGTTCAGAGACAACAGAATCATCAGGGGCACATGCAGTGTATTCATTAAAAACATAGTCATCATTGACTGCATAAGATGCATCACTTGGTACAGTCTCACTTTCACTTTGTTTGACATATTGATCATATGGGACAACATTGATATTACCCATATTTTCAATATCTGACTCAAAAGTTTCAGTTGGTTGTACTTTGTCATGTATCTTTTGCTCATCAATATCATCGTATAGTTTTAATACCTCTGAGATGATTGATTCTTTGGATGGACTAGCTTGCTGTGGTGAGGGGACCTTTGGAGAGACCATTGGAGAAATGCTAGCCATGAAAATTGTTTGTGCAGTAGGTTCATCATCAACGTCAGAGTCGTATGCATCACAGTCTGCAACTTGAAAGGCATTCTGATGATTATGACCTATCTCCTGAATTGGCTGCTCATCCACATCTGCATCATATGTCTTGGCATTGCCCTCAGCAAGAAACAACAGCTCCTCTTCATCCAACATAGCTCCATTATCCTGAGCTTGCACAAGTAACATCTTGTCTTTGAAGTACTCTGCATTTTGAGGGCGTTTTAGAGAAGTGCAGTTCCTTGCTATGTGTCCATCACCACCACAGTTGTAGCACTTAATTGGCTTTGCTTGTCCTTGATTTCCATTCCTTCCCCTATACTGATTTTCCACATACCCTCCTCCTACTCCACCTCTTCTTTGTTCATATTGTCTTCCTTGAGCTGGTTGCACTGTAACCTTTCCATCTCTGACCAAAGCATGATTGTTTAGATTGGATGCAGTCCTGATTTCATTGTTAGTGTGAAGTCTGTTAGTATGTGGAGTGAAGGTTAAGTTTTGTTTAACCATAAGAGCCAGTTTATTGATAAAGTGTTCCATGACAGCATTGGCATCAGGTTGTTTGAAACTTGGATCTGGAATGACTTGAAACTTGGCATCATTTGACGAACTTGTTTCTCCCTGGTTGGTTTTGAACTGTTCAAGAATCCTTTTTTTCAAACATAGCATGTCTCTCATTCTGAAGAAGGAATGCATAAAGTTGCTCATAGTTGGTGTTCTTCAATCCTTTGGTTAGCTTCACAGAGGTGACAAACTTATGCCATTCGGGATTCATGTTGTTCACAAACTTTGAGTTCAGCTGAATGTTTGGCATGGTCATTTTGATGTTCCTCATATCATTCACAAGCTTGTGGAATCTCACGTAATACTCATAGACACTTTCTTCTGGCTTCATCTTAAAATGCTCAAATTCATCATACAGCTGTGATTCTCTGTCTTCCTTGGTTAATTCAGAACCTGAGAGAAGCATTTTGACATTATCCCAAACTGCCTTGGCTTCAGTGTTGTGATTGATAAGCTTGTAGATATCTTTTGGAAGACCCTGAAGAATAATGTTAGAAGCCCTGATATCAGCATCGAATCTCTTTTTATCCTTATCACTAAGCTCATCATACATCTTTGGTCTGTCCATTCCATAGATCATTGTTCCATCTACGCAGTATCAATTAAGTCTCTTGTAGTCTCAACCTGATAAGGTCCTTCATCAATGGATTTGAGAATGTTGACCCCCATTATCCTTTCCAAGATAGTACAATCGGATTCGTTGAGCCAATGAGTCATAATCAGTTCTGTCAAGCATAGGTGGATGAGTATCTGATCCAGTTGCTTGAACGTCCTCAGCTACAGAAGAGACGATAGTAGGTACGATTTTTGACATGATTACAAGCTCTACGGGATTTTACTATTCCTTGATTTAAACCGGGAAATTGATTCTTTCACGGGATTTTACTAAACCAAAAGAACAACCGTAAGAATGTAGCACGAAGAAGTAACAAGACTTAATAGACAAGTAGCTAAACAATCAACTCGCTTAGTTATCAACTCGCAAGCCACCCAACTCGCTTAAAGAAACAAGTCGCTTAAAGAACCAACTCGCTTAATGAACCAAGTCGCTTAAGGAATCAACTCGCTTAATAGCCAAGTCGCATATAGAGACAACTCGCTAAATAGCAAGTCGCAAACAGACACAACTCGCTTAACCACCAAGTCGCTTAAACTAACTCGCTAGCTATACAACTCGCTTAATAGCCAAGTCGCTTTAGAACTCAAGTCGCTTAAAGAAACAACTCGCTTAGAACCCAAGTCGCTTAAAGAAACAACTCGCTTAGAACCCAAGTCGCATAAAAAGTCAACTTGCTAAATAGCCAAGTCGCATATACCAACTCGCATCCAGTAACGAAGCAACTCGCTTCGAAGAAACAAATATCCGAGACTCAACTCGCTTTGTACAAAGTTTACAAATAACCACTTTATCAATAAAAAACAGCCAAACTACAATGATTTAAGCCTTCTAATTCAAAACATAAACACATATGATGATCCTAAACACAAAAGTACAAGCAAAATTCAAACTTTAACACTAGAATTTGTCCAAATGATTCAAACTCTCCTAAACACTTAATACCCCAAAAACCTTATGAAATCCACCAAAACAAAGAGCATGAAAGATGATTGATCAAACCATGGCTCTTGATACCAATTGTAAGATATAGGATTTCACAAACACACTAAACCATAATCACATGAGGCGTTCAAGTATGTTTAGAGAGAGAAAGTTCTAGAGAGAGAAAGAGAAGAGAGTTGGGAACTATGTGAAACAAAGAAAAATGGTATTGAAGCTCCAACCCTCTACCTTGGGAGGTAGAGGGTATTTATAGTGTCTTACAAATAAACGCCACCTACGGGCTGTAGATCAGGCATACAGTGGGTAAAGACCCGTCCATCCTCCACGGTGTTACATAAAAAACTACTTGCTAACATAACTTGACTACGACTACGAGCTTTCTAACGAATACATATACTTGAGGTGACCGACTCTTTAACGACTGAATTTTCTAATTCCTAACACCTCTTCTTGTCTATAACCCTTAGCCACCAAACGTGACTTATTTCTGATTACGTTCCCTTCAGCATCCAATTTGTTTTTCCAAATCCATTTGAGACCAATGAAGTAGACCCCTGTTGGTCTTTCAACCAGTTCCCATACTTCAAGACGTTTAAACTGATTGAGTTCTTCCTGCATGGATTCAATCCAGTTGTCTTTGGTCATTGCGTCTTTAATGTTTTTAGGTTCAGATTGGAAGACAGTGAGTGCATAAATGCAATGTTCACCATATGTGTGAAGACGTTGTCTCGTTACGACTGGTTGATTCGGGTTACCAATAATATTCTCAAGAGGATGGTCTTTTGTCCAACGATGAGTGGAAGGTTGATGTTGATATACATTTTGCAGATTGGGTGGATTCAAATGGCTTGTAGATGATTCCGCAACATCAGGTGCAACAGTTTCATTAGCAAACGGGTTGAAGAACGCATTTGGATCAAAATCTGCAGGTGGGGGTACTTCATTGTTCAAAACATCATCAGCTGGTTCAGCGTCGTTGGATGCAGTTTGTTCAACTATTTTTGTAGAGTCAACTGGTGGTGCTTCTTCAACAGTGGTTGTTGTAGCAGGTGTATCAGGTATTGGAATATGATCAGGTTAAGCAGCGGAAATATTTGATACACCTGGAGCACGTTCATCAATGTCATCACAAAACAGAAGAGCAAAGAGTTTTTCCATTTATTGACGAGTAAGCTGGGGGTTTGGTTCAGCTGATGATGGGGTTTGGGGGAAGTTTAAACGGTTGTGACCGGGTTCCAAGTTGTTATGCTCAGAAGCCATTGTGAATATAAACAGAGATTGACGAAGTTTCTGAATCATTTTCCCCCCAAACTGACAACTGTCTTTAGCAGATTTGAAACTTTGAGGTAGTAGACATTTCTTCTAACTTTTGAAGTTTTCAGTATGCAGCGGAATTTGTAGAAGAGCAGTAAACCACACAAGGTGAATCGGACTAATTGCGGAAAATCCGTTCGAGGGTAACATGCCAGAAATCAACAAGATCTTCTCACGTATGTAGACGCATCACACCAAACAAACCACGAAAGACAAAATGAAATGACTTTCCCCTGAATGTTGTGGTCTTTCGGAATAACAATCACCTGTGAATATGCAATAACTCGATACTAAGACCATGTGTGAGGCATCAGAACATCATATTTGGGTAACTTCACACAAGATCACCCATGAAATCGAGACGATAACACCAAAGTGAGACGTTTGAGCCACATATCGTCTTATTTCTTCGGCCTAATTGAAGAAATTCAAGAAGGCATTGGGTTTTCGCAAGGAAGCATGTGGAAGAACAAGGAAGCAAGGACCACCTACACTCTCTCCCCCTCGATGTTTTCAATGAATCAGAATCATACACCACATATGTTGATGATGAATTGGAGATAGCGAAACCATGTATAAGGAGACAGCGAAACCATGTATGTCCAATCAATCAACAAGTGTGAAGTGCCATAAATATCTCGAGAGAATCAACTGTTGATAAAACTTCTATGTTCATTAAGTTGATCATCAGCTGTGTCATTGTTGTTGGAAACAGTTTGATCTTCTATTATCAAAGATTCGATTGGAGGTGCATCTATAACAACGGTAGTTGTTGTAGTTTCAGAGTGTATCTGAAATTAGAATATGATCAGGTTGTGCAGCGGAAACATTTGATACATCTGAAGCACGACTTTAGAAAGACTCTTTAACCAGAGGAGCAATAAATGTTTGCAATTCTTGACGATTAAGTACAATGGTGGTGCAGCTGATGGATCATGATATATTTTTTTTGACGGTGAGAAACGGGTCCTACGCTGTTTTGCAGTAAAAGCCATTGCTTTTGTACCTGTATAGAAAGTAGAAGGGGGCAAGATAGAAAGAAACATGGATCCCCAAGTGTAACTGGGTTCCAGATGTTAGAGGCATAATGATGTAGTGTCAGTTATCTTCTTGACACCTGAACATGCTATTTTGATGATTTCCTATCCTACCTCAGGGATGGATGTTGTGGGTTTCACACCTGTTTTGATGCAACTACTTAGTATCTTGCCTCTAGGAATCCACTAAGACCAACAGTTTTGAAAACTCTACCCGTTGGTATCCATCTGTGGTTAGATCTAGGGGATGTTGAAACTTCTTTTGGGAAGAGTTTGCGTCCTATATTGATCCACCTATTAGGTTTATGAAATTTTACGTTTAGATCAACGGGTTTATTTCTAACTGTTTGTTGGTTAAACTTAGGTTTTGGTTTGCTACTACAAACAGTGTTCAGTAGTACACGAGAAGGTGATACACTAGGTCGTGAACCTAAGATTCCATCCTTTTGGAGTAGTGCCTTTTTCCTAGCCTTTTCTAGATCACAGTTCTTGTACGAGTCATTTGAATCATATGAATCTTTAATTTTAATGCACAGTTTAGACACAATGTTCGAACTAGTCCTAGATTGGCTAGGAGCATCCACTTGTTGAGGTATAACAGAAATAGGTATAACAGAAATAGAAGCATTATTCTTTGGCCCAGAATGTGGAGTGACAGGTTTTGACAAATGATTATTCTCAACAATTTGGGAGGCAAACCGTGGTTTTGAAGATTTTGATCGTTCAGATTTAAAAGCAGTTGGTTGTCTAACTACTGATTGGTTTCTGATTGGTTTTAGAGATGATTTCCCCAAGATTGTTGGTTTTGCAAAATTAGTATCTACACTATTGTCATTTAATCTTCTCAGTTTGTTTTGTAAAGCAACATGTGCAAGCCCATTTGCTTGAAGTTGAGCCTTTAAATGCTCATTTTCTTTTACTAATGTATCCACACGATTACTTTGTTCATTCAAAGATTTACCATTTGGCTCAGAGTTTAAAAATTTGTTTTGCATTTTAAGTTCAAGAGAGATTCAATGAGCCTCTAGTTTTGAAAAATCTTTTTCAAACTGAGCAATGGTCTTTTTGAGAAGAATGATTTCAGATTCAAGAGTTTGATTTGACGTTTCAGTTGAATTGTTTGCAAGTAGATAGTTGTCAGGACATTGTGCAACACACTGGTCAACCTCTCCTTCATTACTGAATTCAGGTTGCTCAGTATGTTGTGTCGCATTTGCAGGCAGAGTATGATCAACAGTAGATTGTACCTCGACCAGCTGTTCTGTGTCAGTGTCATAGGTGGGTACGATATCTTCCTCGACCATTTGTTCTTTATCAAAGTTGGGCTCTGTGTCATAGGTGGGTATGATGTCTGCACAATTAACATCAATATCGTCCCCTGATTTGCTGTTGTCATCCTGCTTTTCTGATTCTGTCCCATTGCTTATCATGACAACCAAATTAGCATCCAATCCTTTAGCCATATTAACTTCCTCTTCTTGAATCTGCAAGTTCTGTCCATTAACTTTATTGGCATGCACTTTTCTGTGAAGTACTCTTTCAGCGATTGTTTTCTCAATAGCTTCCATATGTTGGAGCAATATATCTTTGAAATTTTGTGTCTGCATTTGAGTGAACGCTAAGAAATACTTATTTGTCATTTTAGTGTCATAGAATTGGGAATCGATGTACTGCTGAAACTGTTCCTTGAGGACTCTCAAAGTGGTTGTGGATTCATTTTCGTTGATTTCTTCTTTGTTGAGTTGGAATTCAAGTTGATTTACGTTGTGAAACATTGTATCATTGAAGATATCCAAGTCTATTCCAAAGAGTGATGGAAAGGCTCGTTTGAATCCATACTCAGAACGAGTTCCTGCTAATTCTTTGTTTGAGAAGACCTTAAGGTGTGAATTAAGTGATCTAAATTGTTCCATGCATCGATTCAACAAATGTGTCTCAATCACATTCATCTGCGACCTTGATTGATACATTTTCACTCCCCTGCAGAAGAATTAAAGAAAGAAGGTGCAAAGTCGATATAACACACAGAAGGTCGATATAGTGAATTTCTATTTTTCCTCCAAAAATAATTTTGAAAAATTTTCGCTCCCAAAATTTGAAATTCACTATAAAAATCAATTCTAAGATTGAAGGAAAATTTTGAGTTTTGACAATTTTGACGCAAAATTTGACCGAAAAAATTCGAATTTGGGCCCAAAAATTTGAATTTTTGACCAAACTTTTCACAGTTAAACCAAAATTTGAATCTCGCGTAAAACTTGAACGTTTAGTCTCCCCTAGAAATTAAATTTTACTCAAATTTTCCCGCCAAAAAACTCATTTTTTTTAAATACTTGTGTTGTTGATGGATCTTTGTAGTCGAATGAAACGTTGTTGATGAAGTATCCTTAGGCGTAGAAAACACGTTAAGGCAAAGTAATGCTTATGCGTAAAAACACCAAAACTTACGCGTAAAAGTGATTTTTACGCGTAGGATTAGCTTACGCGTAAGAATTGAGAAACACTAAGATTATGCGTAAACTGAAAGTTAGACGTAGAAAACTTATGCATAAGATTAGCTTATGCGTAAGACAAGGCTTAGGCGTAAGAAATTGCTTAGGCGTAAAGAGTTCTACGCGTAAGTTTAAGCTTATGCGTAAAATTAGGGTTTTGCCCAAAAAATCCTTTACACTATCACATTGTAAATGATATCCAAAGTCGAAGTGTTTTCAGGCTTATCCAAGCAAGAAAACACTGAGTAAACCATGAAAACTGAAGATCAAACCACGGATGACTTACGCGTAAGATTAGGGTTTTCTTACGCGTAGAAATTAACGAAAAACTGATTTCTGCCCAAAGATGTTTCTAAACCAGATTTTTGTGATGAAACAACTTCAATATCACCAAAATAACACAAAAGTGTGAAACTTGATGATCCAAAACTTGTAGACACGTTACGCGTAAGAATGAACACGCGTTTAAAATCAAGCTTAAAATCAATGAAATACACGTAAAGTTCGAAACTTTTTGCCAAAAACAGATATTTTAACACCTAAAAACGTTGAAAGTACAAGAATCTTGGATTGAAAAGTGTAAAAAATGAGTTTTTAAGCGTGTAAAAGTTTATGAACCGAGAGTTACGCGTAAGACCAAAAACAACTTCAAAAACAAAACCTTTTCACCCAACTATTTGGCGATTGATACCACTGTTAGGTTCCCATATTTATAACACAAGCATCAATATAAGAAATAGAAGAGAAGTGATCAGATGAACAAACACACACACACACGTATGATGATATGAAAGGTTATGCCTAAGAGTGAATGAGTGAATTGAACAACCAACCCTCAAGTGAGGGTTTACAAGCATCTATACATATATATGAGACTACATATGCCACGTCATTAATGTTGACTAAGCATTTAAATGTTGACATGGCGCACCTATGATGAGCTGGAAATAGTGACGAGGCACACTATCCGTTTACACAATAAAAAAAATTCGTCACTTAACAGATTCGAACCCGGGTTTGTACATCCACATGCATGCGGCTCAACCAATGAGGCAATCCTCATTTTATGTTACAAACTCTTTTCTCCAAACTGGTATTCAACATAATATGTCCATCTTTACTTATCTCATGCTATCAAAACGGAAAATCCGGCTTATTCGCTAAAATATTCAATCACTTCAATGCCCATCAAACAAATCCTTCCCCCATTTAACTAGGCATTTCTAAATTCAAATCCCCACGATAAAGCAAAACGCATATTATAATTCAATGACTAATTGATAAAATGTTTTAGCAAATTACGGATGATGAATTGCAATTTTTCTTTGATCTATTACAGGTATGTGGATTGCAATTTTTAATTTCCATGTTATGCTAATTTGTATTTAGATTATTATAGTATGCAATTTTTCATTGAAGCATCTTTTTTTAGATTACTATAATCTTCTTCAAATGATTATCCAACTCTAATCCAACAAGCAGTTGTTCATTCAATTATTATTTTTCTTCATATATTAGGGATATTGACTAACTAATCAAGCCGAAAATTAATGATGATACACCAAAGGTATGTTTTTGGGATCTATTGAAGCTTAATCATTTTTTTTGTATGTTCATATATTAGGGTTCTTTTCAACTAAAATTAGGGATCTATTGAAGGTAAATATTTGAAAATTGGGCAAATATGTTTGTCTACAAAATTTAAAATCAGAATAATTACCAAAGTCCATTAAGGTATAGCAAACAACTAATTTATTAGCTAGCACGATAACAGTATATCGTTTTCTCTACAGTAGATTATTTACTTATGAATGTTGGATTAGGCATAATAAGAACCAACGTGATGATTTATGACAAATTGTAGGTAGATCAGAAGTAGTGATTTAGATATGCAAGTGTTCAAAGGGTACATGCAACGTGATTAGGCATAATAAGAACCAACGTGATGATTTATGACAAATTGTAGGTAGATCAGAAGTAGTGATTTAGAGATTCAAGTGTTCAAAGGGTACATACTACTGCAATTGCTGATGGCGATGTTATTGTCACCGTTGACGTCCGGTCATTTCTTCTCACTATCAACTGGTATATCCCTTTTTTCTAACCCAATGTAATTTGCTCATTCCTGCATTTTTGATTATTATGCCAATTTTTCAAACCTTATAATAATGGATGTAAAAGGGGTTATTTAGGGGGGTTTTCAAACCTTATAATAATGCTACCATCATAAACAATATGCATACTCAGTAACCCTACTGCAAATGTATCATTAGAGAATGACAAATAGGCCTGTTGGAACTGGCATAAGAACTGAGTTGATTGTTTAGGGGTCGAATTCATGATCCTTATATAATCAAATTTGCCAAACACGGATGATATAATTATCACTAATTTAAAACTGAAAAAGGACACCGGAACGCTCTGTGTTCCTATCTGTTCATGAAGGTGTCTGACCCACAGTGTATTCAAAATGTATAATAATCAGTATCATGCTATTGTTTGATAGTTCATTTTCTTATAGATTCATCATTTGTTATTGCAGAGTGTCTTACCCATTCACTAAGATCCCTGCTAACATGTTTCTGACTCAAGTATGCATTCCATTTACTATTGAGCATTTCAAGTTGCGGGCAAATCAGTTCTACGTTATTGTTTTACTGCAGTTGGTTGGGCTTTTGGTCTAACTGGTTTCTTATTGCCTATACTTGAGGATAATGCTAGAAAAGAAAATGGAAACCAGGGTCTTATGAGGCGGACGGGGCTACATGCTCGGCTAGGCAATCAAGATAGGGCCAATGTTGGATTTATGGCTCCCTGAGACTTCTATAAGCATCCTTTAATATGTTTTATGTATTGAGTACCCTTAGGCTGAATTCCTACCCCATTTGTCCCGTGTCCGGTTTACCTAATTTATATGTTTCACTTATTTGATCCTTTGAAGTTTAGGTGCCTTGCGACAAGGTTGACACGATTTATCTATCTGCACAAACGATTCCTTCAGCTAACGAGAAGCCCAAGGCCCCAACAAAACATCAACATGGCAAAAGTTCTCAAAAACCGGAAGGTACTATGTTAAACATTATATAAATTTTCATATACAGTAGATATAACTACATGATATATGTTAATTAAAGTATCATGTGTTGTTAATTCCAAGATGGTAACAGATTGGAAATTACATTGATTAACTTGGTGTTTAGTATCAGTTTGACAAAACAAACGATGCTCTGCCCTATACTTCGAAATAATATTAGTTTGACAAAGAAAATGGCATTTCACGGTTCTCATTAAGTATTATTTCCCTGTTAATATATGTAGGTACTTGAGAACGAAGTATGACAACAAAGAGAGGAAAGTGGCCAGGTAATGGAACCATACAAGTTAAATATTAATCAGATCACCAAGAAGTTTCTCTTTGTTTGTTTATGCCATACATTTAGCAGTATTGTGATCATTGCATATTAAAAGGTAGCAACTCACGAAAACACTTGCTCTTAGGGGTAGTGTACTCATGCATTATATGTCTATATGCTTCAGTTTGGTTCCTCAAGCGAGTAATATGACGTCATTAACAAATCAAAATCTTGTCAAAAGTGGCCTCTTATATGCCACGTCTTTATCTCATACATGTTTATGCTTCTTTTTAATTATAATTATAATTATAATTGTTGCTACTCTACCACATGTTATGAAGGTCACGAAACTTAAGTTGTCCGGTTAAATAGGCCACGTCATACATGTTTAGTGACTATTACTCGCCAAAAACGCTTATTTATCAATCATGTTTAGCCACCTGATATTTTACTACAAATAGTTGATTTCTTTTCTCTGATTGGCGGTTACTAATTTGTGTTAACTATTGTAGTTGGAGTTATTCAAATGGGGTTATGAGTGTCAGAGACCAAGTTCCACCACCTCTCTTTGGTAACAACTCTGGCGATGGGCTACAAATAACTGCAATGGGGCCTGCAGATACTAACCCAGGGGAGATTTATGCGGCTATAAGAGTTGTATATCAGCTCACCACAAGACAACAACTCTAATGGAAACTAAAGTATTGAACGCATGGTGCTTCTATCTTGGTACTGGTGCGGCCCATGAGGTAACCAAATTCAATTCTCACTTAAACTTTTAGACCATAATCATGTGGATGATTCTTAATTTATTCCGCATGATATGCTTATTCAGAACCCATGTGTATAAGTGGGTTTTTATACATCAATTAACAGTAGATATAAGATTTTGCCACGTTGGTTCCATAGGTGGAGGAGTTTGCTGCGTAAATATTCCATGAAGTTGAGGAGGAGTTAAAGATAATGATTATATTTTTGCATTTGATATTGTCCTACTTACAATAGGTTATTTTGTATCTAATTTTTTTAATTATTATTTTCCCTTTTTTGACTTCAATTGCTTTTTTCTAATGCAGAAAATCTATAATGTTTTGAAAAGTATGTTAATTGGTTCCATTATACTGATTCTTTTCCCAAGAAGAAGAGGTACCGAGAAATAACACGACACCTGACGAGCTTTTCATAGCATTATCACAAAAACTGTCTCCAAACATATATTCTTTGGAGTTTGGATAGTCGTTGTAAGCAATTTTCGGGCAAGGACCGAATCATACCTTTCATTGTTCTTTTTATATATAATACATGTACATTTTTTTTTTAATTTTTGTGTCTTTGATATTTGTCATTATTCACTATTTATATGCAGTCAATATGCCAAACCATTGAGAGATTGAACAAAAAAATGCCCCATCTGTCATCAACCTATCGAGGAGCTAATGGAGATCAAAGTTAATACAAATGATCAGTGATATATCCTTTTCTTCTTACTTAACTCAAAAATCATGATACTGAGGATATTTTTTCCCTCTTATCCTGTCTTGTGATGTAGTTTATATTATATGTGTGTATGTTAAAAGGAGTTGTATAATCATGTCAATGAATCTGACCCATGAAAAGCCAAGAAGCCATGCTGCACATGGCTCGGCCTTTTATGATAGTGAAAGAGTGGTCTGTTGTGTTTAATACCAGATCTTGGAATTACCACCATCCTTTTCATCCTTGAAATGTAATATTTGCTTTATCTCCCCTCTTTTACCCTTTTAATTTTCTCTTCTTCTCTTTGATAACCTTTTAGTCATGACTATCATTGTCTTAAACTTGTGATATATAAGGGAGAATAATCATTAGCGATTTAATGTGTCACAATATTTATTGTCTACATGAATGAATGAATGCACTTTTACGATACGTTTGAAAGATAGTTCATAATTTGACAGGTTCATACAAGCTCGGGTCAACAACCCACCATCTACTAACAATCATGACAATCGGTACTATAAGGCTAAACGAGCTGCACATACTTTTGAAAGCATGCCACCTACTTATATTCTTGCAAGAGTTCTTCAAAATTGTCGAGGTAATCATGAGTCCTTCACATTATTACTACAATAATGTGATTAATTGAATATACAAATATTTATTTAAAACGCTTTATGAATTAAACGATATTGGCCTATAATGCAATTGACCGTTCCAAAAGTACTCTTAACATTTTTTTAGTTCAAGAAAATCAGTAAGGATACGTAGGAAGGATTATATACGGTAATCAATTAGTAAGACAGTATCTGGTAAGGATGATGGACATCTAGAATGGTTTGAGAAAAGGATTTGAAAGTTGGGCAGAAGTGATAAAAAGAGTGAAGGAAAATGGTGTAGGCATGATAAAAGTGGTGAACTTCTAAAAAGCGGACCCAATGTTAATGTAATTAGCCTCTATATGCATGCCTTCATACCTTCATCATTCAGATTCTCCAATATGGATGAATACTTGAAAATGGAGTTAATAAAAAAAACAAATTTAGAGTAATACATGTCATCTAAGTTAATTTGGATGTCTTTCTTTATTATTTTTAGTTGCGCGTATGTGATGTTTTCCGTTATGTTTTCACTTATATGTCTAAAGTTTAAGGAGTTTAACAATGAAGTGGACTCTGCGATTGCTGCATTTCGAGGCATTACAGTTGATTCTTTTGCTGGTCACGCTGATCTCACACGTCTCTCTAAAGTGGTAAATCATGAAGCTAAAAAATCTCAGGCACAGAACCGTATACTTAGGGTGGTGAGTATCTATAGTATATCTAAATGATGATTTGACATATGATGCGTATTTTTCTATGTCCACTGTTCTTTCATTAGGTGCTTTGATATAACTTTGTAATTACCCACTATATTTTTGGCATGATGAAAAACCTATCTATATAGTGAGGCTACGTAAAAAGAAAATATATGAAAAATAAGCACTTCAGACACTTCTTAGGACTTGGGTTATTACATTCATTTTGTTTATTGATGTCTATTTGTGTTGCAGCTGGCAAGTGGATCAGTATTGTCATTTTTCTCCGTAGTTATTTCTTGCGTATTTATCTAAATTTTTATTAAGACATGATAAACCTTTTTGTTTATCAAGTGCTTGAAAAACTACTAAAGAGATATAGGAGCTATTTTCCTAGAACCATTCGCACACTATGAGTGGTGTCTTGCAACAATTTACAAACTGAAGTAATGCTTATCATGGTAGATGCATAAGATACGCGCATACTGTAAACTTTTAACTTGTAAAACACATACATATTGTTTAGTTTTATTCATCCTCGCATGTAGTTTTTGACAATGATATGGTACCAAATTTCATATTATATGTTTTTAATCAAGATTACACACGAAGCTATATTTTACAAATAATATAATGAAAAGCAAAGGATTGTTTCTACAACGGCCGGTATTTTCATGCATGCATTTCTGTGTCGTAGTTTCACCGGTCAAAAGCTTAAAAGGATTAAATATTCTATGTTGCGAAAAACTTAGCTACTTTCATTTTGTAATTTTATTGTGTTTTCCTATCATTTTATGACTGCTTTACATACATTTACACTAAAATTTTTGTTACTTATAGTTTGTATGTTTAAAGGTTCTTTCTTTAGACTCTTTAGACAAAGACGGTGAATACATAGAGTATACAACAATCGTTGTGTACAAAGAAGTTTTATTTTGTTTATGAATAATCATGTAATTTACATTTTCTCATACTTTTCATTCTTCCTTTTACATATAAAATATGAACTCTCTCTTTTTTATTATAATTTTTTGTGTGTAAGATATTTGCCGTCATTCAATGTTTATTTACGTCCATCTAAACTTCGTCAAGTAATCTTAAGAAGCTAGCCCGCCCATCCGGGCGGGCTATGAAGCTAGTTATTTATAGGAAGGAACTAGGGCAACATGCAAGTTCCTTTCCTTTCCTTTATGGGCTTGGGCCAAGGCTCATGGGCTTTCTACATAAGCCTTGGCATGATTACTAACATAAAAGTCATATTAAGCTAACTATTACATATTAATTACTAACACTTGAAATCTAGTTTAGGAGTGATTCCAACAATTCAACACCTTCGTTTTGTTGTACAATCTTCTCTATTGAAGAGTGTGTCAGAGGATGTGATGGCTTGGGGGTAAGTCCTCTAAGTTGTACGAATGTGGAGATGATTGTGAGGTGGTAAATGATATGGCTCTAGGTACCAATGATGTTGGTTGGTTTGAGAATGGTATGTTTGGTTTAGTAGGAATTGTGGAGTTTGGTGATGATATTTTAGTGGGAACAATCCTCTTGGGGATTGGTTTGATTGTTTGAGTTGATGGAGAAGAAATCCTAGCAATTGTGGATTTAACCGGAGATGATTTGGTTGAGGAAATTTCGTGTACAACACGAGCAAGTTTCTTGGGTGGTTCTTGGGTCGATGAGTTAGCACTAGGAGCTTTCCTCATGATGAAATGACTAAGGAAAAGGTTTCTAAATGCTGAGAATTATGTTTTGGTTGATGACTAAGAGATTCTAACAAGGTGACTTATAAAGAGAAGGATTTGGTAAGTGCATTCAAGACTTAAACCATTAAAATCCTTTGGAATGTGATGATTAGCATGCACAAGAGTCAACTTCAGAGTTGTATTGATCTAGGGACTTAATTAAAATGAGGTGGAGTGTTCAAGTTAGCAAGGTAAACTTGAAATGATTGTTTAAGCTAGACTTGACATGAATCTGTCACCCGGATCCCACGGTTCCTTCCAATGAGGGATCCGTCTAGGCTAATCCTAGGGATCCGGCTATCAGCAGCAAAGAAAAAGAAAAATGATGTTTGTGAATTCTAACACCTATACCTCCTTGAGTGTTTTGGTCTTGCTAAGTGTCTTAAATGAAAGAGTACTTAAATGATCAAGGGCAATGAGTGATGTAGCTAATGATTGCCTTTTATGGAAGGAAAATGAGACTTTATGATCACCAATGGGTGTTCAAGGATGACACTAGAAATTTTGATGGTGTCAAGTCATAATAAATGATCCTAGAGATCATATGTAAACTTGAGATAAAATTTGAAAAATCCTTAAAAAATAAAAAATTGAAAAACTAGTTTTTGACTCATTTTGATAGAAGGATGACTAAAATCAATTTCCTAAAATTGATAAAGATATCCACCTAAGTGTTTTGAGATGTGAGGAACAATGTGTGAGTATTGAAGCAGAAATATGGTGAGTTTTGATGAGTTGATAAATCAAAAACACTTTGAATTTGATCCTAAGTTAGCTATGGGTAAGTGTGAAGCTTTCTAAGCTTGAAGAAGACTTAAGTGGTTCTAAGGCCTTATGTTTAGCTAGTGTGAAGTGATCTAGTGAGTTGTTTTGATGTGTGGGATTCTGCATTGCTCATATGTTATCACGGATATCACGGTTCCCTCAAAGGAGGGATCCGTCTAGTACAATCTTAGGGATCCGGCAACTGCAGATCAGAAACATCACAGAAAGAAATGCAGATTTTGCACCATACTATGTACACTAATTTATATTAAACTCTACTCCAAAGAACAACAACACGAGCATGATATCACATAAAACATATCATAGATAAGAGTAGAAATGACAATATTCAAAATAACATAAACTAGTGTGCTTCAAAAACATAAGCATTCATACATAAACCAAATGTCTAAAGACAAGCATAATCCTAATGTCTCTTTTGTCAATCCTTTCTTTTCCTCTTTCCCGACTTCATGACGTAGTTAGCTAGGTTTTGGAACATACCCTTTATTTGTTTGAATTCCGCGGTCTCGTTTGGAAGAGTTGGAAGTTGTTGATAGTAGGCAATGGGGTCCAAATCGATGTTAGCTTCGGGGTTGACATTTACTTCTTCTTCTTCTTCCGAGGAGTCCGGGAGAGCCATAGGTTTTCTTCCATTGACCATGAACCATTTAGAGGGTTATTTGGTAAGAGGTACCATGACGTGATCTAAAAGGAAATGATCATCGTTGATAGGAGATGGTTGCAATGCACTAACATACTCACGGAGTCGTGTTAGGAGCATACCATACGGAAGTACCATGTTGGCAACTTTGAATACCCCGGCCATTCTCTTCACCATGTAATAGGCGAGATTAAATGGCTTTTGGTGAATAAGGCAATAAATCATTTACACGAGACATGCATTTGGATGGTCTTTTTTACCGACCAAGCTAATGACATTTTCCCTAAGAATTTCTTCCCATTTTCTAAAAATGGGGTGCATTTCGAAGAGTTTCATTTGAAAGGGATCACGGTGAATGAGCTCTTTGTTTCGGTTGAAACGGGATTGGTCAGCTCTAACTTTGAAAATAGTGTCTCGAACGGTTGCGGGTTCATCAAGAGGAGTATGGTATATTGGTTTGGAATCAAGAGCAAAAGATTGGGTGGATATTGCCCAATCTTGAGAGTACATACAAATTCCTTCACAGGGAATGCGAAGGATTTGAGCAAATTTTTTGAGAGGTAAAGTGAAGTTTCGTTTATTGAAGATAAAGGCGATTGAAATGCTATCATCGGTGTTTCGAATGATCCTAACGCTTTTGTAGAATTCAAAGATGAAAACCGGACAAATTTGTTCATCAATATCAAGAAGACAATCAAAGTTTATTGCCAAGAAGACTTGACGAATGTCAGTATTTTCAAGGAAACATTCCTTGACCACACGACCTTCGTGAATAAGTCATTTTTCAAGTCTTTTGAAGACTTTGAGATCGGTTTTTGACAAACCCTCTTTTCGATAGTATTGGGTAAGGTAATGGAAGGTATCATGGTGGTCTTGTTGGGTGGCTTTAGGCATGATTGGTACTAGAAAAACAAATATTATATTTAGGAAAAATTTGTTGAGATGGGTTTATGGTTTTGATTTGTATTAACAATGTCGTAGCCCAATGTAGTCTTAGTTATGTGAAAACCTTTTCTAGTGATCAATTTTAGAAAACCAAATTTTATCAATTGATTAAGAAAAATTGAAAAAATCATAAACCCTAGATTGAAGATGATGAAGATTAGACCATGTTAGTGTAATTACTTACAATGATGTTCTAGAGATGGATGCTTGAGGATATGGAGTCCCATGGAGATGAAACCAGCTCTTGGGTCATTTTTGTATTTTGTGAGGAGAGGGAAAATGAGCAGGGTTGATTTTGAAAGGCGTATAGCTGGTTTCTGTCACACGGTTCCCCCGGATCCCTTGAATTAGGGATCCGTCTAGTACAACTAGAGGGATCCGGCTACTGTAGATAGAAAAAGGGTTTTTGGCATTATTTTTTTAATAAGTTATAAAATAGCTTATGGAACAAAAATAGTTTTGAGGTTTCTAATTGAAAAAGATGTTTGGTCAACGGGATTTGATAGTTTAATTATCAAGGATCCATCTGTGACGACGGCGTTAGTTTGACGAGATCAAGAGGAATACTATTCTCGATGATGAGTAAGTCGGGAAAGTGGCGAAAAGAGACTTTTAAGAGACTAGTAATTATTAACGTCTAAAATAAAGGAAGGTGTCAACATATTCATGTAGATGTAAACTAGCTAATGAAAAGTGAACATACCTTTATGCTCTTGGTATGTTTTAAGGAGACCATAAGACCGAAAATACTTCATGAGCTTTTAAAGTAATCAGTTGTACTTAGAATAAGTAGATTGCGATTACTTTTAGGTTCTTCCTCGAAGGTTGACTTCATTATTCTTTGAATAGAAATGAATACTTTGGAGAGATCCTAGCATGAAGATTTCTTGAAAGAAAAATGTTAGAATAATCTATCAATATCCAACATAGAAGAAAATTATTTTAAAAGATTTCCTTCTTTCTAGTTTTCAAACATACACTAATCGTATCAAGTTTTTAAAGTACAACATACTCTAAGAAACTTGGTAACGAAGCTCTGATGCCAATTGTGGAAAACTAGAAGGGGGGGGGGTGAATGGTTTTACCAATAAAAACTTCGTTTTAAAATATTTAGATCGACTTATATCAATCTATTTGAATGTGTATGTTGGACATTGATAGATAGATATATAAATGTGTAATGAAAGATAAAGAGTAAGAAGCACATAACTACGACACGAGTATTTATAGTGGTTCGGCTACAAGGACACCTTCCTTGCCCTACTCCACTCCCCGAGTCACTTACTCGAGAGTTCGTAATCACTACACGACACCAACTCCTTATGGCGGAGAAGCCTTCACAACGTCGCCTACTCTTTTTCCGGTACTAGGCTAACCACCAGGTTCTTTCACAAGGGAGAACCACACCTATCACAACGTCGCCTACCCTTTATCCAGTACTAGGCTAAGTATCGAGTTCTATTACAATGGAGGAACCACTACCCAACACTACAAAACACCTAACCTCAAAGAAGACCAACTCCTTATTACAACACCATCAAGGATATCAATATCCTTGGATACAACCTATCTCTATTTGTATCGATGCACCTCATCGAGTATACAACCTTGGCATCCTCCACTAATGCCACTTGACCTGACTTCTAGGCATCTTTCACTAATGCCCTTGACATGGACGTTTGGCAACTTTCACTAATACCTTCGTCTTGACTCATTTAGCATTCTTCACTAATGCTTATGACACGGACGTTTAGCACCTTTCACTAATGCTTTTGTCTTGACTCTTTCGGCATCCTTCACTAATGCCTTGGACACAACACTTCTATGGAGAAAGAAAGAAGTATTAACAAGAGAACCTTATTAGTCTTGATGATGACGAAGCATGGCAACTCATGGACTTGAGCTTGCTCGACTTCAAGAAGTGGTTATCTCGCCTTTAAGAGGAACCTAGAGAATCACACAAAAACAAAAGACAAACTACATAGAAAGATCCTTAGGATATGTGGTTAGAAGGTTACAATACTTGGGGAAAGTATGTGTGGGAGTGGCCACCCAAAAGGAAGAAACGGCTCACTATTTATAGAGGAAAAACAACTACTGTTCCACGGATCCCTCACTTTAGGGATCTGTCCAGTGTAAAATTGGGGATCCGTGGGACGCTCCCTTTTGCCCATGGGTTTTGGGTCATGGGTCATGGGTTATGGATCATGGGTATCCAAGTAGATACAAAGTATCTACAAGATGCAATGCATCTAGTCCATGGGTCATGGGTTAAAACCATGGGTCATGGATAATATCCATATATGACTTAAGCTTGATGTCATGCAATGGGTTATGGGTCATGCTCCATGGGTATGGGTCATGGACTTTGGTTATACCCAACTATATTCAATGTATTTGGTCAATGGGTCAAATACTTAAGTTTCTACCCATTTATATTACACATCAAAATACATACTAGTTATGTATATATTTACCCAATATGTAAACACTAGTTGTTGTACATATGTATTACTAAATCATAAAATCACTTATACTTGTTTTAGTGTTTTATGTGAAAACGTAAGTGTGTTAGTAAACTATTGGCTCAAACCATTTACGTATTTTATTTGTTTCGTTAAAATGAATTTACGTTTGTTATCGACAAAACATTAGAAGATCGTAAAAAATAAATAAACGTTTTTACGGCTTATTTGTATTAACAGATATCTCATAAGTTATGCCTTATGTCCGATAATATGTTTGTTTGCCTTAAACTGATTTTTCTTGCAACATTTTCTTATTGATGTTATCAATCTCCCAGCAAGGAACTGAATCAAGTTATTAAGTTGAAGTTGAAATCTTGGATCATCATTCTGCTCGCAATTAATATTTATGAAAGTGTTGGGTATGGCTAAAGGAAAAAAAGGGGGTCAACACTAATCACAAGGTGCTCTTGTTAAAAATTGTGTATTTTTCAAGGACACCTTCCTTGCCCTTCTCCACTCCCCGAGTATCTCATTCGAGAGTTCAAGCACTATGTCAACAAGCTCCTTCAACTTGGCGGAGAAGCCTCACAACGTCGTATACACTTTTTCCGGTACAAAGCTAAATACCGATTTCTTCCACGAGGTAGAACTAAACCTTTACACAACTGTTATACAACAACTATGTGAAATATGAATTACAATATATGCTACAGAAATCTTGTGGATGGACAAATCAATCAAGGACCCTTTGCATGGATGACTTGTAGAGTAGCGTGATCTCGCCTTCGTGAAGGACCTAAAAGAGAATCACAACAAAAGATAGAAGAACTACTAGAATGATCAAATGATCAGAGGTTAGGAGAGTGAGATAATATATGAGAGAGTTGTAAGAACAAGGGTGAGAAACAATGAAGAAGTGGCTCACTATTTATAGGAAAAAAATCCTTCTGTCCCACGGTCCCGGGGGATACCTCACCCAAGGGATCCGGCCAGTGCATTTCCAGGGATCTGGTTGTCTGGGTCAGTTTAGTCTGGATTTTGGGTTACAAACCAGGTTATGGGTTATGGGTTATGAGCCATGGGTCATGGGTACCCAACAAGATACAATGTATCTAGACAATGGTCATGGGTCTTGGGTCATGGGTCATGGACATTGGGTCATGGGTCATGGATAATACCCAACATGATTTCATGCATGATGTCATGCAATGGGTCATGTGTTATGAATTAGCTCCATGGGTATGGGTCATGGGTCTTAGATATTACCCAACCTATTACATATTATATTACAACATATTATTATTACAACATTTATTTAAATGACCAAATGTATATAATTTGTAAAACAACATGTATCCTTATAATTTTACTTATGATAACTTTATATTTGTTATTAACAAAACATAACGAGATCGCTAAATATAAACAAACGTTTTTACGGTTTATTTGTATTAACAATCTCCCCTTTTTTGTTGATGACAAAACTTAAAGTTATCGTGAGTAAAACTTAAGATTAGATGTACATTTTGAGAGTGTATGTGAGTTTTACTCTCTTTTCCCCCTTTTTGTCGAAACAAAAAGTGAGTCGAGTAAAGAAATAAATGGTGGAAAAAATGATCCACCAAGCACTAACTCCTCATTGACGGTAGCTCCCCCTAGAATAGGGCGACAAGTGAGAAAAAGAATACCTATAAAAACAATGTTAGTGATAACATATAATATAATCATGTATGAGACGAGAGACAAGAGAGAAGGCCAAGGTACGTAAACAAAACCTTGTAATAAAATGATCTGTGCTGAAAACAGTCAAGCTACCTCACACAAGATAGCCACTTGTGAATGGCTAACCGTAAGAAGCTTAAAACTGCTTAAAACACAAATGCAATGAAGTCCTGGAGAATATAATGAATTCTCGGGTCGTTATGTCCCACGGAGACTCAATGGTGTGCAAACACTAGATCAGACGATAGAATGATCACTAATGATAGTGATCAGAAAGGATTTTGATTGAAAATTACACTACTGAAAAAGTTTATAAAATAAAGCGACTTAAATACAAATTAAGAAAATTAAAAAGATAAAATCTATTAAATAAACGCTATCACTATTTTTAAAGTGATGAACGTTTAAAACCTAAAACTTACGTTTAAATTAAAAACCACGTAACGTACAAAATAAAACGTGAAAATAAAGAAGAAAAATACCTACGGATATGAAAAATACATTTTTACAATCCTAATTATATAAGAAAATTATTAGAAAAGGAAAATTATTTTTACAACTATTATTCTAATTTTTATTAATTAAAAACTATTTATTAAGTATTTAAAATACACTAAAATATAAGAAAATACAAATTTAACCTAGAAAAATGAAATTATAACTTAGAAAAATCTAAAATATGATAAAACTTATTTTAAAACTGAAAATATATTTTTTAGACTCTTTATGTATTTATTATTAATTTAAAACTATTTAAAACTAATTAAATTATTTAAAAATACAAATTTAACTAAGAAAAATATGGAAAAATACTTTTTAGGCTTCTAACATTTATCTAAACTTAAGAAAATTGAAAAATTATTTTTTTGAACCTTTTCTTAATTATTTGTATTAAATGTTATTTAAAAAAGCTTAAAAACTAATTTAAATTAAGAAAAATAGCAAAACAACTTAGAAAAATCTGAAAATTTCAGGAAAACTCTAAAATAATATGAGGAATAAAGGAAAAATAGAAAAACAAGTGCTTATGAGTAAGATTATGGAACTGATGAGCAAGAGCTTATTGAAATAAGCACTTAAATAAGCAAATGGAGTCCAAAGGCTACCAAACTGATAAGGAAGCTACAATAAGCTAAAAGAACCTAATTGCAACAGAAAACAACAAGCTAAAGCCACAGAATTGCAATTTACCAAGATTTGAGTGATATGACTAAAGTGCAAAAACAGATTTTGGTGCCCTACTTTAAACAAGAAAATAAGCACAAGAATAAGCTGGAAACTGGAATGCAACAACTGGAACCTAGACTAGACCTGGCCAAGAGTATGTAAACCAAAAATTAGACCTAGATAAGCCAAGATGAGCCCTGCACAAGCTATGCAAAAGCTGCATAAAACTCAGCTTATGCTGAGTTTCTGAACAGGGCAACTAAGGCCCTAAAGACAAGCTTGTTTGAAGCTTTTAGAAAATTCACAAAATTATGAAAAAATGACAACAAGAAACTAGAGTAGTTGAACTTTTAAAAGCCACAAGTTTCACTGATTTTGGCTCAAAGATGAGCTCTTGAAAATTCTTCCTAGTTGAGCTAAAAACTGATTTTGCAACATTTTGACTTTTGAAGAAAAATGAAAAGTTGACTTTTTCCAACTTTGATCTTGATTTAAGGACTGATAATGATCTATATTGATGAAATAACACTACTGCTAGCTAGGGTATGGAATTTTAAACACAAAATCAGATTATGACTTGCTAAAACTCCAACAGTAAACAAATGGGACAGATTCCAAACAGATTTTGACTTTCAGTGTTTTCAAACACTAGACTAAGACAGATATGAGCATAAAAAAAATACACAAGGATGAAACAACAGGTTTAAACCATTTAGCTAGCCTCTACAACAGATTTATCAGCAGTACCAAACACACCTTAAAACTTTGATATGAACTCAAAACTGAGATAGACACTTATCCAACTTATACAGACAATCAAAATAAGTTTAAATGACTTAAAGGCAACTATTTAAACATGTTTACAATACTGATGATCACAGATATAAGTGCAAACAAGAATTGCAAATTGACTTGAAATGAGAATGAGATTTCTTACTCATATGTATCTAACTAGATGCAGGGTGAAACCAAACCCAAAGACCACTACACTAAATCATTTCTAACCCAAATCCAAGTCCTGCATCACCCAATTTCATCACCATATCCAAATCAATCTCTACAGTTGACTTTTGTTGACCATGGACTAATATTACTTTAAATGATTCAAAAGCTTTTCAAAAGCTATAAATAACTTAAGTGAGCTGAGTTGAATGGAAAAATAAGCTTTTGAAAGCTTAACTATAAGAACCTTAGTTTGAAAATCTCAACAGTAAACACAAGAACCAAACTTTTAACCAAACTTGAAATTAGTTCTTAAAAACATATTACAATGGCAAATTAACTTAAGTTTGAATACTAGAAACACAAGATTACAGATTCTAAACTAAATTAAGACATTAAATAAAAAAAACGACATTGAGGAAATTTAAAACTACATTCTACTACCCCTCTTGCTTCTCCTTTGCTTCTTCTTATACCCAATCTCTTTCTCTCTCTATTCTGATTGATTCCCACTTCTTTCCCAGCCATTGGATGGCTTTGAATGATTTTTGGCCATCGGATTGATTTTGGCGCGAAAATGGGATTTTAGCAGCTGGAGGGGTAGAGTGAGTTGGATGAGAGATCATTTAATGGTTTTCGTTTTATGTTGAGGTGGAGGGGACAAAGAGTGGTTTTGGTGAGGAGGGGGGATGGTGTATGGAGTGATTTCAGGGATTGGTGGGGAAGGAAGAAAAAAGGGCGCGTTTGTGTTTTTGTTTGACTGGGGAGGTTGGTTGACCGGGTTATGGGTTAAAGGACCGGGTTGGATAGGTATTGGATTGGGCCAAGATAGATTGGGCTTGGTATATAATTAGGTCCGTTTGGTTTGTGTAAATAATAACATAAGGACCAAAAATGTAAAGTCTGAAATTCCAGGGACCAAACATGTAAATTATGAGAAGTAGTCCAAGGACTAGTTTTGCCAACCTCCAATAGACCAAGGTTTAGTTTTGACACTTTTGAAAATTCCAAGGACTAAACATGACCAATTCTAAAATCCAGGGACCAAAACTGCAATTTCTCAAAACTTTTTATATATTTCACCAAAGGACTAAATTTGACAACTTATGATTTTAAAAAGACCTTTGGTGATTTTTCTTTTGAAATTTTGACTCAGGGACTATTTTTGACAATTTTAGAAACTTGGGGGACTGAAACTGCCAATTATGCAAACTTTGCTCGTTTTTCATCTGATTTTGAACATTTTGCATCTGAAACATATAAAATGCATTTTTGTGATATTTTCAGTATTTTGATGCATTTCTGAGCATTTTTAACCGTTTTGCAGTTCCGATTTGACTGAAAATGATGAGTATTTACACACTCATCAATCCCTCACACTAAACTATTGCTAGTCCCTAGCAATCTTTTGAGAAAAACTTAATGGATTTGAATCTCTTTACCAAAAGCCATTACTTCTGGAGTAGCCAAATGTTTCAGTTCAAGTAAGAACCATGGTACACCGATAACCATGTGATTTTGAGCAAACCACCAGCTTTCAACGGATTTGGTTTGTCTTTACCAGAAGCCGTTTGCTCTGGACTAGCCAACTCTTAGATAAATTATCAATATTATCTTTGGTGAGCTGATTACCAATTATGGTTTTTCCACTGCCTTTACCACAAGCCATAACCTTGCGGGTTAGCCAACTCTTCACTTTTTAGGATATGGTGAGTTGAATACCATACAATTTTGGGCAAATTGCAAGCCGTAAACGGATTTGATATATCTTTACCAAGAGCCGTTTGCTCCTGGATTAGCCAATCCTTTTGTTTATTAGACAAGGCGGACTGATAACCAAATGAGCAAGTGTAAAACACTTACTCCAAAAAAAAATTGGCCAAAAACGGTGGAATTGGGTAGATAATATATGAAATTCGTGAGAATTCCCCCCCACACTTAGAAATGAATATTGCCCTCAATATTCAAAGTACCGGCGGTTATGCCGAAACAAAGAACATGAAAGGGAAATACTACGGCCATTATTTAGAAAGAAGATTTTTTTTTTTTTTTTTTTTTTTTTTTTTTTTTTTTTTATAACATGTGGGGTATCACCCCCACAC
This sequence comes from Chrysanthemum seticuspe, assembly GCA_019973895.1. Classification (NCBI taxonomy): domain Eukaryota; kingdom Viridiplantae; phylum Streptophyta; class Magnoliopsida; order Asterales; family Asteraceae; genus Chrysanthemum; species Chrysanthemum seticuspe. The sequence goes on from BPTQ01000007.1 coordinate 273,229,400, forward strand.
TTAGGTGGTAGAAAGGGGTAAGAAGTCAGAAATATGGGTGAAAACCCATATGGTGTGTGCTACTGTTTTTGATTTCCGAGTCGCTAGCTTGACTCGACCCCGCATTCATTGGTTCATGGGGAAGCAAAGTGGAAGAAACAATCTCCATCGGACTTTCATTCAAGATGTTTGTATAAACATTGAATGCACGTGAAAGTTCCACACCGATGAGATATAGAGAGAACCGGCTCAAAAATGATAATTGAAAATGCCGGGATCAAAAATAGTGTCCTCATTCCCGAAGGAGAAAAGGGAAAGAGCAACCACACCATTTGTGAAGAATGGAATAAATATGTGCATCACAATGCATGTCCATTCCTCATCAGAAAGAAGCAAATCACCATTTTTGACATTTTTAAGCTTAAACTTTAAGCTTTTATGGTGATTGGCAACAAAATTTCCGGGAGGGAGAGCTGGAAACGGTTCTTCAATCAACAGATTTTCAAGAAAAATGATGTCTCCCTCCGAATCAAAGTAAGTATTGTCAATTCCTGTTGGAATCGACTCATCACTAAGAAAATCATCGACCTCCTTCCAAAAGTTGTCATCTTCCTCATCTGGAGTGAGAGAAGGAATGGAAGAGTCGGAAATGGGACAAGAAATGAGTGAATGATCATTATATAGGAGACTTCTAGTTTCTCCAAGATCGGCTTCGAAATCAAAGAGATCATCGTCACTTTCTGATGAAAGTGGACTGATGTGAGTGAGTTCATCGGAGAACTCCTCAAGAAGAGGATCAGACTGTGGGAGCGATGCCTCAACATACTCGATGTCTCCATAGGATTTACAATCATCGCTAAAATCGGAGAAAGTCTCAACTTGATCATTTGAACACTCAAGAGGGAAAGGGATATCACACATATGGTCAATAGTTCCCTGTGACTCTCCCGGGATTGGGACAAGGTCCTCAACACTAGACTTTATAAATTCGTCCGATTCCTTTTCAGGAACAGTGTCAAGATGCTCGTCCCCCATGTTTAGAGAGTGAGTGGGAATATCGGGTGTGATAACAACAGACTGATGGAGTTTAGACGGACTAGCATACATATGTTTTATACTTAACATTTGTTCTTCTGCTAGCAATTCCATCATAGTCTTTTCTCCCTGATTTTTCATGGAAGGAGTTTCAACGGATGAACTTGATGAACCGTTATAAAATTGTAGGATATCAAGGATATCTTCATCATCATCGTCATCAGGAATGAAACGGAATCGAGAGCTAGATCTGGCCGCTTTTTCTTTTGCAATTGATTCCCTAATAGATTGTTCAAAGGCAATTTGGGAATTTAATTTAGCAGCCCGCTCTTCGGCTAACAAAACTTCCATGGATTTCTCATTTGGATTATGGGATGACATAGCCGACTCCTCCTTAAGTTCTTTTAATAACTCCAGAGTCTTCAGTAGAAGGTCTGTCGTAGCTTCATGAGGAGTCGCTTGAATCATTTGGTATTGTGGAGGTTGGTCTTGATACGAAGAGTCGTAATTGTTATAAGGAAATGGGTTCCTTGTTTGACAATCCGAGCTAGGGTGAGAACCTCCACAATACTCACAACAGTAAAACTGATGTGGCTGTGAGTGGTATGTGTTGTAGTCATAATTGTTATCAGGAACCTGCTCATAGACAAGCGTGTTTCCTGATTGACAATCAGAACTGGAATGTGAACCACCACAGTACTCACAACAGTAAAACTGCTGAGTCTCACAGTGTGGTAGCTGATGGAATAAATCAGTCGTGTTATGGTAGGAATAGGGATCTTGGTTATAGACAGACCCGTTTCCTGATTCCACCACGCTACAACTGGGGCAATTGCCACCATTATAAGGACCACCACACCATTGACAACCAAGAGGGTGAGGATAAGACATAGAAAGAATCAAAGGTTAACAGAGGGTAAGAAATGAAGAATCAAAAAGGTAAGAGGGTAAAGAGGAATATTTTTGGTATTTTTGAAAAACATGATGATAAAAACAAAGAAGGAAAATAATTTTGGCGTTTTTAACACTTTAGGAAAAGTGTTAATGAACTTTTTGGATTTTCTGAAAACTTTACAAAAAACTTTTTACAAAAGATGGGGTATGTGCAAGAATGGGTCTGAAAATGGCTAAACACACGCTAAAGCCTCCCCGGCAGCGGCGCCAAAATTTGATCTGTGCTGAAAACAGTCAAGCTACCTCACACAAGATAGCCACTTGTGAATGGCTAACCGTAAGAAGCTTAAAACTGCTTAAAACACAAATGCAATGAAGTCCTGGAGAATATAATGAATTCCCGGGTCGTTATGTCCCACGGAGACTCAATGGTGTGCAAACACTAGATCAGACGATAAAATGATCACTAATGATAGTGATCAGAAAGGATTTGGATTGAAAATTACACTACTGAAAAAGTTTATAAAATAAAGCGACTTAAATACAAATTAAGAAAATTAAAAAGATAAAATCTATTAAATAAACGCTATCACTATTTTTAAAGTGATGAACGTTTAAAACCTAAAACTTACGTTTAAATTAAAAACCACGTAACGTACAAAATAAAACGTGAAAATAAAGAAGAAAAATACCTACGGATATGAAAAATACATTTTTACAATCCTAATTATATAAGAAAATTATTAGAAAAGGAAAATTATTTTTACAACTATTATTCTAATTTTTATTAATTAAAAACTATTTATTAAGTATTTAAAATACACTAAAATATAAGAAAATACAAATTTAACCTAGAAAAATGAAATTATAACTTAGAAAAATCTAAAATATGATAAAACTTATTTTAAAACTGAAAATATATTTTTTAGACTTTTTATGTATTTATTATTAATTTAAAACTATTTAAAACTAATTAAATTATTTAAAAATACAAATTTAACTAAGAAAAATATGGAAAAATACTTTTTAGGCTTCTAACATTTATCTAAACTTAATAAAATTGAAAAATTATTTTTTTGAACCTTTTCTTAATTATTTGTATTAAATGCTATTTAAAAAAGCTTAAAAACTAATTTAAATTAAGAAAAATAGCAAAACAACTTAGAAAAATCTGAAAATTTCAGGAAAACTCTAAAATAATATGAGGAATAAAGGAAAAATAGAAAAATAAGTGCTTATGAGTAAGATTATGGAACTGATGAGCAAGAGCTTATTGAAATAAGCACTTAAATAAGCAAATGGAGTCCAAAGGCTACCAAACTGATAAGGAAGCTACAATAAGCTAAAAGAACCTAATTGCAACAGAAAACAACAAGCTAAAGCCACAGAATTGCAATTTACCAAGATTTGAGTGATATGACTAAAGTGCAAAAACAGATTTTGGTGCCCTACTTTAAACAAGAAAATAAGCACAAGAATAAGCTGGAAACTGGAATGCAACAACTGGAACCTAGACTAGACCTGGCCAAGAGTATGTAAACCAAAAATTAGACCTAGATAAGCCAAGATGAGCCCTGCACAAGCTATGCAAAAGCTGCATAAAACTCAGCTTATGCTGAGTTTCTGAACAGGGCAACTAAGGCCCTAAAGACAAGCTTGTTTGAAGCTTTTAGAAAATTCACAAAATTATGAAAAAATGACAACAAGAAACTAGAGCAGTTGAACTTTTAAAAGCCACAAGTTTCACTGATTTTGGCTCAAAGATGAGCTCTTGAAAATTCTTCCTAGTTGAGCTAAAAACTGATTTTGCAACATTTTGACTTTTGAAGAAAAATGAAAAGTTGACTTTTTCCAACTTTGATCTTGATTTAAGGACTGATAATGATCTATATTGATGAAATAACACTACTGCTAGCTAGGGTATGGAATTTTAAACACAAAATCAGATTATGACTTGCTAAAACTCCAACAGTAAACAAATGGGACAGATTCCAAACAGATTTTGACTTTCAGTGTTTTCAAACACTAGACTAAGACAGATATGAGCATAAAAAAAATACACAAGGATGAAACAACAGGTTTAAACCATTTAGCTAGCCTCTACAACAGATTTATCAGCAGTACCAAACACACCTTAAAACTTTGATATGAACTCAAAACTGAGATAGACACTTATCCAACTTATACAGACAATCAAAATAAGTTTAAATGACTTAAAGGCAACTATTTAAACATGTTTACAATACTGATGATCACAGATATAAGTGCAAACAAGAATTGCAAATTGACTTGAAATGAGAATGAGATTTCTTACTCACATGTATCCAACTAGATGCAGGGTGAAACCAAACCCAAAGACCACTACACTAAATCATTTCTAACCCAAATCCAAGTCCTGCATCACCCAATTTCATCACCATATCCAAATCAATCTCTACAGTTGACTTTTGTTGACCATGGACTAATATTACTTTAAATGATTCAAAAGCTTTTCAAAAGCTATAAATAACTTAAGTGAGCTGAGTTGAATGGAAAAATAAGCTTTTGAAAGCTTAACTATAAGAACCTTAGTTTGAAAATCTCAATAGTAAACACAAGAACCAAACTTTTAACCAAACTTGAAATTAGTTCTTAAAAACAGATTACAATGGCAAATTAACTTAAGTTTGAATACTAGAAACACAAGATTACAGATTCTAAACTAAATTAAGACATTAAATAAAAAAAACGACATTGAGGAAATTTAAAACTACATTCTACTACCCCTCTTGCTTCTCCTTTGCTTCTTCTTATACCCAATATCTTTCTCTCTCTATTCTGATTGATTCCCACTTCTTTCCCAGCCATTGGATGGCTTTGAATGATTTTTGGCCATCGGATTGATTTTGGCGCGAAAATGGGATTTTAGCAGCTGGAGGGGTAGAGTGAGTTGGATGAGAGATCATTTAATGGTTTTTGTTTTATGTTGAGGTGGAGGGGACAAAGAGTGGTTTTGGTGAGGAGGGGGGATGGTGTATGGAGTGATTTCAGGGATTGGTGGGGAAGGAAGAAAAAAGGGCGCGTTTGTGTTTTTGTTTGACTGGGGAGGTTGGTTGACCGGGTTATGGGTTAAAGGACCGGGTTGGATAGGTATTGGATTGGGCCAAGATAGATTGGGCTTGGTATATAATTAGGTCCGTTTGGTTTGTGTAAATAATAACATAAGGACCAAAAATGTAAAGTCTGAAATTACAGGGACCAAACATGTAAATTATGAGAAGTAGTCCAAGGACTAGTTTTGCCAACCTCCAATAGACCAAGTTTTAGTTTTGACACTTTTGAAAATTCCAAGGACTAAACATGACCAATTCTAAAATCCAGGGACCAAAACTGCAATTTCTCAAAACTTTTTATATATTTCACCAAAGGACTAAATTTGACAACTTATGATTTTAAAAAGACCTTTGGTGATTTTTCTTTTGAAATTTTGACTCAGGGACTATTTTTGACAATTTTAGAAACTTGGGGGACTGAAACTGCCAATTATGCAAACTTTGCTCGTTTTTCATCTGATTTTGAACATTTTGCATCTGAAACATATAAAATGCATTTTTGTGATATTTTCAGTATTTTGATGCATTTCTGAGCATTTTTAACCGTTTTGCAGTTCCGATTTGACTGAAAATGATGAGTATTTACACACTCATCATAAAACATCAAAATGTAGTGGTGTATATGCCACATACAATTGTAAAAATAAGAATAAGCGTTTGTTCCCAAAAGAAAAAAACAAAAAAATATTATTATCTTTCCTTCCGTGCTTGCTTAGGGTCTAATGATGGAAGTTTTGGTGAGTGATAATGTTGTTGCGATCAAGAATATGGTTGAGAATGAACCACATTTTGTCCCTTATTTCTAGTGCGAGATCCCTAGTGGAGTGGCAATGTTTGCAAAAGAGATGATGAGGAAGGTGTGGGTGGATGTCATCCGGCCAAGTTTGATTTTTGGAGTGTGGATTAGGTGGTGTAAATATTGGTAAGTATGGATCAAAGTCCATGATATTGGTGATTGGTGTTGGTAAAGAACCTAGATGTTCTTGTAAGGTGATGGGTGGTAGAGGTGGTGGATTTTTAAGCTCATTGAAAAAAGTATTTGGAGATGCAGGAGGTGTTAAGAAGACTAGCTCTTTTGGGTTTATATTTGAGGCTAGTTGTATAGATTTTGATGGTTAAGATGGAGCGGGTGGTGGACTAAACAAGGGTAGTGGAGTGGTTTTTGGAGTCCTAAGGAGTTCCGCTAGAGTGATTTGAGAGTCAAGTTGAGACTCGGTTTGGGAATGTGGTGGTGAGTTTTGAGGAGATGATGGAGGTGCTATGTTGTAGTCATTTGGTGGTGAAAGAGCATTTGGTGATGAGCTACTTGAAAAAAGGTTTAGCTAAGCAACAAGGTCAGATACTAATCCTAGCGGTTTTCTTAGTTTTAGGTGGTGGTGGTATTACGGAAGGTGGTAGGATAAAGTTTCGAATTTCTTGAAAAGAGTTGTTTTCAATAGAGAGCCATCTTTGTTTGAAGATTTTTTGGAAGACATGATGAGGTTTGTTTGTCAGGTTGAAAGTGATGGATATGCAAGCATTTTGGAACCTTATTAATAGAACAAATAATGCATTGCAATGAATACCAAAACCAAAAATATGGAATACAATCTAATGATTAGATATGAATTTAAAGCAAGTAATCATGAGAGCACAAGCATTAAGGAAAATATTTATTAGTGATAAACATAAAATGTTGAAAATTTGAAAATTTCAAGCCAAAATAAGAAAAAGATGTGATAAAATCAGCTACTGTGCCCCGGTTCCCACTGATCCGACCTATTAGGGATCTGCCCAGCATAAATGCTGGGATCCGGGGAACTGGTGTTCTCAGGCATCAAAAACATTGTTTTTGAAAACAATAGTGCCTAGTGTGTGCCTATATGGAAACCATATGGAGTTGCGGTTATCTCGACTCTTTAAAGAAAGAAAAAATAAACATAGAAGTGAAAAGATACATATGTATATATATCTGTGAGATAAGCCAAAGACTCCTTAATTCATTTTTGCCTCGCTTAAATGTACCCGAAAATACATATTAGTTATTCATTCCCTTTAGCATTCAAAAGACATATGAGATGCAATGAAAAAGGTTTTTACTTTGTATTAACGATGGAAAAAAATTGTTTTTCCTAGGCGTAAGAGTTATTTTAAGACGAAATGATACGGGGAGAAATATTTGAGAAAATATTTTGAAAAGTTTCTTGAAGAGAAAATATCTTTAATATTTAAAATAAATTCCCATATTGTTTTTGAATCGTGTGAAATAGAGATCCTAGACTCCGAAGAGGAGGTAAAGCAAAAGTTTACGTACCTTGTAGAAAAAAATTATTTCAAGACGATTGTTCCATAAGACCAAGACCTAAACGAAGTAAGTTGAATTGCTCGCGCTTCAACATTTTGGGGATGACGTCAGCTATGTTGTCTTCGGATGACACTTTCTCAATAGAAATGTTCCCTTTTTGAACATCATCTCTTAAGAAGTGATGACGGATTTCTATATGCTTGGTACGAGAATGCAACACCGGATTTTTGCTAAGATCTATAGCGCCTTTGTTGTCGCATAGAATGGCAATGTCACTAAGATGGATGTTGTAGTCAACTAACGCTTGTTTCATCCATAATGCTTGTTGACATGTTTTGCCCGCGGAGACATATTCGGCTTCGATTGTTGAGATAGCTAATGTCGTTTCCTTCTTTGAGAACCAAGATGTTAAGAAACACCCCATAAAGGTGCAAACACTGCTTGTACTTTTACGGTCAACGTAATCACCTGCATGGTCAAAATCTACATATACAATAGTTTCTACCCCCGTCCCCTTAAGATACCATAATCCCAATTGAGTTGTACCCTTAATATATCTAAATATTCTTTTGACGGCTTCTAGGTGTGAAGTTTTAGGGTCTTCTTGAAACATAGCACAAAGACATACACTAAACATGACATCCGGCCGACTAGCCTTGAGGTAGAGAATACTACCAATCATGCCACGGTATTTCTTGTTATCAACGGATTCACCGTCTTCCTCTTTGGTGAGTCTGGTATCAGAGGACATTGGTGCTCTTATTGGTTTTGACTCATCTAATCCGAATTTCTTTAACACTTCTTATATGTATTTGGATTGATTAAAAAAGATACCATCTTCTAATTGTTTGATTTGTAGACCAAGAAAAAAACTTAATTCTCCCATCATACTCATTTCAAACTCATCATGCATGATTCTTGAGAAATCATCACACATGTCTTGACAAGTTGATATGAATATAATATCGTCCACGTATATTTGAACAATAATTATTTGTGACTTCTTTTTCTTTGTAAAAGTCAACTAACCCCATGGTATAGTTGTTTTTAATTAAAAACGCTTCGAGTCTATCATACCAAGCTTTTGGGGCTTGTTTAAGACCATAAAGAGCTTTCTTTAGTTTGTACACGTGATTAGGCTTTTTAAAATCGACAAAACCCGGAGGTTGAGATACATAAACTTCTTCATTTATAAAGCCATTTAGAAAATCACTTTTAACATCCATTTGAAAGAGTTTAAGATCATGAGCACAAGCATAGGCAAGAAGGATTCTTATAGACTCTAATCTAGCTACGAGAGCATAGGTCTCATCAAATCCTATGCCTTCTTGTTGGTTATATCTTTGAGCAACAAGTCTAGCTTTATTTCTAGACACGACACCATTTACATTAACTTGTTTTTATATACCCATTTTGTTTCAATTATTGTTTGGTTTTTAGGTGGAGGGACAAGTGTCCAAACGTTGTTAGAAACAAATTGATTTAATTCATCTTGCATAGCCATAACCCAACTTTCATCTTTTATAGCTTATTGAGTGTTTTTAGGTTCTATAGTTGACACGAAACAAAAGAGACTACTTTGGTTTTGGACTTGAGACCTTAAAGTTTCTTCATTTAATTTTCCTATGACCTTTTCTATGGGATGATCTTTAGACTCTTTAACATTTATGATTTCATTGTTTAATGGTTCATCTTCCTTGTTTATATTTTCTTTTATTTCTAAGACTTCACTTTCGATTAACTCGTCATCTAGGTGGACTCTCGTCAAATTTGATATTTAAAGATTCTTCAACTTTCATGGTTTATTTATTTAGTATTACGTATGCTTTACTATTAGGAGAATATCTCAAGAAAATACCTTTAGTTGATTTTGGATCAAATTTAGTTAAATAGTCTTTTGTGTTAAGTATAAAGTATTTACTACCAAAGACTCGAAAGTGATCTAACAAAGGCTTTTTGCCTTGTAACAACTCGTATGGAGTTTTTTTTTTAAGACTCGATTTAGTATATAAGTTGATGTGTCGACGGCATTGCACCATAATTTTTGATGAATAGATTGCTCATTAACCATGGTGTGACTCATTTCTTGTAGGATTTGATTTTTCCTTTCAACTACCCCATTTGATTGTGGAGTGCGAGGAGCCGAGAAATTATGGGTAATACAATTAGCATCACAAAAAGCTCTGAATTGCACTTCATTATCAAATTCCCGACCATGATTCGTTTCGATTGACACGATATGACTTCCTAGTTGTCTTTGGATTTTTCTACTTAAGATTTCAAAGTGATCAAACGTTTCAGTTTTATTCTTTAAAAATTTAGTCCATGTATACCTAGAGTAATCGTCCACTATAACCAAGGTATAGAAGTTACCTCCGTAACTTTGGATAGTGGACTAACCAAATAAATCCATATGTAGTAATTCTAGACACTTTGTTGTAGAAACCATATTTTTAGCTTTATGACTAGCATGGACTTGATTTCCGATATTACAAGCATCACAGAAATAATGTTCGTATTTTAGTTTAGGTAAATTTCTTACAAGTTCTCTGGATGATAGCGATTGAAGAAGTCGCATATTGGCGTGACCCAATCTTTGATGCCATAAGGTCGAAGTATCATCCATAGAGTTAAGACAAAGTTTGTCTTTTGGTTCGTTTCCGATTTTAATAACGTAGACTCCATGTTTTCTAATACCTCTTCCTATAGTAATACCATTTTCAAGATTTTACTACCGATTTCATTAAAAAGTACGTTGCACTTTTTATCACATATTTCACCTATACTTAGTATATTAAAGTTTAGGTTTCCTACGTGACATTCGTCATTAATGGTCAAGGATTTGTGAGAGATTGTACCTTTTCCGATGATATCGCTTTTACTATTTCCGAACACCACATTTCCTCCGTTGAAGGATTCGTATGTGGAGAACAACGCTTTATTAACGGTCATATTCCTTGTGCACCCGCTATCCTTGATCCATTCGCCCGGATCTGAGTCAACCGTTAGGCACACCTAACAAAACAAATAACTCTAAAGTTTGGTCCCCATTTGTTCATGGATTCATTGGTGTTATGCATTTCATTCATATGAGGCATATACGAAAATGGTGTAAAAGCATTCCAAGGTACATAGTTTTGAAATGGAAAACCATTTTGTGTGTTAGGATTCCAGCCTATTTGATGGTGGTTACTTCTAGGATAAACATTGTTTGGCCTTCTTATAGTTGTGTTAGGTTTAGAGAACGATGGGTTTTGTTTTTCATTAAACCTTGACCTTGTTTTAAGGAGGGTGGTTGTTTGACATTCCTAATAGTAACATGGGTTGGTTTCTTTTTATTAACGACGACAAATTCGGTTATAGAAGAAATGGTTGCATTATTTTTACTATTTACTGTTGCAAGTGCCCGGATCCCTACTTTTACACTAGCCGGATCCCTTTTCAAGGGATTCGCCGGATTCGACACTATAGTGGCTGATGAGTGTGTAAATACTCATCATTTTTGGTTAAATCTGAACTGCAAAACATTTAAAAATGCTCAGAAATGCATCAAAATACTGAAAATATCACAAAATTGCATTTTATATGTTTCAGATGCAAAATATTTAAAATCAGATGAAAAATGAGCTAAGTTTGCATAATTGGCAGTTTCAGTCCCCCAAGTTTCAAAAGTTGTCAGAAATAGTCCCTGAGCACTTATTTCAAAAGAAAAGTCACCAAAGGTCCTTTTAAAATCAGTGGCTAATTTTTCATTTGCTTTAACGAATTGTGTTTCCTTAACTTCGCTAGTTGACGCAATATGTTTCTGAATACCTAGAGCCTTTTGATTATTACCCGTTTTAACACTATCAAGTATTTTATCAAGGTAATTAGTACTTAGTCTAGCAATTTTAGAATCAAGGTGATCAACTAAAGTTTAAAGTTCTACACAAAGATTGCATTCACCACTTACTTCCTTTCCCTTTTCTAGTCTCTTTAAGTTATCTTTGAGTTCAAAAACTTCTTTTTCTAAAAGTTCATTTTTGTTTTTCAAAAGTTTGTTTTTGTTAATTACCTTGAAACTAATTTTGCAAAGTTCATTCTAGATGTAAGGATTCATCATCTAGAGATGAACTACTATAATATAGAGAGTCGGAATATACCTCGTTGGAGTCCTTGTCCATAAGAAAAATTTCTTCCTTCTCTTCCTCACTCATTCCTCATTATCCGCTCACGAATGCCTTTTGTTCGTCGCGTTTGGACACTCACTAATAAAGTGATTTGGATCCCCGCATTTAAAACATTTGCGTTCATCCTTCACTTTCTTGTCGTCTTTGCTTTTCCGCAAACCTTTCTTGTCGTCATAGGGTTGATTAACATATCTTCCTTTTCTTCGAAAGAATTTCTTGAAGTCTCGTACCGCCATTGCGTACTCATCGTCTTCACTTTTCGAGGATGAGATTTCTTCATCACTCAAGACTTTATTGGCTTTTAAAGTGAGAGACTTATGTTTCTCTTTCTTTTCCTTCAAGACCTCGGAGTCTTTGGCGAGTACAAGCTCATAGACTTTTAGGTTACCTATGAGTTCATCGATAGTGAGGATTGACAAGTCTTTGGATTCTTCAATGGCCGTCACCTTCAGTCTGCACTTTGATGGAAGCGCTCTTAGAAATATCCTGACATGATTACGACTAGAAAAAGACTCATCAAGTGCTTGTAATGAAGTAATAATAGTATTAAAACTAGCAAATGCATTATCAATATTATCCTTATCCAATGTTGAAAATTGTTTATATTATTGAACAAATAAATCAATTTTTTTATCTTTTACTTTTTGATTTCCTTGGTGTGTTATAACCAAAGAGTTCCAAATTTCTTTAGCAGTTTTATGCATAGATATTCTTTCAAATTACTTTTTAAGTAAGGCATTATATAAAACCATTTTTGCCTCACTATTTTTGGAAAGCTTTTTCTTTTGGTCGTCAGTGAGACGATCATAAGAAATATTTTCTTCATTGCCGGTTTTATCATCTTTTATAGTTGCTTGAAAATCACCTTCAACAATAATATACCAAAGATCAATATCTTTATATTTCACATAAGTTTCAAATCTTTTTTTTTTCCAATAAATAGAACTATTAGTTTCAAGTAGTGGAGGTCGTTGCATAGATTGCCCTTCTCTATAGTTTTCAAAACTCATTTTGATCAAAAAGTTTTTAAAATACAATTTACTTTAAAACCTTTTTGAAAACCTTGCTTCTGATACCAATTGTGGAAAACTAGAAAAGGGGGGGGGTTGAATAGTTTTACCGATTTTAATTTTAGTTTCAAAGATTTAGATTCAATCTTATGTGAATTCTTATGGATGGATAAATAGTACGAAGCAATAAATAAAGTAAGTAAAGAATGCAAGTAAAGTAAATGATAGAAAGTAGTGACACAAATGATTTATAGTGGTTCGGCTACAAGGACACCTTCCTTGCCCTACTTCACTCCCCGAGTACCCCACTAGAGAGTTCAAGCACTATATAAACAAGCTCCTTCAACTTGGCAGGGAAGCCTCACAACATCGCTTACACTTTTTCCGGTACAAAGCTAAATACCGAGTTCTTTCACGAGGTAGAACTAAACCTTTACACAACTATTACACAACAACTATGTGAAATATGAATTACAAGATATGCTACAGAAATCTTGTGGATGGACAAATCAATCAAGGACCCTTTTCTTGGATGACTTGTAGAGTAGCGTGATCTCACATTCGTGAAGGACCTAAAAGATAATCACAACAAAAGATAGAAGAACTACTAGAACGATCAAATGATCAGAGGTTAGGAGAGTGAGATAATATATGAGAGAGTTGTAAGAAGAATGGTGAGAAACAATGAAGAAATGACTCACTATTTATAGACAAAAAAGTCTTCTGTCCCACGGTTCCGGCGGATCCCTCACCCAAGGGATCCGGTCAGTGCATTTCTAGGGATCCGGCTGTCTGGGTCAGTTTAGTCCGGATTTTGGGTAGCAAACCGGGTTATGGGTTATGGATTATGAGCCTTGGGTCATGGACTTTGGGTCATGGGTACCCAACAAGATACAATGTATCTAGACAATGGGTCATGGGTCATGGATAATACCCAACATGACTTCATGCATGATGTCATGCAATGGGTCATGGGTTATGGATTAGCTCCATGGGTATGGGTCATGGGTCTTGGATATTACCCAACCTATTACATATTGTATTACAACAAAACATAACGAGATCGCTAAATATAAATAAACGTTTTTACGATTTATTTGTATTAACAATTTTTTTAACGAACGCAAAAGCGTGCCAAATGTTTTTTTTGGCAAAGCGAATAAAAATGTGCCAAATATGTTTGGCACAAAAAACTAAAACTGTGCCAAATACGTTTGTCACGGTAGATAAAACCGTCTTGGTTAATTTTAGCACAGTAAATAAAAACTGGACCAAATAGGCATTTGGCACGGGAGATGAATTGGTACCAAATACGCATTTGGCACGAGATATAAAAGTGTGAAAAGTGCCCATGTTGGAACGAAAGATTGTCACCCGTGCCAAATACGTCACTCATGGCACCCTAAAGCTAAACCGTCCCATGGACCGAGCCAAATACTATTTAGCACGGTTTCAACCTGACCCAAATCTATTTGGCACCCTCATACTTAGGACGAAGCCAAAATTGTATTTGGCACGGCTTTTTGAGTATTTGGCATAGTTTTCCACCCTCCCAAATATATGGTTGTTTTAGTTTGTTTTTGAGTGATCCAATCATACTTTCAAGCTATCACCTTCATTACTCTATTAGTGCAAGAGAAGAACACATCGTATCGCAAAGATACAAAGTGTTGTAGTTATAGCATAGTGCACTCGTAACACTTGTTACGTACTTGTTGTATAATGTCGTACATCAAGTTCTTGTCGTCACACTCACTTAGATTTTGTAGATCGGGTAGATCGTGTTGATCCGGTAATTTATGTAGATCGGGTAGATCGTGTAGATCGGGTAGATCGTGTAGATCGGGTAGATCGTGTAGATCGGCTAGATCCTGTTGATCGGTATATCATGTTGATCAGGTAGATCGTGTTAATCAGGTATGTCCTTTTGATTGGGTAGATCGTGTAGATTGGGTAAATCATGTGTGAGATTGGTTCTAGCTAGATTAGAACTTGACATTTAGCTTAGTATCGGAAAATAATGTAAGCGACTTGTATGGTTTTCTTCGCCGAGAAAAGAGCTTGTTGATTAGTGAAGTAACTCTCGAGTTGGGTACTCGGGGAGTGGAGTATGGTGAAGATGAGCTTTGTGACCGAACCACTATAAATCATTGTATCCGGTTTGCGCTTTATTTATTTATCTCTTTATGTTTATTTTTGCATTTATCGCTTTACATTTATATTTGCATTGCGTTTATGTTTGTGTGGTTTATTGCTTATATTGTATTGATTATGTTTGTGTCATGACATGGTATTTATAGTGTGTCTATGTTTGTGTTATGGTGACTTGCTTCACTTATTGCTTTCTACTATCTCTAGTTGTTGTAAGATTATTGTTGACACTTTTCATATTACGTCACACTTGATCGGTTATTTGATACAAAAGATTCAAGTTTTTAAATGGGAACGTATTCACCCCCTTTACGTTTTCCAAATAACCATTTTTCCCTTTTTATTTGTCACACGTAACTTACGTATATAATACTTACATTTTGCATGTTGCGTTATTGTTCAATTGTTTTACAAATTACCACGCTAAAACAGAAGTAAGTTAGTCCAAAATCTCTAAATTTTTTTATTGAGGTGTGTAGACTTATTAGCTCAAAGACATAAACCGCTTTGATGCGTGTAACAGAATTAGCATAACCTTATTGTATTCGCTGCACCACCAAAAATAAATAATATCTCTCAAGTTTGAAAAGTGCATGTTCTATAGTTTAATCAAGTGTGCGAACCACTAAATATAACTTGTCTCTTAGTTTTTGTCTATTAATGCTTTCTTGTTCGTATGTTGTCCGTGTGGCTAATATGGCGTAGTGTGTGTTGGGATATGATTTTCTATCACTTTAAACATGGTAGAATTGACAAGGATTTGTTGTGAGAGGATGCTAAGGATAATATTGGCTTAGACCTAGGCATGTATTCTGATATGCTTAATCTAAACATGTCTATTAAAGAGATTTGTGATAGCTTTACCATTTTCAACTTACTCGACGAAATGTCGTAATAGTTTGTTTGTTTTTCAAGTCGTGGCTTGTTGATGTCTTTTAATAGATTACTTAGTTTTGTCAAAGGTTTATTTGGATTTTTGTATATTTTTGGATTTTTTTTGCAAGCATTTATTCTGTCATTGTTTGATATTTGTAATCATAACCATATTTTACATACAAATTTTTCATTTGAAAAAAGTACTATCAATTTTCTCTCTCCGACCGAAAAAGATTGCATTTTGCATCAGGTTATTTAATCGTTGCAATTACAAGACACGATTAGAAACACACAAATTAGAATAGATGGGGTCACGCGTGAAAAAGTCGGCTCACACACCTCTTGTTGGTTGCATTAACCGATTTAACCAGACCCGAATAACCTTATTCAAACCGATTGAGACATGTTAAGCTGGCACACGTATTTTGAAACAGTACACACAACTACACAGCATGGTTTACAAACACATTTCCAAACACCCAAAAGTAAATTTCTACCCAAAATTTCGGATCGGTCAAAAGCTAGTGAGCCAAAAGTTACCATTTATTAATTTATCGCCATTGAATCGTTCCTCCGCACAACTCCTATTTAAGAAAACAATATTTTATCTTTTATCTTTTGCTCATTTTCCCTTTACAAGGTATTGCTTCTTGATTCTCTATTTTTCATTTTTTTTACACATAAAATCTGTAGTTTAATCGTTTAATCGATGAATTGGGTTATATAAATGAATGTGTTTGTGCAGGTTATTTCATCAACCCAGATTCGTTAATTGCATCCGTTTCAAATATGTAAGCTTTATTTGATATTTTTATTTATTTTTTATTTTTTAAATAATTTTATAGACTATTTTAGAAAATAGGTCAATAATTTTCTGAAATAATGTTTTTTAGTAAGAAATATATTGAGATGATATTCATTGAAATTAAACTGTAAAAGTGTGAAGTAGTTGATAAAAGACATGAGTTCGGGATTATCGACATCTTTGGAAAGAACCATTTTGAAGCATCTGTTATGAATTTGTGGGACTCTAGAAGAATTGTTAGCTTTATGCGCTAGGTTTTGGAAACCTTTTTTTAGAAAAAATTAATATATCTCGTCTTTATTTATTTTTTCCTAAGGGACATTGTTGACTGAGAAGTAATTGAACTGAATGTTTTGTTAATTTTTTTTGCATTTTTTCTTAACCAGTTAATTTGTAACAAAATCACATATTCTTTTCGGGCAAAGCAGAGTGGCTATTGTGTATGAGTCTGACAAAAGATAATAAGGACCACACATATAAACCACAAGCTTATATATTTTATAGCTACATCGAGATCCGACTTAGCGGCTGATGTAGTGATGTGGCAAACATGTCAAGCCACATTCTATTTCTTTTTCTGTCACACTTTATGTGAAACATGGTCTGAAAGCTTATGTTTTTGGATTTTTGCATTAGCAAGTATCAAGTTCTTTATCCGATGACATCAGCTACCCACTAACGTATCATTTTGTTCCGTTTAAGGGCTGATGAACCAGTTGACCAAAAGAAGTACCTAGAAGATTCTTCCAAGCCCAAGTGTGTTAGATCTCTCATTGAGTATCAGGTGCTTTTCAAATACACTGGAAACTGGCATTTTACTTATTCACGTTCAGGGTATCACATCCTGCATATTCTTATAATTTTGCATGGTACTTTGTAGAGTATCAGTTAGTAATGGCCCAAGTTAAAAATAGTGGGCAGTCGATATGGTCAGGTGCAAGTGTGCAACGGTAGGACAGCTTAAAACAGGGGTGAGGAATATGGTGCAATTCAAATATGTGATTGCTAGTTTTAGCTGTAGTTGAATAAATTCAGGGCGATCCAAATGACCCAATCCTCACAGAAGATTATCTCTAAGACGAAGACATAATTACAAAGTAGTTGAAATAGCACGCATCTTTGGATCCTATTGGTTAGGAGGTTTTAAACTAAAGTTTGCATCTATGTCCTATGATGCTTTTAATGTCTAATTGTTAATCTTTGTGTCTGTTACATATATATTATCTATCATTATACATCTATTTTTACCATTAGTGCTATTCTAATACGTTATATGAATATCAAGATAAATGGTGCTTTTTGATGAGAGCGCTGGCACAAAATATCAAAATAGATAATAATTTTTTTGTATGATATCAAACTGATTTAGAGTGTATGTAGGAATGTCGTGTATCCCGTGCCCAAATGCAATCTTCAATTACTAAAGTGCCATGGTAAGAATTCATTGGCAATCCACTTAGAAAAGTCTTGTATATCACAAATTCACCCTCATGACAAATGTAGGATTAGGTTACCCCACTGCATCTCAAGGGGCCATTGTTTCGATCCCTCTAATATCATTTAAAGTGATCCTCGTTTTTCTTGTTCTCTTTAAGGCATAGGCGCATTAAAAAAACTGGACGGTTGTAACAAAACAGATCTCAAATATCACAGTAATAAAATTAACTATAAACATTACTACGTAGTAAATACACGAAAGAAAATATATCTCTTCTCAGAAGATGAGCTTAAAGGGCCTTAGGTCAACACATAAGAAGAAACTATAGAAGTAAGCTGATATACAATAACAATGCATCACCCAAAGTATCACCTTTACAGTGCAACAAACATGACCTGCTGATCATTATGAAGAGTGTGCGCTCCAATCCGTCCACGCGAGTTATCCACACGTAAGTCATAACGCCAGGCAACATAATTTTAATTTAGCATAAGCTTCCTCCTAGTATTGACTATGGACTTAAATTACTCAATCATAATGGAACATGTAATCTTTAAAGGATGTGCCTATGATTTACCATTACCAACACAGGGTCAGGATTGCTAATGTATTCAATTTGAGTGGTTCTATTCTCTGAATCTCAGGTCTCTCCAATTAGTGTCTAGGTTAGGCAAAAATAGGTTGCAAGCATAGAATGTCATTATGGTTTCCATCCCTAGAATAAAACATCTAATGACATGAACTCCACAAGACTAAAGAAAGATAATGATGGCCTAATGCACTGCTTTGACAAGGCACAAAGCTTGCAATGCTAAAATAAACATGTATAGAAAAATATGTTAGAAAAAGTACATTAGTATAGGTTTTTTTGACAACTTTCATTAAACTCGATTTTATATGAAATTTTGAAAAACAAATTTTTGTTTTAATCTAAAAGTATGTTAACATGATCTTCAAGCTTAACAAGACACAGTTAGTTTTAATTCGTCTTGGAGATTCATGGTAGACTTTTCAAGGATCTTAGAATGGTATTGCCAGGCCCATCCAGAACAGGTGACTTACCATGACCATCTCCATTAGTATGAATTTCAGGTGGTTGGTGAAAAAGTTTGTACTACCTAGGGGTTTATGGAATTATGGTGGCAACTTTCACAGTTTCCGTATATTTTCAGACGGGTAGTTTATATGAACATCAACCCTAGTGATGATACTGAGAATCAAAGAGTAAGATGCAAAATATATGAATAGAAAGCATGATAACAATGACTAACAAACCAGGCAAGGATAAAGTTAACGGTAAATAACTTCTCATAATAATGACAAATCAAATAGGAGGAGAATTCGTACTTTATAACAGTTTGCTAGAGAGGCTTTATAATCTCTTAAATATCTTAAAGAAAATACCTTTTAGAGCCTCCTCCATACCCTAGTTTTCCCATTGTTAGACATCCTGACTGTTTTTGGCATAATATAACTTGGTTTTAGAGTTTTAGTTGCAAGTTATATTTGATGACATTATTACAATCAGGACACTGGTAATGTGATAAGTGATAGGTATTTTAATGCTTACGTTTTGGGTAACCATGATTTCCGACCTTTTGGCCGACTAATCCACAGGGGTTTGAACCCATTGCCACACATACTCAAACCAGTTAAAGCCCTCCCTTTTCAAGAGGTTGGCGTGGCCACTTCAGGGTTGTTTTAATGCTTACTTGTAACATTGGTTTCTGTAACTACTAGGACTAAATTCGTACGACTTACGAGGCTTAAGCAAGAATCTTAGCTGTTTTTGTGTCGTCTAAAGGGTGTTTGTATGACAAAATGAAGTTAATTGTATGTTCTTGAATATCTAAGATCGTAAGATGTTTTATAGTCAAGAGTAACTTAGGGTTTAGAGGAGGTTCTAAAGTAGTTTTTTTGCAACATCTGGAAGATTAAGAGTTGGCATTGGAATTTGGTATGATTAAGTGGGGCTTACTGTAAATTTGCTTGGTTGTTTGATCTACAGTTGACTAGGTTGTAATCATGGTTAAAATATATTGATTCTCTCTCTTTGGTTCTTAACATATACGTACTTTTTTGAAACATGCCAAAATTGCTAAGATCATGAAATCATCTTAATTCATCACCATTTTTAGATAGTATGCAGTCACATGTTTATACTTTCAAGATCTACTACATTTTGTCCAACTCAGTGAGAGTTCACTATTGAGTTTTGTGAGAGAAGTTAATCTTATTCTAGTGTTTAGTGGGAAAACATCAGTGTTTATGTAAACTTGTTTGTATTTAGGTCGTATCAATTTGATTTGTGACTCTTTGAAACCATCTGAGAGTCCACTAAAACGTTTATATCGGAAACATTGCGAAATATGCTTATAGTAACCATCCTTAAATTTCTTTCGTTTTGTGGAGTTTATGTTATTCCCTTCTATTAAAATAATATCTTGATTTGCTAGCTGTATGAATTAAAATGGATCCCTAGAAATTTAGCTTGAACACTTTCAAGACCTTTTTATCCCATGCCACAGTCTAATGGGAAAGGCCAGTAGGGTTGACCTTTGATCCTGTGTGGGTAAATCATTGGGCATGTCATCTGGGGGCTAAATGGCACGATTTGTGGTAGTCCTTAAATCCATGTGCGTCTATTAGGGTGATTTTATTTACCATAAAATTCCATACTAGGAAGTGGAAAATGTGTGCACTTTATTTATTTATTTATTTTTTAATGTGTTCACTTGATACAACAAGATATGAATTATATACTTTAGACACACTTAATGTGTTTATTTGGTTAATTTAGTGGTGTGTATTTCGACCCATTTATATACAAATAAGTCAGTTGCTTATGTGTTTTTATCTGAATTGTAATCAAATGCATAAGACATTTAAATCACACTAATTATTTTCTTTATTATTGGTATTAAAAGGTCTTGTTATTTAAACGTTAAAACATTCGCAGTTTAGTCCAACCCAACCAACCTGTTACTCAACCCACCCACTTTGCGATCACTGTGTTTACTCTTAATTCGCTGCAAGTTTTGTGGTAGCAGCTAATTCAAGTTTTGTGAAATGTACAGGCATGTGTGAAAAGGGTAGAAGGAGATGACAGTGGAGAAAAGCATTGCACTGGACAATACTTTGATTATTGGCATTGTATTGACAAAGCTGTAAGTTTATTCTCTTCTCTCCCTTGTTCCCCGTTTTCTGTTTTATGAATCAGTTATTTACCAATTCCTGTTATGGTTGCAGGTTGCACCCAAGCTATTCGACAAACTCAAGTGAATAGAGATTTTAATGACATTAAGATCACATCTTGCTTTTTTGGTTCTCAATTAATTGAAACTAAATTAATCTGCATGCATTTTTTGATACATAGTCCTGTATTTGATATTAAATAAGTAGCATCTCCATGAATTCACTTGCTTGGGTCACACTTTCATCTGTTTCTTCAGTAATAAGGTATTAACAATTTGTACGACTTGTACATGGTTTTGATTTGATCAAGGGGTCTTTTTGGTAACCATGTGGCAAAAGTGGCTTTTTATGGGGTTTCTAGTTAATCAAATACTCTTTACAGAGGATTTCCCTTGAGTTTTTTTTTTTTTTTTTTTTTTTTTTTTTTTTTTTTTTCTTCTGACCTTATAGTCAAACTAACCGAATGCCCGCGCAATTCTCTTTAAGCATGTTTTGGGCAAACATGCAAATATGCAAATTTTAGTGAGTATATATATAATTGTCTTTTGGGTCATAAGGGAGGTTTTGTTTTGAGTTACTAGGGAGGGTGTTTTTGGGTGTGAGTGATAAAGGAAGTAAAAGCGAAAATGGTGATGTGGCATGATGTGGCATATCGGTAGCAGTTAATGCTCTTAGACTTGGCATTAAAAAAAACAAAAATCCTACTTATGAAAGTGGATACTTACGCTCTGTTCTTGAGTTCTTTTTTTAAAGTAATGGAAGGGGAGGGGAAGAGAAATAAAAAAAATGGTGTTCTTGAGTTTTTTTAAGATGGAAAGGTATGGGACGGGAAGGTGGGAGGGAGGGAAGGGATGGGCTTTTGAGTGATATTTGGTTCCGTCCAATTTTGGGCGGATTGGGAAGAGAACGGGGTTTCAACATTACATGCCTTAGTTAAATTACAAAATTAACCTCCATATTCACTAATCAGAATAATATTTGGTTCCGTCCGATATTTCTGCTACTGCCGAATGGCGGTTCTTTTACATATCAAAATAATATGACTAATCTAAAAGCTTAAATCATGTTTTGTTACATAAACGGATATCAAAGTTTCTCGCATATTATTAGAATTTATAACATAATAATGACATTAGTAAAGTTAAAAATGAAAACAAATTGTAGAATTTATAACATATATTATGTGATGATACAATACTACAGTTAGCTAGTGAAAGGCTATTAGTTAATTAGCCTATCTTAATGACTTGCTTCTTAAAATTCCTCAATATAATATAGCTCTTGCAGATGCAACAATAAGTTAAATGACTCACGCTGACGATACATTGTACATGAACTCCCATAGGTGACATGAGGCTGACTTTTTAAGCCTACATCGAGGTTGTACATCTTTAGGACAATAATGCTTTTGCCCACAGTTGAGAATGATACACTTGAAAATAACGTAAAAACATAACTAGCATATTGGTAATACGAGGGTATATTGATAATTTGTGTAGCTTCCTTTCCTTTTCTTGTTACTTAAAAAAAAACTCAAGAACACAAAAATAAATAATCACTTTCTTCCCATCTCATCCCCTACTTTGCCCTTCCCATCTCATCCCCTTCCATTCTTTAAATTTTAGACTTGAGAACAAAGCGTTAGGGGGCGTTTGGTGTGAGGTTTTTGGTTGAAGGATTAGGCACAAAGTAAAAATATTTGTGGGTTTGATTGTCCGGACTCACTCTTTGTGAGGGTTTTCAGAATATCAGTGAGGAGCCCGATGTTTGCTTTATTCATTTTTTTTATTTTTTATTTTATTATTATTTTTTTTTTGTCTCTTTCTATGAAGTAAAGTCAATTATTTTATTTTGTCTTCATGTATGAAAGAAAAAAGATACAAAAAGTACTTGTTAAATATATTTGGTTAATACCAAATTCTTTATTAAACAACAATATTATTTAATTTATAAGATATTTTCTTTTTCTGACATTAAATCCATATTCTAATCCAAATACTAATCCTAAACCAATTTACAAACCAAACGAGTCCTTAATGGACGAAAAATGATTTGCTATGTGTACAAATTATCTCCTTTTATGGACGGATGGAGTAATTATTTTGAGATGTAAAAGAAAAAGCAAGCAAACACCTGGGGCATGTTTTGTATGGAGAATTGAAGACAAAGAAATGGAAATGCATTAATTTTCGTTGTTTGGTGATGGCTGAGAAATAGGGGCACAGAGATTTCAAAGTCTCCGAAGAATATAAGTAGTGTTTAGTTGGTATTTTTTTTTTTCCTATTTTTTCGTTTTTAATTTTTTTGAAAAGGGAATAGTTTTTCTTCTTTAGAGAAGAGTTGAAAATTTTGAAACCCGTATAGATGAAATTATATTTTTTCTTTTTAAATAAATGAAAAGTTCAGTCAGGTTGCGGTGACGGTGGGCGGTGAAAATGGACGGTGGAGGATGACACGAGATATTAAGGTTACAATGGTGTATCTTTCATGTTCTGTAGTTCCCACTCTTTTTATTGAGAAAAAATGAGAAAGAAAAAAGTGAGATGGCCTTTTCAATATTTTAGTTAAAATTTTGAAAATGAGAATTTTATTTTTTTAAGACTAAAATACACCGTTGGTCCCTAAACTTGTCAATGCGCTTCGCGTTGGGACAAACCTGGGCCTTTTCATCGTCGGGGGTCCCTATTTCAAGTTTCTTACTCGTTACTGGTCCTTTGACCATATTGTGTAGGATCGTAAATAATATGTTGTTTAGATGATTCGGGTGGTCTAGGATTATGATTATGCAAGAAAGCCATAGTTAGAGAGATGAAGAGAGTAGAGGGTATTTATAGTTACAAACTAAACGCCCTCCTGACGGGCTGTGGATCAGGCATACAGTGGGTAAAGACCCGTCCTTCCTGCATGGTGTTACTCTAAACTACTCTACGCTAATAACTAACTAATTGACTATTAAACAGCGTAAATAACGATATGTCTACGAGCTAACTTATGCTAGATTATATTTGGGGTGACCGACACTTCACTATGGAATTTCCAATTCCTAGCATATTGCCGTTAGTCAAGGACGTCAGATGGCGTTAAATTTGTCTTTAGTCCAAGGGCACATTTGTCAATTCCATATTTCAATTAAAAATTTCTTAATTATTGCTACATGTAATGTAACCCTCTTCCCGCCCCATAAACACACAGTCTGTATTATTTTTCGTCCCAAAACTTTCGTTACAAGAATTATCAGAATTCACAAACCCTAATTGCATGTCACAAAACCCCTGTTTATCAATCATAAAACCGAAACATGGACTTTACTCTATAGAAAGTAAGAAGACATCCAGGTTATCCAGTTGATGATACGGTACTGTTAAGAAGAAATACGGTACTGTTTTTTTTTTTAATTATAGTCATTGGAATTTGTAATTGGGGTATTTATTGTTTGCCAATTAAGTTTTTAGAATGCCCTAAACATATGTTGACATGTTTTCAGGTGGTAGATCTAATATGTTTAGCATGAAGGTTCATCACAATGGTGTCTTTAAATACTGGCCTGGTAGAATATACGTTGGAGGTATGGAAACTTTAGTTGATTTGGTTGATTTTGATAGTGTGTCAGTTGAAGAGTTGGATGTTCTTATGTATGAATTGGGTTATGAGCTTGGTTCAAAAAATTACTATTACTTTGTTAAGCCTGGTAGTAATTTAGATCATGGTTTGTATAGCTTAAGTGAGAGTGCTAATTTAGAAATATTGAAAGATCTTGTTGATGACCATAAGATGATAGAGGTTTATGTTGAAAATGGTAAGACAACATTGGATGTTGATCAAATGTCACCAAAGTCAATTAGGACAGTTATTGCTGATGTGGATGCAACAAAGAAAAAGGCAGCTCTTGCTATTGTTCCATATTGCTCAAACAAATTGTTCTTAGAAAACGTTGTTAATAAATCTGTGGTAGAGGATATATGCCAGGTTACACATCAACCTGTGGAAGTCAATACTTTGGTACAATCTAGTCAGATGCCAGAAACAGAACCCTTGTTTCTATCTGTAGAGGTCTGTCAGACTGAAGATGTTGTAGGTGATGTCAACCAGCATATAGATAAACATGTTGAGCATATCCAAATAGATAGTCCTGAAGAGGTATGTCAAAATGATCAAGAGTTAGGTCATCATGAGGAGGAAATATGTAATCCTGTGGAGCATATCCAAAAAGGTAAATCTGTATAGGTAAGTGAAATCGATGAAGCTGTAAGTGAAATCGATGAAGCTTTAAGTGATGACAATGTGAGTGAGACAAACAGTTATATGAGTGATGATGATGATATTGAGAACAATCGTGATGGAAACACAGTTGTCGATGAGGCTAATACTTTTGAGGAGCCTGATTTTGATGCTAATCTGTTCAAAGTGACTGAGACTACAAAGTTACCATCTATAGGTACCACCAACCAGCTACCACATGATTTTTTTAAGAAAAGTGAGTTGGATCTATTAGATGATAATGATTTTGCAAGTGGTTCTGAGAATGAGGATGAGTATGTTATTAGGAGGAACAAACTGAGGGCATACAAGAAACAAAAGTTAACTGAGGCAGCACAAACAGAGGACAAAATATATTTTTTCTATGGTCAAAGTTTTGTAACTGCAAAAGAAGTGAAAGATAGGATCTACCTGCTTTCAATAAAGACTAGGAGGAAATTGCAACTCATTAAGAATGACAAACAGCGAATTAGGGTTAGGTGTCATGGAAAAATATCTGTTTGTGGAATAACTGAAGGATCAGGGCTGGGAAAAGCGCCAAAGAGGAAAACTGGTCCGATAACTAGAGGCCTTGGAAGGGATGTATATTTGCGAACACGCAAGGAGCAAGCAACAGATTGCCCATGGTTGTTGTATGTAGCAAAAAATACAGCTAAAGATGTATGGATTGTTCGAACTTTCAGGGATGAACACAAATGTTTGCAATCAAGAGAGATTAAAGCTTGTGACTACAAGTTTCTTTCGAAGCAAATAGTTGACCAAGTTCAAGTCAATCCAGATATTCCAATCAAGGCTGTTCAAGATCAGCTCAGTAAACAGTTTGAAGTTCAGGTGTCTATGCAAAAAGCATTAAGGGCAAAAAACAAGGCAGAAAATGAGATTAGGGGTGATCATAAGCAGCAATACACCCTTTTAAGAGACTATGTTGAAGAGTTGCTGAAAACAAACCCAGATACAACAGTTAGGATAAGTGTACAAACTGCAACAGATGCAACAAGTCCAACCAGAGTTTTCAAGAGAATGTATGTATGCTTAGGTGCTTTGAAGGAAGGATATAAAGCTTGTCAAAGAGAGTTGTTGGGGTTAGATGGTGCTTTTATGAGGGGTCCTTTTCCTGGCCAGCTTCTTACAGTAGTCGGTATAGACAGCAACAATGGAATATACCCTTTAGCCTACGCGGTTGTAGAAGCTGAAAGCAAAGACTCATGGATTTGGTTTCTTGAATGTCTAAGAGATGATCTTGACTTGCAACCAAACTTAAATTACACTTTTATCAGCGACATGCAAAAGGTGATGTTACCATTTAGTTGATTAGATTCACTTGTATTTTCGATAAATGCAAGTTTTATTAGTAATGAATTGGTGTTTATTTGTGTAGGGTATCATTCCAGCATTAGCAGAAGTATTCCCTAGTGCTGAACACATATATTGTTTGAAGCACATCCATGATAATATGAAATTGCAATGGAATGCTAAAGCATACAGGGAACATTTGTGGAGATGTGCAGCAGCAACAACCGTCCAACAATTTGAGGCAGCCATGCTGGCATTCAAGAGGTTTAGCGAACCTGCCCATGCTTGGTTAAGTAAGATACCACCAACCCATTGGTCAAGGTCGCATTTTTTAGGTACCTAACAAAATCTATGTCTACATGTATATCTTTTGTTCTACGACATTTTTCAGGTACCTAACCAAACATGTTGTAGGGAGGTCTCATTCTGATGTGTTACTTAATAACATGTGTGAGGTGTTCAATGGGAAACTATTAGGAGGTAGGCACCAACCCATCATTACTGCTTTGGAATACATTAGAGAATACTGTATGAAAAGAATAGTGAACGTTGTGAATGTGATTCACAAGTTTGTCGGACCATTAACACCAAAGGCAACACTAATGTTAGATGCAATCAAGAAAGAGGCTTATAAGTACACCGTTTTACGGGTTGAAGGAGAAAAGTATGAGGTCAGTGGATGGGGAGATAAGTGTTTTGTCAATGTTGAAGCTAGGGCTTGTACATGTAGAAGATGGGAGCTTACAGGTATGCCATGTAAACATGTTGTTGCTACCCACCGGTGTATGAGGTTCAATGGAATGCAAGTAGGATCTGTTGAATCATGGGTTCATCCATGTTACTTGCTTAAGACTTGGGAAGAAACTTACAAACACCACATCCAACCAATAAATGGTTATGAGCATTGGTATAAGTCACAAGTGCCTACAATCATTCTTCCACCTAAACATCATAAACCATTAGGTAGGCCACGAAAGAAAAGAACCAGGGCTTTTACTGAAAATGATAATAGTGACAAAACCAGTAACTTGTCACAGTTTAGTAAGAGTATGGTTTGTGGTATTTGTGGCAATGCTGGACACAACAAGAAAACATGTCTTGGGCAAGGAGGTGTAACAGGAAGTCAAGGCAGTACACAACAGTCTCAAAAAACAGGTTCATCCCAGCCAAAAGTTACAGCAAAGAAGAAGGCAAAGGTTACAGGTCACAACTTTGAAGGTAATGATCAACCAAGTGTGGTCCAGTCTCAATCTGGAAGTCAAGTTGATGCTGCTTCTGGTGGGTCTCCAAAACAATTTTGGACTAAGACCAAGATTATAGCAGCAAAGCTTTCTTCACCACAAAAAAATGATGGTTAAGCATATGAAAGCCAATGTTTCCCATCGAATATGTATTCCCCTAAACATTATTTGCTCTGTTTAAACAATGTATGTTTCTGAACTTTGTAGACTACAAAATTTTATGCATTTGGAAATATATCCATTTTCATTATGTATGAAATCATGTCATGTTAGTCTATGGGTTAAATTATGTTTTTATTGTATTCATTTGCCACTTTACCATGTATTTCTACGTATTGTTACTAGTTCAGACGCATAGTAACTGTTGACTTTTTCAAAGTCATTTACTGTTCACCCATCCTTGAGTTGGATACTGTTATTCTATTATCACAAACAGTAATGAAGGATCAAAGATGGATGAACAACACCATATCAAGTTTATGTTGATACTCAGAAATGGTGTCGGTTCAGCCATCCTTGAGACTTCATACGTCTATGAATCTTGGATCTGTTGAACTTGGATCTGTGTTTTGAGTTGGATATTGTTATTCAATTATCACAAACAGGAATGAAGGATCAAAGATGGATGAACAACACCATATCAACTTTACGTTGATACTCAAAAGTGGTGTCTGGTCATCCATAACTCGTAATTTCAGGACATTTCATATAGACTAGATTTAGTCTACACATCATTAGTAACATCATTTCATATCAATTTATGCATGGGTTTTGCATTTTACATTAAACTTTTATTTTCTTATTAAATAAACGCTATCGCGTAAACATTATTTGAACACTTGATCCGACACTTCCAAAAATTATTCCAATATATTTTTATACTCATATTAAGATTATAAAAATAATATTATTAGTTTACCCGGTGTTTTCAATTTATTTTGTATATAAATTGTTATGTATAAAATTTTACGACGGTTTTCGTAAATATTACTCGATGATTATTATTTCACTCAATTCTTGTGAGAAATGTATTTTTATAATCATTATGACTTCAATATATTTTATTTTGCTCCGTTAAAATCTATTTTTAGCTAACGCTACCTTAAATGCTTAAATAAATACACAAGTTATTAATTATCCTTAATTAACTACACATTTATTCTACATTAATATACTTAATTACTACTAAATGCATCTAGTCCCTTTTTTCTTATGTATGTCGACAAGATGGATGACTCACAACTCTTGTATTAAATATCTTGTCTAAATATCCTAAGTATATTTATTATATTCATTAACTTACACATACATAACACATACATAAGGTGTAAATCAAAACTACTCTCCTTCCTTTTCTTTTGAAGAACCGGCCAACCCAAAGAAACATGGAGGAAATCCATAAATTTTTCAAGATTCATTTGTTAATCAATCTCTATTAGTTGTATATCTTAAGGTTTTGAAATATAAACCTCTAGGTTGATTATGTATTTGCAATAAAAATCCCTTCATCATTCAAGTAAGCATTTCATGTTCATATTTATCTTTCACATTTATATTATGTTCATTTCATCATGTTTGAGAAAAACATGCAAGTCATATTGATGTCTATACCACTTTTTATTGTTTTTAAGTGTTATAAATATATATTCATCATCTTATAATTACTCCTTGAAACATATCACTTTTGGTGATGTCTAGGAACCCATGACACCCTAAGAAGGTGTATGGTATGATTAGAATAGCTTCGGCGCTGGTTTGAATTGGTTAGAATAGGTTTTGCGCGAGAAAAACTCATTTCGACAAATATATTTAAGGGTCTGACCTTTTCTGTGAAATCTGGAATTTTCGACAGCTGATAAAAATATTTGGGCTAGATATTTGGAAAATATACTTTAAAACGAAAACGTGGCCGCTTGAATGGGTTAAAACGGAGTTATAACGAAGAAGTTATGTTATTTTTAAGTTTAACGACGAAAACTATTTGTTTCAGAAAATTCAGCATGTATTCTCAACTTATTACGAGTCAAAAATGAATCTTAAGCGTTATTAAACGTGTTGACTTATCAAAAATATATTAGTATATATTATCACGATTCCGAGGATATATGAAACGTAGAAAACGGACTTATAACGACTAAGTTATTCACATTTTAAACAAGTTGCCGTAACTATTTTATATAAGTATAACTAATATATTTTCTAATAGATAAACATAACGGCCACGAAGGACCATGTTGAGGGTCGTTTTTAACATTGATGTATTACTTTTTATAACATGATGTCTTCTAGTAAAAGTAAGTTCGCCTAGCCTATTTTCCAAAATGTCCAACCGTTCGTCAAGCGGAGTTGTAACGAATAAAATACGGTCACTTAAACTTTGCCGAAAAACCACCCTTAAACAATATTTTGGACACAAGTACCATACTTTACCTACATTTTTCTCCATGATCGAGACCTCTAGGATGAAAACTTAAATGCTAAAACTTTGAGATAATGATACAAGATTTCCAAAACCGTTGAGTTTGTTTCCTAACACTCAATGTGCATCATTTTACGACTAGCTTTTCAAGGCCGTTTAGTAACTTTCATGAAAATTGTCAAACTATATTGTTTTGCGACGAAAAGCTATAAATTCTTGATAAATTACTAAACGACTATCGTAGGAGGTTGTTTCAACGTAAATACTTGTAAAGTATTTTATAATATGACGAGATGTCATAAACATATATTTCGACGATAAACATTATTTTCAAATGTACAAGTGGTATGGATATCATATGAGTTTGCATGCACGACATTGTTTCATGATTTACATTAGAACATATCATTCATAATAGGTCACGGTTAGAGATTGCGCTGTATTTCAGTGTATCCACTCTTGTCATCATTATAATTGCATCAGGTGAGTTCCATAGCCCCATTTTCAATTGTTTTTATAATAATTTTGGGGGAGATACATGCTTAACTATTTTTCACAAGTACTTTAGATTTTTAAGGATAAATTCTATCATGATCACCATCATTTCAAAACCGAATGTTGTACTATATCAATTGTTCTTGTTTGAGTGGTATAGTTCTACGTCGAATAAAGTGCTATGTCAGTTGACTACTGATACATTGAGTCATGTGCTATTGATTATGTGCTATAGTTCTACGTCGTATAATGTTCTAAATCAGTTGACTACTGATACATTAAGTCATGTGCTATTGATTATGTGCTATAGTTCTACGTCGTATAATGCTCTAAATCAGTTGACTACTGATACATTAAGTCATGTGCTATTGATTATGTGCTATTGTTCTACGTCGAGTTAGGTACTATTGTGAATTCATTTGACATCATGTGCTTGAACATAAACTATACACATTTTGGCAGTGGGTTGTAAACACACAGGTTGCAAGTTTTGTATGGGCAGAACTTGGAACTGAGTGGATTTACAATGCCTTTGCTGCATGAACATTTTCTAAAGGTTTTTCATTTCAACACAAACTCTATGAACTCACTCAACCTTTGTGTTGACACTTTTTAGCATGTTTTATCTCAGGTATCTAAGGCATTCACTTCATGGCATGCATATGGACTTATCATAGAGTCGTGGTGACGACGCATATTACATGGGATTTATACACTTTAAAAACATCGTTTGGCTTGTATCAAACTTATTTCCGCACACGTTGATTTTCATTTGGGACCTATACTTTGTAAACTCTTATTGTTTTAATAAATCAAATGATGTGTTTTCCAAACGACACTTTAGGTCGTTCAATATAACTATAACTTTGATGCTATGACAGTCATCCCTCAGGAATTCCATTTCGCTACAAAACAGGTAATTTGGGGGTGTGACAGATTGGTATCAGAGCATCGGTTATAGAGAACTAGGTTGCATCATTGACCCTAGACTATAACTACATCATCATAGCATCTCATCATATCATTATAAGTACATACTCATTATACATGCCGGTTTATGACTTAACATCAAACATCATATGAGTCGATTAGTCCAAGCATTGCGTAGTTACTCCTAAATTATACATAGCCTGATCACCTATGTCTAATTCAGGAAGAATCATGCAATGAAGGGAGTAGTAGGCTTATATGTGTAAGCAATTCTATGACCGAGCCAAATTTTCAAAAGACCCATTACTCAAACCGATTTAGCCTAATCTCATGACAGTTCTTGTTTGATGAGTTGTGAGATTAAGTAAAAATCGGTTACCTAAAAGTCTTTTGAGGGTTTTGTTCGAGAATGGGAAGGCTTGCCTCATCAAACCCTAAACCGGAGAGACCAACACGAACTGAATTCCTTTTTGGATGGGCGAATGTGACAACTCGTAATTTCAAGACATTTCATATAGACTAGATTTAGTCTACACATCATTAGTAACATCATTTCATATCAATTTATGCATGGGTTTTGCATTTTACATTAAACGTTTATTTTCTTATTAAATAAACGCTATCGCGTAAACATTATTTGAACATTTGATCCGACAATTCCAAAAATTATTCCTATATATTTTTATACTCATATTAAGATTATAAAAATAATATTATTAGTTTACTCGGTGTTTTCAATTTATTTTGTATATAAATTGTTGTGTATAAAATTTTACGACGGTTTTCGTAAATATTACTCGATGATTATTATTTCACTCAATTCTTGTGAGAAATGTATTTTTATAATCATTATGACTTCAATATATTTTATTTTGCTCCGTTAAAAATCTATTTTTAGCTAACGCTACCTTAAATGCTTAAATAAATACACAAGTTATTAATTATCCTTAATTAACTACACATTTATTCTACATTAATATACTTAATTACTACTAAATGCATCTAGTCCCTTTTTTTTATGTATGTCGACATAATGGATGACTCACAACTCTTGTATTAAATATCTTGTCTAAATATCCTAAGTATATTTATTATATTCATTAACTTACACATACATAACACATACATAAGGTGTAAATCAAAACTACTCTCCTTCCTTTTCTTTTGAAGAACCGGCCAACCCAAAAAAACATGGAGGAAATCCATAAATTTTTCAAGATTCATTTGTTTATCAATCTCTATTAGTTGTATATCTTAAGGTTTTGAAATATAAACCTCTAGGTTGATTATGTATTTGCAATAAAAATCCCTTCATCATTCAAGTAAGTATTTCATGTTCATATTTATCTTTCATATTTATATTATGTTCATTTCATCATGTTTGAGAAAAACATGCAAGTCATATTGATGTCTATACCACTTTTTATTGTTTTTAAGTGTTATAAATATATATTCATCATCTTATAATTACTCCTTGAAACATATCACTTTTGGTGATGTCTAGGAACCCATGACACCCTAAGAAGGTGTATGGTAGGATTAGAATAGCTTCGGCGTTGGTTTGAATTGGTTAGAATAGGTTTTGCGCGAGAAAAACTCATTTCGACAAATATATTTAAGGGTCTGACCTTTTCTGTGAAATCTGGAATTTTCGACAGTTGATAAAAATATTTGGGCTAGATATTTGGAAAATATACTTTAAAACGAAAACGTGGCCGCTTGAATGGGTTAAAACGGAGTTATAACGAAGAAGTTATGCTATTTTTAAGTTTAACGACGAAAACTATTTGTTTCAGAAAATTCAGCATGTATTCTCAACTTATTACGAGTCAAAAATAAATCTTAAGCGTTATTAAATGTGTTGACTTATCAAAAATATATTAGTATATATTATCACGATTCCGAGGATATATGAAACGTAGAAAACGGACTTATAACGACTAAGTTATTCACATTTTAAACAAGTTGCCGTAACTATTTTATTTAAGTATAACTAATATATTTTCTAATAGATAAACATAACGGCCACGAAGGACCATGTTGAGGGTCGTTTTTAACATTGATGTAGTACTTTTTATAACATGATGTCTTCTAGTAAAAGTAAGTTCGCCTAGCCTATTTTCCAAAATGTCCAACCGTTCGTCAAGCGGAGTTGTAACGAATAAAATACGGTCACTTAAACTTTGCCGAAAAACCACCCTTAAACAATATTTTGGACACAAGTACCATACTTTACCTACATTTTTCTCCATGATCGAGACCTCTAGGATGAAAACTTAAATGCTAAAACTTTGAGATAATGATACAAGCTTTCCAAAACCGTTGAGTTTGTTTCCTAACACTCAATGTGCATCATTTTACGACTAGCTTTTCAAGGCCGTTTAGTCACTTTCATGAAAATTGTCAAACTATATTGTTTTGCGACGAAAAGCTATAAATTCTTGATAAATTACTAAATGACTATCGTAGGAGGTTGTTTCAACGTAAATACTTGTAAAGTATTTTATAATATGACGAGATGTCATAAACATATATTTCGACGATAAACATTATTTTCAAATGTACAAGTGGTATAGATATCATATGAGTTTGCATGCACGACATTGTTTCATGATTTACATTAGAACATATCATTCATAATAGGTCACGGTTAGAGATTGCGCTGCATTTCAGTGTATCCACTCTTGTCATCATTATAATTGCATCAGGTGAGTTCCATAGCCCCATTTTCAATTGTTTTTATAATAATTTTGGGGGAGATACATGCTTAACTATTTTTCACAAGTACTTTAGATTTTTAAGGATAAATTCTATCATGATCACCATCGTTTCAAAACCGAATGTTGTACTATATCAATTGTTCTTGTTTGAGTGGTATAGTTCTACGTCGAATAAAGTGCTATGTCAGTTGACTACTGATACATTGAGTCATGTGCTATTGATTATGTGCTATAGTTCTACGTCGTATAATGTTCTAAATCAGTTGACTACTGATACATTAAGTCATGTGCTATTGATTATGTGCTATAGTTCTATGTCGTATAATGTTCTAAATCAGTTGACTACTGATACATTAAGTCATGTGCTATTGATTATGTGCTATTGTTCTACGTCGAGTTAGGTACTATTGTGAATTCATTTGACATCATGTGCTTGAACATAAACTATACACATTTCGGCAGTGGGTTGTAAACACACAAGTTGCAAGTTTTGTATGGGCGGAACTTGGAAATGAGTGGATTTACAATGCCTTTGCTGCATGAACATTTTCTAAAGGTTTTTCATTTCAACACAAACTCTATGAACTCACTCAACCTTTGTGTTGACACTTTTTAGCATGTTTTATCTCAGGTATCTAAGGCATTCACTTCATGGCATGCATATGGACTTATCATAGAGTCGTGGTGACGACGCGTCTTACATGGGATTTATACACTTTAAAAACATCGTTTGGCTTGTATCAAACTTATTTCCGCACACGTTGATTTTCATTTGGGACCTATACTTTGTAAACTCTTATTTTTTTAATAAATCAAACGATGTGTTTTCCAAACGACACTTTAGGTCGTTCAATATAACTATAACTTTGATGCTATGACAGTCATCCCCCAGGAATTCCATTCCGCTGCAAAGCAGGTAATTTGGGGGTGTGACATTTGAGACTTCATATGTCTATGATTCTTGGATCTGTTGAACTTGGATATGTGTTTTGAGATTGGTTACTGTTATTCTATTATCACAAACAGGAATGAAGGATCAAAGATGGATGAACAACACCATATCAAGTTTATGTTGATACTCAAAAGTGGTGCCTGTACATCCATCTTTGAGACTTCATATGTCTATGAATCTTGGATCTGTTCAACTTGGATTTGTGTTTTGAGTTTGGTTACTGTTATTCTATTATCACAAACAGGAATGAAGGATCAAATATGGATGAACAACACCATATCAAGTTTATGTTGATACTCAAAAGTGGTGTCTGTTCATCCATCTCAGATCATTCATCCATCTTTGATACTTATATATGTGTTATCAGTTTGATCATTCTACTAGTAAGTGTGTGGCAAGTGATATATAAATTTTTGGGGCAAATGACCTATTGTGACAACTCGTAATTTCAGGTCATTTTAAAAATTTTGAAAATTTCACTATTCATCTCGGGAAATTACTATTCACTGATTACTATTTATCATTTTACTATTCATCATTTTTGAAGTCGATTTGATATTTTGAAAGGTTATTTCAAAATTTTACTATTCACGAAACACTATTCATTCCCGGAGAAAAATCACTATTCATGATTCACTATTCATCACTTTCCGTAAACTAGGTTTACGAGTATCAAATACGCGTAACCGTAAGGGTTTGGCTGCGTACTCATGAAAAATCATTGAAAACATTTCATATAGACTAGAGTTAGTCTACATATCATCAGTAACATCATCATCATATCAGTTTATGCATGGGTTTGCATATTTCATTAACGCATATTTTTCTATTAAATAAACGCTATCGCATAATCATTTATTTTAAATATTTGATCCGACACTTCCAAAAATTATCCTAATATATTTTTATACTCATTTTAAGACTATAAAATTTATATTATTAGTTTACCCGATG
The DNA here is from genome assembly GCA_019973895.1 of Chrysanthemum seticuspe. Lineage (NCBI taxonomy): Eukaryota > Viridiplantae > Streptophyta > Magnoliopsida > Asterales > Asteraceae > Chrysanthemum > Chrysanthemum seticuspe. Next base: position 273,265,589 of record BPTQ01000007.1, read on the forward strand.
TTTTGAATTTATTTTGTATATAAATTGTTATATATATATATTTACGACGGTTTTCGTAAATTCAACTCGATAATTATTTATTCACTCAATTCTTGCGAGAAATGTATTTTTATAATTTTTATGACTTCGATATATTTTATTTTGTTCCGTAAAAATCGATTTCTAGTTAACGCTACACTCAATACCTAATTAAATGTACCAAATACACATTAAACTTAACCTAAAATACATTTAACTAATAAAAACTCATCACTTGCCTTTCCATCCTATCCTTGCCGACCAAAACTCCATGAGTCACCATACTTTCATAAAAATTTTGATAAATAGATGTACACATACTCTTTTGATGACAAGATACATTATTATACTAAATATCTACTTATCAAAAACATACATACACATTTACAAAAGGTGAAAACTAGCCAATTCGTCTCCTCTTCATCATAGTGGTCGCCCAAGCATAGAAAACCAAGGAAGATTCATAAATTTTTCAAGACCAAGTGATTAACAACTATAGTATTACTTATATTTTAAGGTTTTGCAATAAAAACCTAGGAGTATTTAGGAAACCTAGTCACTTAAACCTCATCATATGACTAGTAAGCTTTTCATGATCTTTACTAATCTTTCATAATCATTCTTGAGTTATTTTTATTATCCTAGTAGAAAAACATGCAAGTATTATGTGATTCATACAACTTTTAATTATTTTTTTTTTACTTATTATAAGTTTTAATCATCCTATAATTAATCTCTTAAAATTTATCATTGTTGATGATGTTTAGGAACCCATGACACCCTAATAAGGTGTATGGTAGGTTTAGAATAGATTTGGTGTTGATTTGAAGTGATTAAAACAAGTATTACGCAAGAAAAATCATTTTCGACAACTTTAGATTATGGTCTGATCGTTTTTGCAAAATCTGGAAAATTCAGCAGGTCATGAAATATTTTGGGTTATATTTCCAGAAAATATACTTTAAAACGAAACCGTGGTCACTTGAACGGGTTAAAACGGATTTATAACGAAGAAGTTACGCTATTTTCAAGTTTAACGACGAAAACTATATTTTCAGAAAAACTGCATGCTGTCCAGAATTTTTCATAGGTCAAAAATGAGTTTTAAGCGTTATCTAAATGAGTCGATTTATCAAAAATATATTAGTATACATTAACACAAAACTAAGGATATATAAAACGTAGAAAACGGACTTATAACGACTAAGTTACACGCGATTTAAATAGGGTTATCGTAACTATTTTTCACAAGTAATAACACTTATATATTTTCTATTAGTCAAAATGGCTATCGCAAGTGACCATGTTTGGAGTCATTTTTCATATCGATAGAATACTTTTGAGAAAACGATGTCTACAAGTAAAAGTGAGTTCACCTAGCCTATTTTCCAAAATGTTCAACCGTTCGTCAAACGGAGTTGTAACGAATAATATATGGTCACTCAAACTTTGCCGAAAACTAACTTTAAACAATATTTTTAGTCCGACTACCTTACTTCATCTATATTTTGCTCCATGATTGAGACCTCTATGATCAAAAGTTAAATGCTAAAACTTTTAGATAATGTTACAAGCTTTCCAAAATCATTGAGTTTGTTTCCTAACACTCATATTCACTATTTTACGACTAGTTTTCTGAGGCCATTTAGCCATTTCCATGAATTGTCAAAGTGTATTATTTTACGACGAAAAACTATAATTTCCTAATAAATCACTAAATGACTATCGTAGGATATCATTTCAACGTAAGTACTTATAAAGTAATTTATAACTTGACAAGACATTATAAACTTATTTTTCGACGATAAACTTTATTTTCAAAATGCACAAGTGGTATGGATATCATATGAGTTTGCATGCATAACATTATATCATGACTTATATTAGATCATATCATTCATAATAGGTCGCGGTTAGAGATTGCGCCTCATTTCAGTGTATCCACTTTTGCCATCATATCATTGTATCAAGTGAGTTTTCATAGCCCCGTTATACAAGTTTATAATTTATTTCAAACCTACGGGGGAGAATACATTGCACATAATTTTTATTACGATACCAAGTATATTAAATTCATTACATTGCTTAAGTTACCTCATTGCCAATTGAATGTCCCCATTTCATAATCATGAACCGTTAATTCCGGAAGAAGCGAGGGTGAGTGAATAGATCTATTGAGGGTGACTCCTCCATCCGGGTTGGTGGTCCCAACTGGTCAAACGGATGCATTTCATTTAGTATCATAATTTGAGTTGTTTGGCAAAACACTCTGTTGGGGCGAACATCATGATCAGTCTAGCTTCGGTGTCATGTGCTTATAGCAATTGTAACATTTTTATGTGACATATTTGTCATACATGGCCTATACTTGTGGTAGTCGTATAAAACATTTACATAAACTCTATGAACTCACTCAACCTTTGTGTTGACACTTTTAGCAATGTATTTTCAGGTATCTAAGGCATACACTTCATGGCATGCATAAGGACTTATCATAGAGTCGCGGTGACGACGCGTCTCACATGGATTTTATGCACTTTAAAACATCGTTTTGATTGTAACAAATTTATTTCGCAAATGTTGACTACCTTTTTGGGACCTATCTTTTGTAAACTCTGAATGTTTTATTATATCAAACGATGTGTTTTCCAAACGACACTTTAGGTCGTTCAATATAACTGTAACTGTGATGCTATGGCAGTCATCCCCCAGGAATTCCATTCCGCTGCAAAACAGGTATTTTGGGGGTGTGACACCTATTAGTAAAGGCAGCACAGTATAAGGACCAAAGCATAAAATAAATATATTACCACTGTACAAGGACCAAACATTATACACCAAAAGACTATTCTTAGTCAACGTACACTAAAACTTCTTAAACACAACTAGACCATCTACCACCGATTCAAAACACAAAAACCAGTACCTATCTAAACCCTATAGAAGAACCATAGAAATACCAAGAAGATCACCATCCAAGACAACACACAAAAGTTCCCGAGACGGCAAACTTTCTCCTTCTCAACAAGGAGATCAGCCAAGGCTGCTTGGTGAGCAGCCTCTACCTCGTTTGAACGGTCACCAGCGTTGACCGCTTCCATAGTCTCAGAAATGAGGGCGGCTTCGCATTCTTGTAATGCCGCCTCGTTCCTGTAGATAGTCCTCTGCAAGTAGATGATAACATCCCTTGCTCTCCTTTGCATGGGTGAATCGTACCACCCAATGAACGGACATGTTGTAGGCTATAATTGATAATCAAAATGTTAGCATCTGTTTGCAACATAAACACTAACTAAACCCACTTGTATAAAATCACAATTATAATAAAACAGATATATTACTATAATCAATATATTTTAAGGTAAACCACTACATGCCAACTTTAAAATGAAATAAAATTAAGTGTCCCAACCTATCTTGGACAGGCATAGAACCTCCTGCCTGGGTTCGTGTTGTTCCAGCAGGTTCTAATGACAGCCCTTCTGTTGCATGAACACACCACCATTTATCAGATTTTACCGTCGGTAAAGAAGATAAGAATTTAGTGGTTAGGAAAGATAAAGGATGAGTGGTGATAAACTTTCCCTTTTATTAGCAAGGTTTTACTGTAGCGCCCCTCGGTAAACAAGTTGGCTGACACGATAATTAATGGACAATTGTAAAATGATAAATGTGCCCTTGGACTAAAGACAAATCTAACGCAATCTGACGTCCTTGACTAACAGCAATATGGTCAAAGGACCAGTAACGAGTAAGAAACTTGAAATAGGGACCCCCGACGATGAAAAGGCTCAGGTTTGTCCCAACGCGAAGCGCATTGACAAGTTTAGGGACCAACGGTGTATTTTAGTCTTTTTTTTAAAGTTTGTTGGAAAAAAGTCTAACTAAACAAATTTTCAATTTTTTAATTTTCAACTAAACACGCCCCTAGCTACTTGTTATGGTTTATCTCATAGTTGTTAAGATCCCGATCCTGATCTTAAGATCTTACGATTTTACGATTCTACAAAGCAAAAATGATCTAGATCTTACGTCAGATCTTAAAAAGCTTAAGATCTTACCGTATCACGATCTTAACCATATGATCTTAAGATCTAATGCGATCAGATCGTACTTTTTTTCAACCGCAAACTAAAAAAATACAAAGTTATAGATTATATTTTTATATAATTTTAAAAACAACATGTAATTATTATTAAACTTTCTATATTCATAATTTACGCTCCCGTTTGGTTTGTTGCTAAGAATGACAATGGGTATCAGATTTGGTATGGGGTAGAATGAAAATAGATATGAAAAAGTGTATCATTACGATTGTTTATGTTTGGTTTATAAAATATGGTATGAAAAAATGTATAGATATTTGAATTTTGTAGTGAAAAAAAGAGGAGTCCACGGGAATGAATTTCATAAACATCAAATTGATGTGTAATGAATCTATGATTATGATATACCCATTTGATTACCGGCCCACAAACCAAACGCCCACTATCACTTTGAAAGTCATAGTCTCCTTTCCGTACCAACCAAACGGGAAAAATGACCATATCCGGGTAAGTGAACATAAGAATAAACCTCTTTGCATTTGCATCTCTTTCGTTGACTGCGCTTTCAAACCCTCAAACGGTATCCAATCTCGATCTGTTATTTCACACAAAACAACTATATATACACATCTTGATAATTGTTTTTTTTTTTAATTAAAATTGGTGATTGTGCAGGTTGACTAGATCGAACAAAGGTTACTTTTATCAACATCTCGTTAATTAATTATGTAAGTACTTGCTTTATCATGTTTATTAATTTCTGTCTTTTACTAAATCTTTTATGATGTTTTTATTATTAGATTGATAAGTTTATACATCTAGATTAGATGCTTTCTTAATAAGAATGATTGTATGATGCTTTTAGTAGTTTAGGGCTCGTGTAGTGGAACCTCGAATAACTATCATTAAGGATCGGACGTTACTAGGTACATTTTGGAGGTTGTTAGGGAAAGGGTTTGGAAATGGTCATGGGGATATCCCTGGTAGGCTGTGTGTATTTGAGCGAATAGGGAATTCGCGGAAGTTAGAATATAGTTATGTGCATAGAGTAGTGAAATGAACGTGGCCCGAAGATTTGGAAGATTGTCTGTGGACGAATGGTAACTATTTACAACTTTTTTTTTGGTTATTACGAGGACATTTTTGTTACTAAGTAAAAATCTGAACAAAAACAATACACACTCCCTCTTTAAGGAGCAGAAGAATGCAAATGTGCAGCAACCTGCAATCTGCAAATAGACAATGAAACCTGGCCTGGAAACAAACATATGCACTAACCATGAATCGAATCAGTGTACCACATTAATCTTCCTAACTATTTTCAGTACGATTGTGACACCAAGCGTTCTGAGTCACGTAAAACGTCTTAAATTTTCTAGACTCCTTGAATTTTGCCAAATGGATATGAAATTCCAGATTTTATGGACTTGAAAACCAACTATTTTTGCTACCCCTAAATGAAGTACGGTGTTGACCAATATATGGCTTTACAGACTTTCCTTTGGTTGACCAAGACACTGCCATGTCCCTCCCCATCAGGAGTATTCTGTATCCATGACTAAAAGTCTAAAACTGAGTAGAATGGATTCATATTCCACCACATGAAGGCCTAGACCAAGCAATGTAAGACTCTGACGCACTCTAGAAACCAAACTACATCTGCGTGCAATTTTTTGTTTAGGTGATTTGTTATGTGCTATGGTGTTTAAAGCTTCCAAAATGTCCATAGTAAGTCCCTCGGGTCTGACACCACCTTCAACACATATATCACTGTCCAAACCCCTCTATCATTGAGCGACACAGTAGTACTGTTGTCAAGGCAACACAACCCTGGAAACCTTTCTCCAAATCTGTAAATGTCCCACCCGTTGATTGTTTCAAAAGCTCATTTGAGCTACCATTTCCCACTTTGTTACCTAAAACACCCCACCAAACTTACCCGAATCCTCTCCAACTCCCTGACCCGCTCTATTATAAATTCATAATTATGTTTCCCTACTTGCTATTATGCAATATGGAGCATTGTCATGACCTTTTTATATATTATAGGACTTGTGTCTGCTAAGTGCTAATAGTCCAGTCAGTTTGGTGAAGAGGAATTATTTGAATTAAAGTAACCCCAATTAAGTACTTGCATGTCTTTCCACTGCAGTTGACCGTATTCATCAATCTATCAAAATGGATAATGTGGTGGGCCTGACACCAGATAGAATGTCTTAAATACTAGAAATTTTTTTTGGTCATTAACTTGTTCAGATCTCTTATGCTGCTCATTTGGGCACACTAGCTAAACCACGTTTCATTGTTTTGCATCTTTATGTGCAAATTTTTTGCCTTGTGATGATGTACGCCGAGTTTAATTTTCCTTATATAACTTCATTCTTCTACACCAGGGCGGATGAAGAACCAGTTGACCAGAAGAAGTACTTTGAAGATTCATGCAAACCCAAGTGTGTTAGAGCTTGGCTCGAGTATCAGGTTTTATTCTGATTTCAAGTTAGCCAATGAAACTGTATTTCATACTAATTTTATAAGCATGATTATTGACCATACAATATGACGTTCATACAAAGGTTAACACCGCAAACTTTCATAGTTAATTGTGGATTTGAGCTTTAAGTAAGTTGCAAGTACAGAGCTGAGCTTGTCTGGATAATCACTATACCAGTTGCAACAAAAGTGATTATTCAAGGGTAGAATAAATTTTACTATCTACCTCCTTTGTAATCAAATGTGAGACTTTAATTCTCTAATTCGCTATTCGTCTGCATTTGTCGCCAAGTGCCATTTTTTTTGGGGGCCAAGTGTCATTTTTGGCTCCTATATCCATATATCTCAGATCAAAATTTTGTAATTCTATAAAAGCCTCATTTATGGATATTATTTTATCACAACTTTAGACAACAAACACTATTTTTTAACCCTCCTATTATTACAGCTGATTATTAGATTTTGGTTATTAAATATCACATAATCCTTTATAACAAAACATCCGACATGCCAAACACCCCCTGATCATGTTTTCTAGCTGTTTGGACTGCTGGGTTTCTTAATCAATTATGATCCACAGGGATGCGTTAAAAGGGTTGAGGCAGATGAAACCGGGCACAAGCATTGCACGGGGCAGTATTTTGACTATTGGCAGTGTGTTGACAAATGTGTAAGCTTATTTTTTCTATCCCCGTATATTGAGACGATCTAGGTTTCATTTCATCTGATACTGAATCTTGTCTGGCTGCAGGTTGCACCTAAGTTATTTGAGAAACTCAAGTAAAGCAATAATTTCGTTAAGGATTGTCAAGACTGTATTGTAATAATTATGATGCCCCGTTTGTTTTACAAAATTGATTATGCTGAAAAATCAAAGACTGAGTTGAACATTAATGCAATCGACTTCTATGGGGATGTATTTGATGGTTTATTCTTTGCTTTCAAATGTTCTTATAAATGCGTATCTTTTATGCTCATTACTCAAATCCAAAGATTCATCTGAAATTGAGTGGGCACTCCATGCCTAGGAAGATTATCAATGGCTTAAAAGGGCTTTTAATTGGCCATATAAACCTCTAAATTGCCATGAATCATTCTTTCATTCCTGAGCCCACTTCAATTCCATAAAACTTGAACCAAACAATTAATAATAGGATTCAATTCATTACCATACTTGATTGTCACACTCACACCCACATACCAAATGCACCATAGTAATAGGATTCAATTCATTACTTCATTGTCACATCACATACCAAACGCACCCTTAAGTTTAATAACTGTTTAATTTAGATGGTTAAACTAATTTGGCAATAAACTTTTGACCATTACGATCAAGAGTGTTCATAGTTCAGTTAGATTTGGGGAGTTTGGAAATTAATAACCATGTTTCATGTGGCAGGCAGGCAGGCATGTTTGCCAACCCGAACTCGACTTAAAGGCGATAGGTACTAGAACCGAAATAACAAATATAGTGGATTTGATCGGTAAAACTGGATTCCCGCCCATGAGAACGATTATGTACTTTTAACGTTACCCAAACCAAGCCTCATGATACACAAACTTTCTTTTATTTTAATTTCTTTACGTATTATTTCTCTCATTAGAATCTGGCTATTCCAATTTTCCGATATGATGTTCAAAAAAAAAAAAAAAAAAAAAAAAAAAAAAAAAATTCCAATATTTTTTGAACACTCGATTACATAACGATTATTCGTTATTCAAACCGCTAACATGTTGAGTTATCCGATAGTTTAACTACTAGTTATAATACCGTGCACGCACAGAGTTTTGACAAAAAAAATTGTTCTGTATTAATACTAAATATTGTGTCTTTAAAGGTAATTACATATAATTATATAGTTATAAGTTTCGTGCACGCACGAAGTTTACACATAAATCAAATTTATTTTAACATTTTAGTTAAGTTTATACAAATATAAGAATTTGCCCATGAAAATTGTGATATAAGTACAACTAATATTTATGCACGAGTTTATATGTTGTTATTTTAAAACAAAATATACAATGTATTTTTTAAGATCTAAAGTATAAATGGTATAAAGTATAAGGGGTATTTGTTTATAAACCAAGATTATTAAAAAATATGGAGGCTTATAATATTACACTTAACTCTATATAATTTTTAACAATTCAACCACTAAAAAAGTTTAATTAATTACCTCATCTTTTTTTAAGTTTTTGTTTTCACAAATTTGACACCTATATTTTTATGTGTTTTTTTTATTAACCAAATTTCTTCACCAAATTTATTAAAGTTTGACCAAAATCAATTTAATTTTGACTTTTATTAACCAATCACATCACATGATTTTGCTTACGTGGCGAAATCTAGCTCTTCTATTGGCCAAATTGTTTTTTCAATAAGAATGAATTGACAAAATCACTCTAAAATAATGTAATTCCTTTATTATATAAAAGATGTGTTTTGGCCTTTTGGGTTAGCAATAAAACATTGGTTAAAGTAGTCAAAAGTATTTATATTTATTGAAAGTAATAGACATTGAACATGGAATATTCTGATGAGATAAGGAGTTGGATGATTGATTGGTACCGGTTAATGATGCGATGGGTCCTAATCAATGTGATTGGCATAGTGCACTTTTAGCCCCAGCAACATATAGCACCAAGACCAGCGGTTGCATTTGATCGAGTTGAAGCAGCAGATCTAAGCAATTGGTATCCGATTGAAGCATAGAAATAGATTCGCGTCGTCTACCCAGAGATAATTTCAATCTGAAGAAGACAACTCATCTCCTTAGCAAGAAAGTTAATCCATTAATAAAGCACTACTGACTGATTATACAGTCTGTTTTTCAAAGGAACTCGAAATATCGTAAGAAAAGAGAATCGAGAGCGCCCAAAAATTCCCATTTCTTTTTTGGTTAGACCAAACAAATCTCTCGTCCTAAGCAAGAACTCCCCATTTCTTTTTTTGGGAGAGCAGAACATATTTAAAGTTAAGGAATTGGCTTAAACGAAAAATTTAGAGTTACGAAAACATTTAACAAACAAAAAAAGTTAATTCAATAAGGAAAGCCACATAACACCTATTGCATGTTTTCTTTGTTTCCGTTTTCAAAATAGAAAATAACATGTCATATAATGCGTGTGTTTTTTTTTTATTTATTTTTTTATTTTTTAAAAGGCGCGTAATGGCAGCGCAGATGCCGTAAAAACATGAGGTGTGACATTCACATTACGAAATTGATCAAAACGTCGGCTATAGGCGTGATGTGAGATGAGGCGCGCTAAAGCGCGAGGTGTGACGCCTTTTTTAAATTCAACTATGATGAAAAATGTTTTGTTGAAAGAAATGAACAAAATTACATACAATGATATAAATATATACTATTTATAGATATTTTCATATTTTGCATCGCTTTAATCACGCCTTAATAAACGTTATGGCTTCGCCATAACTTATAAAATGTGAGGCTTGTTCATGGCGTCACGTCAGGCAAAAACTATTTATAAACTTTTTTTATACAAATTTCTTGAAGAAAACAAAAAAAGAAGTGAGAAAATGGAGGGAAAACAAAAGACAAAGATAAAATAAACTTTAATCGCCACACACTTATTTAACAAAACAACAAAACATAAAAAAAGTCACACACACTTTCTTTCACACACACAAACACATTGGCGCTCAAAATGACAACAACAACAACAGCAGATCACGCCGTCATGGAATGGGAAAACCAATCAAAGCTCTACGAAGCATACAACGAACTACACGGACTCGCACAAGAATTCGAAACCCCGTTCGATGCACCTGCTGTTTTAGTTGTGGGCCATCAAACTGATGGCAAAAGTGCATTAGTTGAAGCTTTGATGGGGTTTCAGTTTAACCATGTTGGTGGTGGGACCAAGACGCGTAGACCGATTACGCTTCATATGAAGTTTAATCCTGAGTGTGATGAGCCTGTTTGTTGCCTTGTTAGTGACACTGATAGTTGTCTCTCCATTGAAAAGTCTTTGCAACAAGTGCAGGTTGGATTTGGTTTTTATTTTTTTTCTAGAAATGTAGTAGTAGTAGTAGCATTTTGTTAATGTTTAAAACGGATGAGGTTTTGCGTGTTTAGTTTACCCCAGGAGGGTTTTGACTCAAATGTACGTGTGTGGCCGTTTCTGACCCTTTCACCGGTGAACCTCATTTTTAGTCCATTTTCGTATTTTTAGGAATTTTGTTTGGTATTTTTTTTTTCTTCTAACATTATCAAATAACCAAAGGGGTATTGTCGCGGCGGTGCCATTCCTCCGCTGCAAACACACATTTGTTGACCCAGTCAAGGAAGGCCGGGGCCTCTTTGAGAAAATGACCTTGTGCAATACCTGCTCCTGCCGAAGGGTCAGTTGGCACCCACGGGTGCATGGGGTCTGGGTTTCTTCCCCCTAAATATTAACCTTTTGAGAATAATTAAATGCTGTGTCGTCATGTTAGTAAATGAAGAAAGTTCAACAGTCGATGAGTGACTCAGGGCTAATGTAAAAGTATGCCGATATTATATGGAGTTTTTTCTCTCGAGTAATGAAGACAGATTTAGTTTATAGGTGACTGCTTAAGGTAAGTTATGTAAATTGATGTGATTAACTCGATATGAAGTAACATTCGCTTGTTCCATCTTTTACCAGGTATTATAATGCTGAACTATGATTGTGATATGTCCCTGTAGTTAACAATTGTGTTTGGTTTTCTGATTTTAGTTGGGGGGTGTTTGTTTAAGCTTAGTTTTTGGGCTTATGAGCTAATTTATCTCGGTTTATATTTCAGAAGCCCATTTTTTCGAGCTTAGTTATTGACTTCTGAGCTTATGAAGACCTAAAGATAGAAAATAAGCTCATAGGCTGAAAAACAAGCCAGAAAAATGAGCTTATGAAATATAGGCCGACTCAAATAAGCTCATAAGCCCAAAAATAAGCTTAAACAAACACCTGTCTAGTTTAAGTAGAAGATCCATGGTTACGTGTCATTAAGTCTGAATATATTTATCACGATCAAGAGCTGAAAATGTGGATGAAGTAATTGTTATTTTTGCTTAATGAGATGTGGAAAATCAACCTAATAAATTTCTTTTTGTTATGGAATTTGAAACAGACAAGGTGATCACATTTATCCTGTTTTTGGTTTTATTAGTCATCATACATGTAATAAATCAGTGCTGACTCAGTGATATCGAAGTTTAGTGCATGTCTTTGCGTAAAAACTTTAGTCAATGTTATGTAAAAGTGCACTGATCAGTATCTATACTACATGTTACCATCTATGCATACAAGTTATTATGGTTGACAATGTTATTCGACCCTTTTTCTGACAATAATTAGGAATACATTGAAGCTGAAAACATGAGACTGGAGCGTGAAACTTGTCAGTTTTCTTCTAAGGAGATAATTGTTAGAGTGGAATACAAATACTGTCCAAATCTTACCATTATAGACACTCCTGGACTCGTTGCTCCTGCTCCTGGGCCCAAAAATCGAGCTTTACAGGTTGGTTGTTCACAACGAAATAATATATATGCTAAGATTCGATACCCTTCTATATTTTGCTTTAAAATCTTGAACCCTTAATTTATAGGCTCAATCACGTGCTGTTGAGTCCTTGGTGCGTGCAAAAATGCAGCATAAGGAGTTCATTGTATTGTGCCTTGAAGATTGCAATGACTGGAGCAATGCAACTACTAGAAGAGTAGTAATGCAAGTATGTGAAAACTAAATTTTATTAATATTGTTAGTATTAGAAATGGGATGGTATTTGTGGAGGCTAAATCTTATAATGAATTATTTGCAGATTGATCCTGAACTTTCCAGGACTGTCGTTGTCTCAACAAAGCTCGATACAAAAATACCTCAATTTGCACGTGCTTCAGATGTTGAAGTTTTTCTTGCTCCACCATCATCTGTGCTTGATGGTTTCATGCTTGGTGATTCACCCTTTTTCACATCTGTACCTTCCGGACGAGTTGGTTCAGGGCATGAATCGGTTTACAGATCCAATGATGAGTTTAAACAGGTATTGCTATATATGCTTGAGCGTTGTTTGTTGTGTCTCATCTTATCAAGATAGAACTCATGGATCCATACACAGGGACATACTGTAAGGGGTATTTTAGATGTCCATTTTAAAAGTGATGATGTCATATTGTAGAAACTTGAATCAGATAATCAGCTATAATATTAATAACATAGATGTAGAATTTCAATTTCTAACGTTTGTACGCGCTTCTTATGTATTGAATTGAAATCATCAGATTGTTAGTTTTTTTAAGGCACCAGATTGTTAGATTCTGAGTATATATTACAAATTTTCTTTGTGTAGCCAAACAATAAAAATTGCTAACTGCGACTAAAAAAATAATAATCAGTTCCATTCTTCCAAAACATAAATCCAAACATCCCTTTAATAACATCTAAATGCTCAACATGTATATCTGCTCCAGTCGACCAATTGTAAACGTGAAAAAGATGAGCAACCATTTTTTCCATTGTTGTAGGCTATTTCTTTAAGAGAAATGGAAGATGTTGCATCTTTAGAGGAGAAGCTTGGTCGGTCACTATCGAAGCAAGAAAAAAGCAGAATTGGAGTGAGCAGCCTTAAGTCATTCCTGGAAGAATTGCTGATGAAAAGGTACAAGTTTCTTTCTTATAGCTGTCAGGCTAGAACCAGTTTGACCAACTTATTCATCGTTGTTTACCTTTATGGTGTTTCAAGGTATATGGATAGTGTTCCCTTGATCATTCCACTTCTTGAGAAAGAGTGTCGTGGTACAACACGGAAGCTAAATGACATAAATCAGGAACTCAGGTTTGAAGTTATCACCTTTTTAGCTACATGTTTCTTTAAGAAACTCTATAGTGAGAAAAGAATAAAGGTTTACATCTCAAATAATTGTACGTTATGTATCATCTGTATCTGTGTAATATAAGTGATGTACTCTTTTTTGCTATGTGTCCCTAGTACGTTAGATGAAGTTAAACTAAAGGAGAAAGGAAGAGCCTTTCATGATCTTTTCTTGACCAAGGTTTTATCTACAAGATCTTCATAAATCATAACTGTCTTGAATGTTACTTGATCTAACCCGTGTTTGATCTTTTTATTTTGTTCTGTTTCGTAGTTATCACTGCTATTGAAAGGGACAGTTGTTGCACCTCCTGATAAATTTGGTGATTTGATAGTCTAGACTTTTAATGAGCATTCTAACTAGTGATTATTGACTTTTAATTAACATCCTAATTCTTTGATTTGTCATCATTGTAGGGGAAACACTACAAGATGAGAGGGTTAATGGTGGGGCACTTATTGGTATTGATGGCTCTCAGTTTCCGCTCAAGTTAATACCTGTAAGCTATATAAATCCGTATCCCCATATCCTTTTTAGCATAGTTGGTAAATGCTGTTGATCATTCAGTATTTTCAATAGAAGTTCTAAATGAATGATGTGAAAATAAAGTGATTGTCAAAAAGTTGCCAAGTAAATAATTGTAGTCGATGATTAACTCCTTGCCTTGTCGAGTGGTCATTCTTTCCACACTTCTTATTTGGACTTCTGTCACATGTGAATTTTTCCCCCTTGTATCCAGAATGCAGGTATGCGTTTATATGGAGGCGCTCAGTATCATCGTGCTATGGCAGAATTTCGGTTTGTTGTCGGAGGGATCAAATGCCCTCCAATTACACGTGAAGAAATTGTAAATGCATGTGGAGTTGAAGATATTCATGATGGAACAAACTACTCTAGGTTCCTTCCATTTAATTGTCTAGTTTTGTTACCAGTTCGTTTTTATTAGTTTAAAACTCTGTAACTTTGTCTTTTGAAACTCTAGGACCGCATGTGTCATTGCTGTTGCAAAAGCTCGTGATACTTTCGAGCCGTTTCTCCATCAGGTACTGAATCTTTAGCTGTTCTCATTATATCTCTCTCTCTTACTAAGATTCTCAGTTTTGGTACAGTTGGGCAGTCGGCTTCTTCACATCCTGAAGAGATTGCTTCCCATCTCTGTTTATCTTCTTCAGGTAAGGGGTCTGTTGATTATAATATGGTACTTCTTTTTTCTTAGCACCTGAATATAGTAGTTGCTGTAATTATATCTGACACTTGAATTACTGATCAAAAGTGTTTGGGTCAACCCAACTCGAAACTATTTTGACCCGTTACCCAACCCACTCATTTTGCCACCTTCACATATCATGTCTTATTTCTCTACCTGTTTTATGTTTGCAACAGAAAGAAGGAGAATTTCTTAGTGGCCATGAAGTTTTCCTGAGACGTGTGTCAACTGCCTTCGACAACTTCGCTGAATCCACCGAGAGATCATGCCATGAAAAGTAACTAAATAACTTCATATTACCTTATCTTGTTCACTTCATGGTCTTATTTAATTTCTTGAACTTGTTTACAGATGTATGGAGGATTTAATAAGCACCACCCGCTACGTGACCTGGTCTCTTCACAATAAGGTTGTGAAGGACATGTATATGCGACCTAAATGTATTGCTTCCTTCTAATCTTATCAACTTTTAATAATTTGCAGAACCGAGCTGGACTACGCCAATTCTTGGATTCTTTTGGTGGAGCGGAACAACCTGGTAGCAATTTATCTTCCTAAAGCTCTCAATAATCTTTGTTTGGTTTGGTAGCTAGTGAATCAGTGATGAACATGTTATTAAGACCTAGTTTGTTCATTTTACATTTACATTTTCCCTGTTTTGTTTATATGGTGTGAGAAGAATAAGTTGTGGATCTCATGCAGAATTTGTGCATCCAAACACCCACTAAGATCCACAAAATGAAGAACAAGTGGAGGCGAATGTTAGAAAAAAGAACAAAAAAACAGAAACCTTGGACATGTAACACATTGTATTTTTTTTTGGTCTCAGGTACTGACTCAAGCACAAGTGTTCAGACCACAGAAACAAGATTGGCCGATCTTTTAGATAGCACACTCTGGAACAGGAGACTCGCCCCATCTTCTGAACGTATTGTTTATGCTTTGGTACAACAAATATTTCATGGCATCAGAGAATATTTCTTGGCTTCAGCTGAATTGAAGGTAATGATTCATGTTATATCAATCATTCAATAGCAGCTTCAGTATTCATTTATAGGTAAATACAACATTTTTACATACATTTGTATGTTTCTTGCAGTTCAATTGCTTTTTCTTAATGCCGGTTGTAGACAAATTGCCTGCACTTCTTCGAGAGGATCTAGAATCTGCATTTGAGGATGATCTAGACAATGTTTTTGACATTACTAATCTCCGCCATTCACTCGGGCAGCGGAAACGGGAAACCGAAATCGAGATGAAGCGGGTATCTTTATAACTTCTCATCCACATTCTCAATGTGTTCATATAATCTTGATTATTGGTGTCAAGATGGGTTGTGTGGATAATGGGTCAAAACGGGTTCAATCTTTAAAGTGTCATACTATCGTTTTCTACGTGCCAGGCGGGTTGGCGCTTTTTTTCTTCTTCTGTCAAATCTGAAGCCAATGCTGATTAAAAAATCATAATGACAATAATAATCAAACTACCTGAACGAAATCCTTTTAGAAAGTTGATGCGTAATAAAGACTTTGGGATACTTTAACTTGTTTGACCCGTTCCCCTTTTAGCTAATCTTTTTTCCAAATAAAACACAACCCACGCTGACCCATTTGTAAGTAGAGGAGTCAAAATTACTGTCTAATCTTTAGTAATCAGTTTTTAAGCTGAACGGTTTAATGTTTGCATCTCTGCAGATACAAAGGCTTAAAGACAAATTTAGAAAGATCCACGAGCAACTTAGTTTGCATCAAGTAATGCCATGACCACGACTTGTTCTTCATTATGTGAGCTTAGGCACCCAATATCTCAACTTCTGGTAATTTATAACCTGATTGTTTGCAGTATTTTGTGTATAAATATACAACACCAGCATGAAGAATGTGATTTGATGCATAATTTAAGTATATTAGAACCATGAATTTGTTGTTACACTGAAAGTTATTGCCCTCAAGTGATCCAAAACGGAAGCACGAGCAGCTTATTAACATGTACAAAATGCATATTTTTGTATTACGCCCCATTCCACTAAGAAATAAAATCAAGGTATGCACGACGGTCATGCAGGTTGACGGCTTCTATGATGTACTCGATAGTTTCCCGTGCCTTATGATAATCTGTCTTTCCCAAAACGTGTACGACTTGGATGATTTATTTTAAATCATTTGTCTTGTCAATGGACCAATGGAATCTAAGTATACCAATATGCTTAAAAATCCACTAGTTTTGATAAGTTATAATAGGATATGAATTGTTTTATTATCAATAATCCAATTTATGGTGTTATTCATGGTGAGACTGGAAGTGACATCCCACATCAACACTAAGATTGATCACCTACAACTTTGTCAGTTTTGATTACCCATTTTATATAATCTTACAACAATTCCCCAAGAGTAGTCTCTACTCTCTAGCAGTAATCCCAAGTTTGAAATCCATATGTTGCAACTCTCTCGAGCCACAAGATATAACCATGTACTCACGAATCGTGGAGAGCTGCTAATTAACCATGCTCGATGGGTCTTATGTCATGATATGTGACTTCAGGTATACAGAAGTGGCGCAAGTTGAGCTTCCTTTTAAAAGTAGGGCAAATGATAAAAAAATGCATCGAACTTGACACTTTATATGATTGTGTGTAGCCAACTGTTTTTTTTCTTATTGTATGTACTGAACTTTCAAATTTCGATCATTATGTGTATCTTGTGACTATTCTGCCAAGTAAAATGACCATTTTACCCTTCGAAATTTGAAAATTTTAAGGGTAAAATGGTCACAAAATACACACAATAAGCGAATTTTGAAAGTTCAGTACACACAATAAGAAAAAAAATAGTTGGCTACACACAATCATAAAAAGTGTCAAGTTCGATGCATTTTTTTGTCATTTGCCCTTAAAAGTACAACCCTGGATAGATTTAATAGGATTAAATCTAAAACCATCATATTACATAATTAAAACATATAGGATTCTAGTAAAAAGTTTACATAAATATTAAAAAATTGTTCCTGTAAAAAATCAAAATTAAAACCTCGTGTGATATACATGATCATGCTATTTCAATTCTAATGAAAAGTGACATACAACTTAGTTAGCAATCCATAAGCATCAGATGGGACACCTCTCTATCAACTTGTCTTTCCTCAACACCACTAAAACACAAATTCATCATCCACACTCCAACATGTTATGAGTATATTAACGCATATAATGTGTATCATGATTTTCAACATTTTCTTTTGCAAAAGCCGGCATTTTATTTCAACCAAGCAAAAGATATGTATATATAGAAAAATTAAGCATAATACAAAAGGGCCCAAACATGAACCCAAATACGGCCATTAAGACCCACACAACAATCTACACACTATACATATGTGCATACCATTAGTAAAGTGACGGCCGCGTGGACACCTACTTTCTCACAAAAAGTTTAAGGTTGAGACCAATGTTCTAAAAGGCGCGAGGCGCGGCATGACGACACAGTCATGCCTCAAGTCTTACAAGCTTTTGCGAAGTCTTTACGTTTTTTAAAGCGTGCTCAAGGCGGCAAAAAAATATTTATAGATTTATGTATTTATAATTCTATATCATTTTTTAAGAAAAATTTCAAATACTAAGGCCCAAATTCCAAATAACCAGCCTCAAATATGAGGCCCAAGTAGGAATTAAGTTTTGAAATTACGAGGCCCAAGAAGGAAATAGCCTAAATACTAGAAATTCAAGCCCAAATCTGTAAATCCCCTAAATGCTTCTAAAAATGGCGCCACAATTTACCAAAAGGCGTGCCTTTTCACGCCTTTTCGCGCTTTATCCCACGCCTTTTCACACGACGCCTAGACTTTGCGCCTTGGTCCATTTCGTAGCACCGAGGCCACGCCTCCCGCCTTGGCGACGCCTTAGCGGCGTCTTGGCGCGCCTTTTAGAACACTAGTTGAGACCCTCTTAGATACACATTTAGTGTTGGTCAAAGAATAAGTCACTTGTAGTGATACCTCGATTCGAACGTATACATTTGAGCCAGAGACTCACTCATTCAAAGTAACATGTACATGATAAACTTCATTCGTTTATCATTTTCCATTTACCGCATATCACCACTAAAGACATGCCTATGAATATCATACAATATATTAGAAAAGTTGTATGTACAAGAAGAACATATTTTTTGGCGTCTCCACAACTTGTTCTACGACCAAGTTGGGTGATATAAGCTGCATAACATCATATGATTATATGGACAAGAGCACAGAATTTGAACCATAACATCTGTTTTACCCGACATTTCCTACACTATTGAGCTACTATTACATAAACAATGTCAAGTATACATGCAGGCAAGTAGCCACTATTACTAGATACTAAATTTTTTATAAGTTACCAATGATAGTCGCGCGTTGCATGATAAACGAGTAATAAATGTATCGCATGCTGAGTATCGTTTCTTTAATGTTTGTTAGAAAGTTTCAACTTAATGCTATTCAGGAAACTTGTTAGCAAGATTCAACCTAATGTGATTCATTACTTGAAAACGTAATTATAAAGAAACCTATGCAAAATTTAAAAGATGAACAACTCTGGTGAATGTATACAAGCAATAATAAGACTGAGGGTAATGGGCATGAGCCCTCACATCAAAACCACCCCTCACGCGTCACCCTTGTTACCTCGTTGCATCCTCACGCGTGACGAGAAGAAAAAGGAGAGATAGAGGTGAGGCTGGTTGCCTCTTGGTTCACATTTAAAAGGTGGACCCCCCCCCCCCCCCCCCCAAAAAAAAAGTATCTGTTGCATTCATTTAAAAAAAATTACACTACCTCATTTTTTTACTTATAAATACTCCTAACTTCAACATTTTTAAATATAACTTTTCAGTTTATACTCTCGAAACACTCCCCCAACACCCGAAGAAACATTTTGTCTTTGAAATACTCCACCGTCAAACCAACAAATCAACTTCTGACCACTATCGTTTTTTTACGAAAAGCAAACTTGCCAAAACCAACCATACCGCTCGTGAGGACTCTCCCATCGAAGCCCTGACCCTACCCCAACCCCAAAGAAGATGTCAAAAGAGGATGGTTTAAAATGAGGACGAACCCCGGTGAGTTCCATGGACCAATAAGGAAGAAGTTGCATTGTGCAAAGGTTGGGTGCATGTATTCGAAAATAGTGTCCTTGGTAACATGAAGAAGGAGAAAGGGTTTTGGACTGCGGTTTTAGAATACGTGGAGAGCAAATTGAAGGTAACCGGTTGTCGAACCTACTATATGATGAACGGGAAATGGAGTGCGTCTTAAAGTGGCTCAATTTTGTGGAGTGTACGCTAACGTCATGCGAAGGGCGACGGAGATTGGAGCTGGAGACGGGGATTACACCCAAAGGGCACTTATGAATATCAAGCTGAATACGGAGTATCGTTTACACTTCTTCATGCGTGGGAGGTTTTAAAAAAATCTCCGAAATGGATGGAGAATGAAGTTCCATACTTTGAATAAAAGAAAATGCAAAAGACCAAGAGATACAAGTCATCGAGGTCTAGTTTGTTCAACACAATGCAGTATGGGGAGGGTAGTTTTAATCTGAATGTGGACATTAAAGACGACGAGGCATAGGAGGTGCAAGAAGTTCAACGACGACCAATGGGCATGTATAGAGCGAAGAAGAAAAGGCGAGATCTCGGCATCGTCAACAACTATTAATGATAAAGTGTTGGCTAGGTTGATGGTCTCCGAGTATGCAATTCACAACGAGCGGTATATGACAATGAAGAAAGAAGAACACGCTGCTTTTTTGGAGATCAGAAAGAAGGAGTTGGAGCTGGAACTAAAGGAACAATAGTTGGCAATGCGAGAATATGAACAACGTCAAAAAGACATAATGTTTTATATGCAACCATATGATCACTTGACTGGAGCACAACGCGAGAGGATGGAAGAGATAAGGGCGACGATCAAGGAGAGATGGAATTTACCATATTAGTTTACGTTTTGTCATAACGTACATTTAAGTTTTTAATTATTTATGCAATTTTTTAATTTCGTACGTTTACGTTTTTAATTTTCAATGCAATAGTTTTAGTTTATGAATAAAAAAGTTTAATTAAAAAATGGGTTGAAAGGTGAGAGAATGAGCCAAAATGGGAGGAGAAAGAAAACTGAAGTGACGCTGACATGAAATGTGAGCCGGTGTGACCATTATCTTTAAATGAGAGGAGAAAAAAACTGAAATGACGCTGACATGCAATGTGAGCCGGTGTGACCATTACTTTTAGTGTAACATTGTTAAAGATATTGCTATGTAATTGTAGTTCATTGTATATCCTCGTGTATCTCAAGATATTGCTATGGTAGAGATAAGGGCGACGATCAAGGCGAGATGGAATTTACAATATTAGTTTACGTTTTTTATGACGTATATTTTAGTTTTTAATTATCTATGCAATGTTTTAAATTTTGTATGTTTACGTTTTTAATTTTCTATGCAATATTTTCAGTTTATGAATAAAAAATTTAATTATAAAAAAAATTGGTTGAAAGATGATTAAGGCTGAAAGGTGAGAGAGAGTGAGTGAAAGTGAGATGAGAGAGAAAAATGAGATAACACTAAGTGAAATGTTAGCGTGTGACTATTACCTCTAGTCTAACATTATTAAAAGATATTATGTAATTGCAGTTCATCGTATATATCCTCGTGTATCTCAAGATACTATGAGAAGACATATAGTCTGCTGCATTGACTCGTTGATGTACAATAAAGGTTAATAATAATCATTGTAATTGGTTCAAATATTAGAATTGAAATGAATAGTAGGAAATGGTTAGGCTAAAAGTGATGGGGAAATCAAATAATGGCAAGGTTGAGGATTAGAATTGAGTTCCCTTGCCACTAACAATGAAGGAGACGAAAAAAGACTAATCCACCACTTCCACCAATGAGTTTATATCCTTTTTGTAAATGTGCCTTTATAAAAAAATCTTTGTGTTATCAAACAATAAAAAACAAAAGAAAGTCATTAAATATATATCAGAAGAAACAATTGGATAGAGGCTAAAAGTATGAGGATGTCCATGAGCCTTGATAATGGCAGGTCTGATATTGAGCTTGATTAGAGATGCTAATTTCAAGTAATTTTATTTATAAATATATATATATATATATATATATATATATATATATATATATATATATATATATATATATATATATATATATATATATATATATATATAATATATATGCGCGCGCGCGCAATCAGGTTTGTTAATCCAAAAACAATCAGAAAATACTCGCAACTTGTTAAAAACAATCAAACATGTGTTAAATACTCCCTACTTTAGTAATTTTAATTAATAAATAACTAAAAATTTAGGACACATGTTAAAGATAAATTAATGAGCTTAACATTTTCTGAAAAGTCATAAACAATTTGTGTCCATCTTGTTTTTTTATGAACGGCAAATATTATTAGAAACTAGAAAAATGCTAGGAAAAAATTACATAGTATTGTTAAAATGTTATGTATCTACATTTATGCATTTATTATATCCAACCTTCAATTATAGAACGGCTCTAAATTTATCAGGATAAGATTGACAAAGAATAAAGTGTGAAAATGGTTTATGATAAGCATGGACTGAAACTAAATTAATTCCTAAAGGAAGATGATTTAATTTTACATGTAATTATTACTCCTTTTGTTCACACCTTCATCACTCATTATCACTTCACTATTGTGGATTGATCTTTTACCTAACCATGATTTTTGGCCTTACTAATTACCTTTGACCTTCTTTAATATCCAGCTAGTGCTTTTTCCCTTAGAGAAGTCGGTTTTGTTTTTATTCTTGTTTTGCAAGTGTTAGGCGTGTTATATTTGAAATTATAACAGATTAAAGATGTGAGATGATTCATGATTCTGTTTTGATATATAGATATCGAAGTTTTATTAGAAAAACAAATATTTACATGCATGTATAAATATAATTTCGTCATCCTACATAACTATCATATTGCTTCAGTAAGTCCACACCCATAGATAGGTGCATGGATTAATGTATACATACATGCAAATGTGTGTATTTATGCAAGCACGTATTATGAATTAATCAAATAAGGGTTCATTTTATATGTGTCACACAATATTTGTGGAATACGATTATTAAAATTATTATACCTTTATCTAATAAGATGTTATGCTTTACTCCCTCCGTCCCAAATTTTATGTCAATTTTGACTTTTTGATTTAAACTTTGACTTTAAATATTTTTTTTGTATTATATAATACTAGTTATAATACCTGTGCACGCACAGGGTTTTGACAAAAAAAAAAATATTTTGTATCAATGCTAAATATTATGTTTTTAAAGGTAATTACATATAATTATATACTTATACACGAGTTTTTCATTATTCATTATATCCATTAGAATTTTGTATAATCAAATTTTGTAAAAAAAATTTTGTTAGATAACTAATGATTCAACTATATTTAGCTGATATAGATGTTGATGTTACTATTTAAATTTCACTATTGATATTATGATGTACACAAGATGAGAGTTTAGTTGCACATAATAAACGTTGACGAAGTTAAAATATACTCCTTAAAGTTTCTTAAAAAAGTTTTTCTACATATCCTTATATAAATAAATAAAGGTTACATGAGTAGTTGTTATAAGTACAATCAGGTTTTATTTTTCTTCATACTATAGTAGCTCGTACTTACAATTTGATAATTATATCATCGTTTTCAATAATTTAGCCGTATTTAATATTCAAATTCGTGTCCACATTTGTCATACTTTTAATATGAAATAAATGAGTCCTTAGTAAACATATATAATAAAAAAACGACATTTATAATCTAATGTATATTTATATGTTGGAGTTTTAAAACAACATATATATTGTATTTTTAAGTTATAAAGTATAAGGGGTATAAAATATAAGGGGGTGTTTGTTTAATTTCCAAAGTTATTAAAAAACATGGAAACTTATAATATTACACTTAACTCTATACAATTTTTAAAAATCTAGCCACTAAAGTTTTATTAATTACCCCCTCTTTTTTAAAGTTTTTGTTTTCACAAATTTGACACCTATATTTTTATGTTTTTTTCTTCTCAACCAAATTTCTACACCAAATAAACTAAAGGTTGACCAAAATCAATTTAATTTTGACTTTTATTAACCAATCTCGTCGCTCGATTTCGCTTACGTGGCAAAATCAACCTCTCCTATTGGCCCAATTGTTTTTTCAATGAGAAGGGTTTTGCAAAAACACTCCGAAATGATGTAATTCTTTTATTATATAAAAGATTTGATGAAAATTATATTAATGAAAAATACATTTAAAGCACAATCTATTCATATATTTTGCATCAAGTATTATATAATACAAACAAAAATATTTAAGGTCAAAGTTATATTCAAAAAGTCAAAATGGACATAAAATTTGAGACGGAGTTAGTATTTCTTTTGAATTTTTTTGGGCCAATATTTGGAATTTGACAATTATATATTTTTTGGATTAGCTGAAATGATTTAGGATTAAACGAGAAATATAATTAAAATAAGAAGAATGAAGATAAGCCTCAACCACAAATTGATGCACTCACCAAACATAGATGCATCTACCCATTATTTCATCATCTTTATTTAAAATATGTAGCTAGAAGTAATTGTTAATGTTCTTATTTCAATAATTTTTCTCACTAGATTTCTTTTCTAGCAGAAATAAAAATACATGTATTTATTAGAAGTGAGTTATTTTGCATACTCTTATTTTGGTGCTTACCAAAAGACAAATCCTCACCATCCATCTAGTTTGATCTAATGGCGGGGATTAACCTAATATTTAACATGTCAACCTAAGTCCATGTTTTTTCTTGCCTTTTTATTGTCTTTTTGTCTTTCTTATTTCTTCACATTTTTTTTTGTCTTTTTATTTTAATTCACATTTTTTTTTTCTTTTTCTTAATTCACCTTTTTTTTCGCTTTCATACGTTTTCGTCTGTTTTCTTACGTTTTCGTCCGTTTTCATATGTTTTCATATGTTTTCGTCCGTTTTTATACGTTTTCGTTTGTTATTAAATGTTTTCGGCCGCTTTCATACGTTTCTGAATATCACAAGTGATATTCTGTGATATGCAGATTATCACAAGTGATATTCTGAAATCATAAGTGGTTTTCTGAATATAACAAGTAATTTTCAACTAATTTTTTGTAATATGAAAACGTAAGAAAATGGACGAATATGTATGAAAACGGACGAAAACGGATGAAAGCGTAAAAACAAGTCTGAAAACGGACGAAAACGTATGAAAAATGGACGAAAATGAAAGAAAACAAACGAAAACGTATGAAAACGAACGAAAACGTAAGAAAATGGACGAAAACGTATAAAAAGGACTAAAACGTAAGAAAACGACGAAAAACGTATGAAAACGAACAAAAATGTATGAAAACGTACGAAAACATATAAAGATGTCTAAAAACAGTCAAAAACGTATGAAAACAGACGAAAACGTATGAAAGTTAAAAAAAATGTGAATAAATAAGAAAGACAAAAAGACAAGAAAAAAGCATGTACTTAGGTTGACATATTAAATTTTAGATTAATACTCATTATTATATTAAACTAGATGGATGGTGTGGATTTATCTTTTGGTAAGTATCAAAATAAGAGTAAGAAAAAGAAATTTTTTCATAATTATTATAGGATGGAGATGGTATAAAGTGATTGAAGAGACATTCAAAATCGATGGGGTACTTAATTTTTATTAAACATAAAAAGTTATGGGTTAAAGTTAATATTGAGAAATATGTGAGATTTTAGGTGGTTTGGCTTCTTAAAATACATCAAATGTAATTATTTCTTTCTTTCTTTATTTCCTTTTGGTGAATTTATAGAAATCTTAAGGACATACATGCATATATATATATATATATATATGCACTCATATAGCTAGATCAGTAGATTGTTGACCTATACGTACATGTGTGCACTTGTTTATATGATGCTCAAATCATATTAATCGGCTAAAAAGGTGGATGGCAAAAATTCTAATAAACTAAGGCTAACCTTTTTGTAAGAAGAAATTAACCCTAGCTACTGTTTTATAGTTGACATTAGTAGTTGAAACAAGCTAAGATACGTTCAATAAAATCGTCTTCAATTTGGACAAACATTAAACTCTTTTCCCATTCCAAAAGGTCTTGTACTCAAATTTGAACAAAGGTTGTAACAAAATCTACAATGTCTAACTTGAAAAAGCCGAACATATATTGGAGGGAGTGGTCATTTTTTTCTTACCCTACTCATTGTGTTCTTCAAAGCCATGTCATTTGTGTTTTGCATTGACTTTGAGAGGAAATTATATGAAGTGTCTCAACTCTCAACACACTTTGCAATGAATATA
Source organism: Chrysanthemum seticuspe (assembly GCA_019973895.1). Classification (NCBI taxonomy): domain Eukaryota; kingdom Viridiplantae; phylum Streptophyta; class Magnoliopsida; order Asterales; family Asteraceae; genus Chrysanthemum; species Chrysanthemum seticuspe. The sequence goes on from BPTQ01000007.1 coordinate 273,291,634, forward strand.
TGTTAATTAAACTTGGTTGTCTCCTTAAAACCTATCACTCCACTATTAATCTTAATTGATTTCCTTGTGTTGGCAATGAAATCATACCCTAACACAATTTACGGCAAACTCTTTTTATAGTACCGTTATATATAAATAGTAAATGTATAGATGTTTGAGAATTTGAACCCAACACATCCAAATATTTAAATCTAAACATTACTATATATACTTGAAATGTATAACTTATTATTATATACGTGCCTTATTCATTCTTTATTTTTCAATATTTAAATATATGAGATCAAATGTACTTCATGATTATTAAAAAGCTTGGTCATGTATAACGACGAGCTATTTTTGTTCGCGTGTTATAACGGAAGCAAAAACATTCATTTGTTAGCCACGTTACAAAGTTCTCATGTAGATAATATAATATATAATAAAAATAAAAATAACAATGATAGACTTGTTATTTAATTTACATATGTGGGATGCTAAATATGTAAGATAACAATATTATTATTAAATATTAATAGTGTAAAAAAGTTTGAGTTTAATTTGGTTTTCAAGATATACACAGTTTTGTTTTTTATTTCAAATATATTTTGTATCACCAATAATATTGCTAGTATCATCATATATTCTGAAAATAAAAATATTAATAATAATAAGAAGAAAGATAATGTAAAATGAAGTTAAATTATAGTGTGTTTATCTTCTTTAGGGGCTAATTTATATATATATATATATATATATATATATATATATATATATATATATATATATATATATATATATATATTTGGGTTTAAGCCAAAAAGTAGTCATGTATTTACGTTCATGTCTCATCATTTGAAAAAAAGTTCTTTTATAGTTATTAACTTTCTATGTTTTGTTTCAATATGTACATTTAAATCTTTTACTTGGAAAGTTGTAACTTACCTATTTACCATCAACTATTTTAAACACACACATTCCAAGACATATTATTTTACAACATTGTTTAACAAGTAATAGACGGTAGATACGTAAACCACAACTCTATTCGAGTAAAAAAGTTTAAATGTGCATATTGGAATAAAACTTGAAAGTTCATAACAATGACTAGAATATTCTTTTAGTTCAGATACTCACGCGAGACATGAACGTAAGCACATGACTATTTCACGACATAATCCCTATGTGTTATGGTGAACACATAGATGTGAAGAGAGTTCATATATAAATTTTATGACATTGTTTATGACATTTTAAACACACACATTCCAAGACATATTATTTTACAACATTGTTTAACAAGTAATAGACGGTAGATACGTAAACCACAACTCTTTTCGAGTAAAAAAGTTTAAATGTGCATATTGGAATAAAACTTGAAAGTTCATAACAATGACTAGAATATTCTTTTAGTTTAGATACTCACGCGAGACATGAACGTAAGCACATGACTATTTCACGACATAATCCCTATGTGTTATGGTGAACACAAAGATGTGAAGAGAGTTCATATATAAATTTTAGAGTAAATTACACCGTTCGTTTTTGTGGTTTGCATTACCCGTAGCGTATCGTCTTTTGACCCAAAAAATGCACCGTCTGACCCTAAGTGCCAAACGTTTTCTGTTGTTCGTCCCTCCATCTAACGAACCCATTTAACTCTCATTAACCACCGACACATGATATACACGTAAGGGTCATTTTCCACCACCACAAGCAATTAAAACCCAACTTACTCCTATCATTTCACTCATAGTCCCCCGTATTACTCTCTCTCTCTCTAAAAACCACTTTCTACCCTTTTCAAATTCTTCTAAATTTTAACCTAATTCTAACCTTAAATCTTTGTTATTGATATTGTGAAAAGTATTATTGATGGTGTTACCATTGTATTATATACAAGGACCCGGTGTTGAACGAGATCCTTACACATTGTATGGCAGGCATTTGACTTGTTTTAATTTTTGACAATGTTGTCTAGTTTTAGTTTTTTTATAGCTATTTATGATTGTGACTAAGATTTTTTGGATTTGAAATATTTTATTCGATGTTTTGTTGTTTGAAACCCTAGTTTAATAGTTGTATTTATTTAGTTATTTATTTTGCAGTTAATCACCCTACTATATTTTTCATCAAGTTTCATTATGGTGGTGTTTTATTACGAAATCACCGAATACGAGATACATCAATGGTAAAATAACTTTTATTGATGGGATAGACAATGATGAGTTTTTGGTGCATGAAATGGATTATGCTCTAGATGACTTAGGTCATGATAGGCATACGGTCATGTTTGACCATTTCTTAAAGCCATGTTGTGATTTAGACAATGGCCTAAAACCTTTATCCTGTGACCAAGATGTTATGTGTTTGACTAAGTATGTCATAGTAGGTCATAACTAATTGATGTGTATGTTGAGCATGAAAAGACCAACCCTAACATTTACACACCACCAAAGCTTAAAGATTTTGTAACAGAAGAGTTAGAAGATGATGAACCAAGAACATCAAGAGCATGTATTACCCTAATTGCTAAGTGATTCGTGCAAAACCGTCAAGTTTTTCTCACACAAGCCGGCCACTTGTGAATGGCCGACCGTAAGAAACTTCAAACAGTTTAAGCACCAATGCAATGAAGATCAGGGGAGTATAGTGTTTCCCCGGGTCGTTATGTCCCAACGAGCTGTGCGAAGAATCACCAAACGAATAGTGATCGAGAGATTTGAACGGGAAAAGAGATTTGAATGATTATAACTACAGAAATAGCCTATAATTACAAAGGCTTAAATGCAAATTAAAGGAAATTTAAAAAAATAAAAAATATTAAATAAACGCTATCACTATTTGCAAAATGATGTTTTTGATTTTATGTTTATATAAAACTGAATTAAAACTACGTTACGTACTAAAGAAAATGTGAAAATAAAACAGTATTAATCCTAAAAATATGAAAATGATATTTTTACAAACCTAATGATAAAAGAAAATTTTTAGAAAAAGAAAATTATTTTTATAACTAATTATCTAATTATTATTAATTAAAAACTATTTTTAACTATTAAATAATAACCTAAAATACAAGAAAATATGAAATAAAGCTAGAAAAATAAAATTTTGACTTGGAAAAGTCTAAAATAACAAAAGAGAATTTTCAAAACTATTTTTGTATTTTTCTGATTATTTTTGTATTTTCTATGAATTAAAAACTATTTATAACTACTTAAATTGCTTAAAAATACAAATTTAACTAAGAAAAATTTGGAAAAATATTTTTTTGACTTTTTATATTTATCTTAACTTAAGAAAAATGAAAAATTATTTTTTTGAACCTTTTCTTAATTAATTGTATTAAATGCTAATTAAAAATGCTTAAAAACTAATTAAAATCAAGAAAAATAGCAAACTGACTTGGAAAAATCTGAAAATTTCAAGAAAAGTCTAAAATAATATTTAGAATCTAGGAAAAATAGAAAAACATGGGGTTGTGTGAAGGAATAAGAGGCTGCTATGCAACTGCTTATAAATAAGCACTTTGAAATAAGCAAATGAGAACCAAAAGCCACCAACTGATTACACAAGCTAAAATATGCTAAAAGTACTCCAATTCAACAATTTACAACTACTCTAAACCTCTAAAGCACAAAATGCACATATTTGATGATATGAGCTTATTGGCTAAAAAAACAGTTTTGGGTGCTTCTTTGGAGCTGAAACACAAGCAACACAATAAGCTGGAAATGAAAACAAAAAGATGGAACCTAAACTAGACCTGGCTAGGTATATCTAAACCAAAGATGAGCTGCTCACAAGCTCTTATGAGCTTTTCCCAAGCCCTGCAAGTCCCTGTGCAGACTCAGTGTTAACTGAGTCAGTTGCACAGGGCAAATAAGCCTAAGTTGATGACCCATTTTGAAGCTTATAAAAAAATTGCAAAAATCTACAAAAATAGCAATAAGAAAATAGACCAGCTGAGGTTTTTAAAATCACAAGTTTCACATAATTTGACCCAGAGATGAGTCAATGATAAATCATCTCTGTTGAGCTCAAAATGGCTTTTTCAAGTTTTTGACTTTTGAAGTAAAAATGAAATGTTGACTTTTGTGAGATTTAAACTCAAATTTTGGACTGATATTGATATAATATGATGAAATAAACTTACTGAAAACTATATCTATGTATTTGAAACACAAAACAAACTTTTGGTTATCCAAAATCACAACAGTAAAGTAATTAAGGCAACTTAATGGAGTTTTGACTTTGGGGCTAATGTAGGTGCATATTATGACTGATATGAATACAAATGAGCTAAACAAGCTTAGCACAACAAGTCCAAGCCACTGAACAAGCCTAATTCACAGATTAAGCACCAAATCCAAACACTACTTTAACAATCTGATATGCAATGTAAACTAAGGTACTACTGAACTGGCTTGAGTTATTGATCAAACTGAGCTTAACTATCCTAAATACAACTAAATAAACACATTTGAACTATTTATAACCACAGATACAAGTACAAACAAAAACTGCAAATTGACTTGAAAATTGAAAATGAGAAACTCACTCACCAATGTCCAGCTAGTTTGCAGGCTAAAACCAAACCATACCTACACTAATTTAGTCTGATCCAACCCATATCCATGCTGCATTAACCCAAATATCATCACCATTCCCATTCCTAGCTCAGTTTGACTTTCGTTGACCATGGACCCAAATTGCTTGAATCTTAATTTAAAGCTTACCAAGAGCTATTAGAAGCTTTAATGAACTAGTTTAAGCTTAAAAATAAGCTTCTGAAAGCTTGTACATAAGAAATTTAAACTGAAATGTGCAACAGTAAACTTGAATTTGAAACTTATATAAGAACTTGGAATTACTATTTAAAAACACAATACACTGATAATGTTACTTGAATTGAGTACAATGAAGCAAAAGATTACATCCTAGAGTTTAATTAAAACATAAACTTAAAAAACGACATACTTAAAAATTTAAAACTAACTGCTCTCTTTCTTCTCTCTTCATCCTCTTTTTATACTCCAATATGTCTTCTCCTCTCTCTCTTAGCAAATCCCAGCTGTCTCTGAGACCATTGGATGACTTGATGTCATCTTGGCCCTTGATTGCATTTTGGCGGGAAATGTGTTTTTATCAATTGGGAGGGTTGAGTGAGATGGACAAGGGTGCATTTAATGTTATTTGGAGGGTTGTTGAGGTGGAGTGAAAAGGTTGGTGAAGATGAGCTGGAGGAGGGGAGATGGAGTGTTGCAGGCACTTTGACAGGGAAGAAAGAAAAAGGCGCCAAGGTGTGTTTTGACTTATCTGTTTGACTGGAGTTTAATATCAAAGGAGAAAGGGTCAAATGGAGGGGGGTCCAAAGGCTAGGCAGGGTCACAATGGTTTGTGATAGGGTCCAAAGGTTTAATAAAGGTTTTAATTACTCAAGGACCTATAGTGCAATTTCTGAAAATCAAGGGACCTAGGCTGCCATTTATGCAAAGTTGCTTTAAGGGACTAAAAGTGACAAGTTTCCATAATACAAGGACCAAACTTGACATTTTCCAATTTTCCAAGGGCCATTTTTTGCCAATTTTGAAACTTGGAGGACCAAACTTGTAATTTCTCAAAAATTTTGATATTTTTCACCAAAGGACTAATTTTGACAACTTATGATTTTAAAAGGACCTTTGGTGATTTTACTTATGAAATTTAGTGCTCAGGGACTAATTCTGATAATTTTTGAAACTTGGGGGACTGAAACTGCCAATTATGCAAATTTAGCTCATTTTTCATCTGATTTTAAACATTTTGCATCTGAAACATATAAAATGCAATTTTGAGATATTTTCAGTATTTTGATGCATTTCTGAGCATTTTTAAACGTTTTGCAGTTCAGATTTGACCAAAAATGATGAGTATTTACACACTCATCACTAAGAAACTTGTGTCTGACGTGAATGAAAGGAATGTAGGTACATATAAAGGTCAAAGTAGTGGTAAAGGCCCAAAACCATATGTTGTTAGCTTAGAGAGAGGGAAAAGTAGTGTAGTTGCTAATCATAGGTATTCTCAAGTCCCTAGCCATTTTGTGAATGATTTTTACTCTTCCTGTAACCTTTATGTAGATTCACATGATCCTGACTTTTACACATTTGCTGATTTAGATACAATATTACCACCAACAGATCATAATAAACAATTCAATATTAATGAAAGTGAGAATGTTGAAACTAAGAATGTTGAGTATGAGAATGTTGAAACTGGGGCTAAATTTGAGTTTGATAGTGAGGAAGTAGTTATGGAATTGAGGATAGTCAAGATAGTGAGTACATTGTAGATGAGGATAATCTTGTGGATGAGCTTGAGGTTTGTAGGTTCCCACAATAGTATCATAACACACATGAATCCCTAAGGTTTTAGAGAGAGAAAGTATTTCTAGAGAGAGGAACTAGGTAATCCTAGATAGAGGGAGGAGATAACTAGGTGAAATGGAATTTGATAAATAAGAGAAACACCCCACAATGCAAGAGTGAGGCGTCTCTTATACATAACACATTGCCATCTTGGGCCTTGATGGGTCGGGCCCTAGTATTGGACCTATACATGGACTAACTAGTTATCTCTAAGCCTGTTTACCCATCACTAGTCTATTCGATATTACAATAACGTCACAAGATTCGATATACTATAAATGACCATCACTTCTAATGCTAACAATCTCCCCTAAGGGGTGGTCATTTATCAAAAAATCTTTCTTCGTTTCTTGGCTCGTGAGTCTTCAGTATCTTCAATTCTTCATACTTGAGCACGCACCTTGTGTTTTAATAGACTCGATTTCTTATTTTTTTCCTTTCATGGTATTTCATCTTTAGTGAAACCTCTTTCTTATCTTGCCTTCGATCAACATCTTCAAGTGTTTGTTCTTTCGTCTTCTCCAACATACTCATACCACTTGAAAGTCTTTAATCTTTGATTTTTTACTCATATATCTTTCATCATTTCTTCTTTGAGCTTCATCTTGATTTGTTCTTGACATTGATGTAATTCTTTATCTTGAACTTCTATGTCTTGAACTTGATGAGGACGAGTCAGATGAGTATGAGTATGTGGAGTTGAATATGTTGATGTATATTGTGGATCAGGAGCAACTGCTTTCATCAGTACTTGTCACAATAAGGTAGATAATAATTATGTTAGTCTAAGCGATCCTTGTGGACAATTCTTAAAGAATTTTCCCACTACGAATGTTTTTCTGATGAATATATTGATACCATTCATATTAGGTGGGTAGAATTAACCTCTAAATCCTTTTAGGACCGATATGAATACATTGGATAAATCCAAGTAAAGACCTACGTCATCAGGAATCGATTCATAAAAGGAATAACCTTATTAGGGTTTCCAGCTCGAAGTTCCAGGTAATTCTTATAAATTTTACGACATTTCGTTGCCTAAATTGGATGCCTCTAGAATGTTTACGACAATTCAGATGAGTCGTTGGAGTATACATAAAGTATCATGTAGCCACTCATACATTTCAAGTCATTAATTAACTATTTACTTTTACTTATTATTATTTTAATTTTTAATTAAATTTACTTTTACGTGTAACTAAGTAAGTTTATTCGCATACGCTTAACTAGTAACAAACACTAGACTATGATCAGTCTACATATTTTATGAATTTTATTTTCTTTATATTCATATTTTATATGTACTTTTTTTTTACTCAAACCTTGTACCTTTTACGTTTTACGCGTATTCAACCTACGTTTTTAGGTTTTAACAATGTTTAAGCACTCCGATAAATTTTGTCACTAATTTAATATACTAAAATAGAGTATGTTGATATGTTTTAATATTTTTATAAGTTTTGGACTTTTACGTTACTCGGTTTTAAGTTTCACGTCTCAAAAACTTTACGTTTGCAATTACTGGGAGAAAACTACACATTGTACCAAAACATTTACAAAAGATAACCACAAAACCCACTATCTAAGCACCTCCTCTCTAGGTGGCGTTCAAAGAGGCAAGTGTTTAATACATATCTCATTATAACCACACTTGTCCATTTGGATATACATGCTTTGCCACTAACTTCATCTAACAACGTCGCACATTCATTTGATCTTATAACTCATTCACTCTCCTATTTTCCCTCTCTTGGTGTCGTACAACCTACAACATCATCAGACCATCTCACTTTTGATTTCTAGTTAAGTCTTGTGATTATCTTGAAGGCTTTAGTGTTCTTGTCAAAGTCCACGTGTTGTTTTGGTACTCTCTTGGGTTTAATTGGAGGTTACTAGGTTTTTCTTGAGAAGTTCTTGTAAGTGTTTTGGGTAGTTGAAATCAAGGGTTAAAAAGTGTTTATAAAACTTGGGTTGAATATTTGAAGGTTTGGTAAAGTTTAATTGGTGATTACAAGGGTTTTGGTGTTCTTGTTGTAATTTTTATCTTTTCCTTGTAAGTTATTGTTTATATTTTTGTTCTTATTCATTTTTGGTTGTAATATCTACCTTTATCTATGAGTTTTTATGTTTTAAGTATTATTTTGTAAGATTTGAACATTGTACATAACATTTGAAACATCAAAACTAGCTGAAAACAAGCCCTAGGTTATAGTAGCAAAAGTTGATTTTGGAGCAGTCCCAAAGAATGAATTAACTAATAAACTCATTAGACATTGGACCTTAGTTAAAATGATAGGGTTTTAGGTATATATCTTAGCTTCTATTTTACGGGTGGCTCATTATGTAACTCCTCTCGATGATTAAATTAGAGCTAAAACGGTAAACTATATCGAAATCTGCACACCGAACTTTATTGGCTAAAATCTCTTAAATTTTGTATAGAACATCTGTTAAGTAACAATTGAAAGTTGTATTAAACTAATTAACTTGAATTTTTCCGTGAAAACCAGATCAAACGGAGTTGTAGAACTCAAGATATCGCCGTTTTGGCGGGACTATTTTGGGTTGTCTAAAATCAGACTTGAAACTTAGGGGTAAATTAGTAATTTAAATTAGGTTAGAAAAATTTTAAGATAACGAGACCTGAAAATTTGATAAATACATTGAAAGACCTTTTCGAGGACATAAAAACCGAGTCATAACACTTTACAGTTTAGGAATAACGTATTTATTAAGTCGGGATAACTATATAATTAAAAACTCAAACTTGACAATTAGTATTATTTGAATTCTTTTATATGAAAACCGAAGTGGTAGGACCCACTATCGAAAAAATAGACCCATTTACCTTTCTAAAGACTAATATACTTAGACATAACTATTTACAGAATATATGGACTATTAAAAATGACATAAAATTCGAACCTTGGATAACTTATAAAATAGGGCTTTTAACTATTTTTAAACTTGTTACAAACTAAACTTTTACATTTTATGAACTTATAAGCCTAAGTACAATGTCTAAATTATATATATAAACTTTTATAAAACTTTGTGTTTACGTACTTGTTATATTTATAAACCTAAGATGTGCCCATTCTGTTTTAGGTCGTCGTTATAGTTCGAGACTTCCCGTTTCATCTTAACTTGTTGTTTCTTATCACTTATCATTACGGTGATTTAATAGCCCCATTTTCACCATTAACCGTTTTATAAACTCCTTCGGGAAGATACATGCTACTTTTTACTATGGACAAGTATTTAAATCTGTATGCTTATCTGAATGTATTATTGCCTAAGTATCCCTTTTTTCAGAAAGTCCCTATATCATGAACCATTAATTACTTTGTGTAAGCGCGAATATTGTGGATAAGCCTATTGGGATTGACGAATCACATTTTTGTTGATCAGATAGACAACCAAACGCACTATATTTGAGTTAAATAGGTAAGTGGCAAATTACCTACCAGGGCAATTGTTACTATATCATTAATTTGATGCACCATTTAATGTTTTGAGTGTCATGAGTTAATACAATAATAACTATTTTAACGATAATTGTATTCGTTGCAATTATTACTACTATAACTCTAAAAACTTGTTGTCCATTACTTAAGCCTATGAACTTCACTCAACCATTCTATTGACTTTTTAGCATGTTTTATCTCAGGTTCTTAAGGTATAAGCTCGCACTAAAGGCGCACAAATATTTTTGAAGACTTTGTGTTAATACAAATGAACCATAAAAATGTTTATTTATATTTTACAATCTTCTAATGTTTTGTCGATAACAAACGTAAAATCATTTTAACGAAATAAATAAAATAAGGAAAAGCTTTGAGCCAATAGTTTACTAACACACTTTTACCAAACATATAAAAACCATCAAAACATGTTTAGTTAAATAAATTATAAACCATTTTATAGAATACTTACAAGTAATGTTGCTTACTTATATTTTATAAAAATGTGTATGTACTTTGTATAACTTGTAATGGGTAAATAATGGGTAAAAATCAAAGTCCATAACCCATGACCCAAGACCCATGATCCATTGACTAGGTACAATGAATCTTGCTGGGTAAGAACCAAAGTCCATAACCCATACCCATAAAGCATGATCCATAACCTATGACCCATTGCATGACATCATGCATGAAGTCATGTTGGATATTATCCATGATCTATGACCCATGACGCAAGATCCATAACCCATTGACTAGGTACATTGTATCTTGTTGGGTATCCATGATCCAAAGTCCATGACCCATGGTCCATAACCCATACCCATAACCCGGTTTGCAACCCTAAATCCGGACTAAGTTGACCCAGCAGCCGGATCCCTGGAATTGCACTGGCCGGATCCGTTGGGTGAGGGATCCGCCGAAACCATGGAAGAGTAGGCATGTTTTGCCTATAAATAGTGAGCCATTTCTCTCTTGCTAACTAACCCTTTCAGACATACTTTCTCTCTATGTTCTAACCTCTCTAAGCACAGATCCAAAGGATCATTCTATATAGTTTTATCTTTGTGTGATTCTCTAGGTTCCTCTTAAAGGTGAGATCATAACCTCTTGAAGACGTGGAAGCTCAAGGTCATGAGTTGCTAAGCTTCGTCATCATCAAGACCACTAAATTGCATCTTGTTGACAGTTCTTCTCTCCCTCCAATAGTGTGTCGTGTTGAAGGCGTTGGTGTAAAGTGCCGAAGGTGTACATTTGATATGGTGCGTCGATGTATAAGTTGTGTAGTTTGGGTTAAAGGATATTGATATCATTTCTAGTATTGTAAAAAGGAGCTTGTCTCCTTTGGGTAGTTGTGTTGGGTAGTAGTGTTGGGTAGTAGTGTTGGGTAGTAGTTCCTTCTTTGTAATGGAACTCCGTATCTAGCCTTGTACCGGATAAAGTGTAGGCGACGTTGTGATAGGTTTGGTTCTACCTCGTGGAAGAATTCGGTGTCTAGCCTTGTACCGGATAAAGTGTAGGCGATGTTGTGAAGGCTTCTCTGCCACATTAAGGATCTTGTGTTGTGTAGTGCTTATAAACTCTCAAGTGGGGTACTCGAGGAGTGGAGTAGGGCAAGGAACGTGTCTTTGTAGCCGAACCACTATATATACTCGTGTTGTGGTTTTGTGTTCCTTTACTCTTTATCTCTTGCATTACTTATATATATGTCCATCTATCAATATCCAACACACGATCTAAATGGATTGACATAAGTCGATCTAAATACTTTAAAACGAAGTTTTAATCGGCAAAACTATTCAACCCCCTTCTAGTTTTCCAAACTTTGCATCATTATCATTTGATAAACTTTACAAACTTTTATCTTGTACTACTTATGAACTTTGAACTTGTTGGGACATCTTTTGTAAAATCTGATCAATTATTTTAATCAAATGATAATTTATTTCAAAACATCTCATTTAGAGTCGTTTTCTGTAACTTGTATTGTATGTTATGCAGTAATACCCTCGTCTAGCTTTCGATGCTATTCAAAACTGGGGGTGTTACACATCACTCCATGACTGTAGACTATATCACTGTTGTTTAATGTTGACACTGGCGGGATTTCTATTCAATAATCATGGAATACTAAGTGATTATCACTATGAACGTTCTGGTAAGATTACTAGGATCTGTGAAGGACTCTGTGGAAAACTAGAAGGGGGGGTTGAATAGTTTTGCCGATTAAAACTTCCTTTTAAACTATTTAGATCGACTTATGTCAATCTATTTAGGTGTGTGTTGGATGTTGATAAACAAACATATAGAAGTATAAATATGTAATGAAAAGATAAGAGTAAGAAGCACAAAACCACAACGCGAGTATTTATAGTGGTTCGGCTATAAGGACACCTTCCTTGCCCTACTCCACTCCCCGAGTCACTTACTAGAGAGTTTGTAATCACTACACAACACCGACTCCTTATGGTGGAGAAACCTTCACAACGTTGCCTACTCTTTTTCCAGTACTAGGCTAACCACCGGGTTCTTTCACACCAAGGTGAACCACACCTACCACAATGTCGCCTACCCTTTATCCGGTACTAGGCTAAGCACCGAGTTCCATTACAATGGAGGAACTACAACCCAACACTACACCAACGACTAATCCCAAAGGAGACCAACTCCTTCTTACAACATCATCAAGGATATCAATATCCTTGGATCTAATGCTAATCTATCTTGTACATCGAAACACACCATATCGAATGTACATCTAAGGCACCTTTCACTAATGCCTTTAACTAGATCTTCAAGACACACTTCACTAATGTCTTGTGACTTGGCTTCTAGGCACAATACGGACGATCGACACCTTTCACTAATGTCTTCGTCTTGACACTTGAGACATCTTTCACTAATGTATTCAACACTACACTTCTTAGAAGAAAGAAAAGAACCATCAACAAGAGGACTTCAGTAGTCTTGATGATGAGGAAGCATGGCAACTCATGGACTTGAGCTTGCTTGACTGCAAAGGTGGTGATCTCGCCTTTAAGATGAACCTAGAGAATCACACAAAAACAAAACTTCAAACATAGATATCTTGGATCTGGGGTTAGAGAGTTTTTAACTCAAAGGGAAAGTATGTTGGAAAGGGGGTGAGAAATAATGAAGAAATGGCTCACTATTTATAGAGGAAAATATCTATTGTTCCCCGGATCTCACGGATCCCTCCCACAAGGGATCCGTCTAGCGTAAAGCTAGGGATCCGTGGGATGCTCCTCTTTACCCATGGGTATTTTGATCATGGGTCATGGGTCATGGTTTATGGGTTGATCCATGGGTCTTTTACTAGATACAATGTATCTAGTCAAGTGAGTATGGGTCAATACCATGGGTTATGGGTCAATACCATTTATTAGTTTTTACCCATTTTAGTATATACTAGTTAAGTATATATTTACCCAAATATGTAAACACTAGTTGTTGTACATATGTATTACTAAATCATAAAATCACTTATACTTGTTTTAGTGTTTTATGTGTAAGCGTAAGTGTGTTAGAAAACTATTGGCTCAAAACAGTTTACGTATTTTATTTGTTTCGTTAAAATGATTTTACGTTTGTTATCGACAAAACATTAGAAGATCGTAAAATATAAATATACATTTTTACGGCTTATTTGTATTAACAATCTCCCCCTTTTTGTTGATGAAAAAACATAAAATTATTTTAAGGAAAAGCTAAAATTCGTAAAAGTTTGAATTTGTAGTTTTTACTTTCTTCTCCCCCTTTTTGTCGAAACAAAAAGAGCTTCGAAAGGAAACTAACATATTGTTTTAGGAAAAACATGTGAAAGAAATAAAAAATAGAGAGCAAGTAACGGGAAAGGATCTCGTCTTTACTCCCCCTTGACGAGTCCATCCCTATGTAAGGGCGTCAAGAAAATAATACTAAGCTAGTTCATTTGCAACTAAGTTTGCAAAAGATTTCGTCTATGTGACGAATGTGCTCCCCCTTGATGATTGCAATTTTGCAACGGGATGTCATGAAAGGTAATCCTAATACTGCAATTAATTTGCAATGTATTGCTTTGACACAAAGCTCCCCTAGATTTAGGGTGTCAAAGTCTTCATGTGTAATTTGAATAACTACAAAACAAAGGTTAGAAAACAAGTATTATGCATAATTTCCTGCAAATATGATCCAAGTTAGTAGAAAAATAGTTTTCTGTATCATGGATCCCACGGTTCCCTCCTTGTAGGGATCCGTCTAGGCAAATATGAGGGATCCGTCTGGCTGATGATTAATTTCTGCAATGGTGATATTACACATTATGTGAATATCAAAGTGAGATATGTATTATACAGCATAATCATATACTCATAAATATAGCAAGTAGCATGTATTTTCATTTAATAAAACTAGAGATATGATATACATGACTCTAAAAAATAAGAAAATGATCGATACATGACTTGGAATTACTAGACTTAACTAAGTAACGCTTGAAGCTAGGACACCACTTAAATCCTCTAGCTCAAGTTTGTTTAGGTTTAATCTCGTCGAAACGTTCGAGGAGGTGATAGAATATGAAACGTTGGTCTTCTCGTACTTCATGTATCAAACTTTCAACATGTTGACAATGATAACAATCTTTGTCATGGCTAGGTAGTGGTGGTGGAAGAAATGAAATAGCTTGATGCGAAGGATCAAGTGAAGCGGCTTGTGGAGCCTCAAATGACGGAGGGATTGGTGGAGGCGCATTTGAAGATGGCTCGACCAAGAATGATGGTGGTGGTAGAGAAGTGTCAACTTTCATATGGTCGGGGTGGTTGACTTTGATGATTTCTCATAATCCAAATAGGATTATATGATGGTAACGGCGAAAAGGAAGCCGGAGCTAATGTTGACTCAACACCTTGATTATGTACCATTATTCCTCCTAATGAGGAGAATGTTGCCGGCGGAGGAGGATGAGATGGCATAGGAGGAAAATCCTCTAAATTGTAGAGGTGTGGTGATGATAGTGGACTTGTAAATGAGATGGCTCTAGGAACCAATGGTGATGGTTTAGTGGAGATGATATTGTTTGGCCTAGGAGGTATGGTGGTGTTTGGCATAGGTAGTTTTGTGGGTACTATCCTTTTAGGAATTGGTTTGATTGGTTGAGAAGAAGTCCTTGCATTTGTTGGCTTGACCGGAGATGATTCGGTTGAAGAGATTTCGTGTATAACACGAGCAATTTTCTTGGGTGGATAAGTTGCTACTTGGAGTTTTCCTCATGATGAGATGATTTCAAGAGGTTTGCAAAGGTTTCTTAAGTGCTGAAAATAAGGATGAAGATGATGACTTTATAAGTCCTAAAAATGTGGTTTATAAAGCAAGGGATTTGGCAAGTGCATTCAAGACTTAAGCCATTAAGCTTCATTGGAATGTGATGATTAACATGCACAAGAGTCAACTTCAGAGTTTGTACTGATATAGGAACTCATTTAAGATGAGATGGAGTGTTTAAGTTAGGAAGATGAGCTTGAAATGATTGATTTAGCTAGAGTTTGACATAATCTGTCACCCGGATCCCACCATTCCCTCCAATGAGGGATCCGCCTAGGCTAATCCTAGGAATCCGTCTGTCAGCAGCTAAGAAAAGGTAACAATGATGTTTGTAAGGTCTATTGCCTACTTCTTCTTGAGTGTTTCAGTTTATCTAAGTGTCTTAAATGAAGAGGTGCTTAAGTATTTGAGGGTAATGAGTGATGTAGCTAATGATTGCCTTTTATGGAAGAGATTGGAACTTTCATGAGTACCAATGAATGAACAAAGATGACACTAAAGATTTTTGAGAGTGTCAAGTTGAGCTAAATGATCCTAGACTTCAGATAGTGACTTAGGATAATGTTTTGAAAAATATCCTAAAGGCTTAAGATGGAAAAATTATAATTTGATCAATTTCGACCAATTTTGAGGTAAAGATGATTATGATCAATTTTGCCATTATTGAAAGATTTTTAAGGCTAGATGTGAGGGATGATGAGTGAGCTTGAGAGCGGAAGAGTAGTGGGTTTAAGTGAAACGATAGATCTACAAACGTCTTGATTGTGATCAAGGTGAGTTATGTATGAGTAGGAAGGATCTACTTAACTTGATAATGACTTAATTTGCCTTAAGACACTATGTTTAGCTTAGTGTGAGGTGTTCTAAGGACATGTTTGAAATACAATGTTTGTAATTGCATTTTCTGTTTGCCGGATCTCACGGTTCCCTAAGAGTAGGGATCCGTCTAGTACAACCTTTGGGATCCGTCTATCTGCTAAGCAGAACTTTTACTAAAGGTATGCAAATGATTTTGACAATGCATTATATTTCAAGGTTAGTAAAAGAGGTTCTAACACTAAGATATCAAATGTAAGATGTTTTATTTCATGAGGGAATTTGGATTACATTGATAACGTATGAGTACAAAAGGATTGATCCTATTTGAAAGACTACTAAGTTCCTTAAGCGTTATCGCTAGAAGGATCATCAAATGGTTGATGAGTGTTGGTGAAATCAAGAATGAAGAAAGTATTCATGAGAGATATGTTTAGCGGTTCCATCATCTTGTTCACAAGTACGTACAACGGACTTTGAAATTGAGGATGAAAATGCATGACGTTATGATAGAGGCGTGTCAAGAACATTCCATAAGGGATGAGTTTATTCTTGGAGCCTTGAAGATTTACAATTCGCCTTGCGAAGAAGTAGGCGAGATTGTATGGTTGTTGTGTTAGCAAACAATACATTATGTGATCACAACAAGCGGGAAGGATTTCTCGATTTCCCCTAAGACTCCAAACATTTTCACGTAGGATGAGTACAAGGGGCTTGTACTCTTCTCGGATGTCCTGTGTAAAGATAATTTGGGATCAGAGTAATATGGTCGAGGTTTGCATATTATGCGATTTAAATCCTTCGGGGAAGGTATGTGAGAACAATATGGACTATTTTCTTCACGAAAGTTGAAGAGAGAATCAAGAGACCAATCTTCAGTGAAGGCACATTGTCCATGATTTGGAATCCGGAGGATGTGAGCAAATCGCTGAAGACTTAAAATGAACTTTTGGTTTTTGATCCAAAACCAAAGAGAAAGAGAGTGATCCTCGTTACGAACGAGTTCAACTTGACAGAAGAATCCATTATGAACCTTGGACATATCTTCTTGTTGATTTCAAGAAGACATTCTAGTCCTATAGCTCGGAAGGAGGTATTGATACCTTCTTCGAATTGTAGAGAGGTGTCTACAATACATCCTTCGTGGAAGTGACAGTTTTCGAGATTATTGAACCCACGGACATGATTGCCAGGTGTGTTGGGCTCAAGGGAGATGTTCGGAGTGTAGACGTTAGTGAGTGAAAAATCAAACTCATATTCATGCGTCATATTTAAACCTATAGAAACGATGAGTTAATAGAAAGTAATGTTTGTGGTCAACCAATGATTGTCTAACGTTTTTACTAGATTTTTTGATAACAATGGTTTTTAACAACAATGACACTTAACTGACTTATGGTTTTGAAATTCTAGTGGGATATTACTTTTAGAAGGAAAATTGTTTTTATTATGCATGAAAAACTGTTGTCCAGATGTACGGTTCCCACGGTTCCCTTCCAAAAGGGATCCGGCTAGTATACTTGCCGGGATCCGTGGGTCTGTAGTAATAGAAACAGATTTGATAAAAAGTTAAAAACATAGGTTTTACAATTTTATCCCAAGATATGTGTTTTAGCCTACATTTTCTTTTAGCATGCATACATGACTTCTAATGTATTATGAAACATATAAATCAAAAGAAATGATAAACACATTATGATAATAATAACCTAGATAAACTAGACTATTAATAATATTTCATTTCAATGCTAAGAATGATACAAAGGATTGGGTATATGATCCCAATGTAGATTAACAACACAAAGTATATGTCTCCGTATGAGAACTTCATCATAGGGAACACAAGAGCGATGAGTGTTAAGGCGATGAGCACGAGGGCGATGTAAACCATGTTGATGGCGAGCCTTCTTGGTTTCGGATGAGATGGAATGGAGAGGAAGACGAAGTTTTGAATGAGAGGAAATTTTTGAATTTGGAAGATTTGAAAAAGTGGGGATTTAATAGAGTAGATGACGGTGGGAGGTTTTATGGGGAAGGAGGAATTTTTGATATTTGTGTTTTTGTTTTATTATTGGAAAGATATGATATTTGGATTAAATGAAATAAAACAGAAGTTTTATATACCACGACTTTAGACGAAAAAGTAACACGTATGTGAGAAAAGGCTGCCTAATGAAGCTTCATGTAATACATGTATATGCACAAATGATAATCATATAAATACCTATGTAGGCATACTTAATTATCAAGCTAATGTCATTTTAGATATAAGTAGAGAATCATACCTCTAACGCACTTTGGAATGTCTTTACAAATGACACAACAAATGTCACTTAGACAATTCCGGCTCCTTTGTATTTAAGATACCTTCTTAGGGAAGGTATTATTGTTACCAAACGATTCCTATGACTTGGTAGGTATGAGCTTTAGCTAAGCAACATGACAAGGAGGATTAGTACAATTAGATGAAAGAAATAAATAATAAGAAACATGTTGTTATCTAATCAACATCCAATCAAAGAGTTTGTAAAATACATGATGTTTGTTTTTATGAAAAACCTTCTTTGTAGTTTTCAATTAACCATGGATCGTATCAAGTTTTTAAAGTACAATATACTTAAAGAAACTTGGTAACGAAGCTCTGATGCCAATTGTAGAAAACTAGATGGTGGGGTTGAATAGTTTTGCCGATTAAAACTTCCTTTTAAACTATTTAGATCGACTTATGTCAATCTATTTAGGTGTGTGTTGGATGTTGATAAACAAACATATAGAAGTATAAATATGTAATGAAAATATAAGAATAAGAAGCATAAAACCACAACGCGAGTATTTATAGTGGTTCGGCTACAAGGACACCTTCCTTGCCCTACTCCACTCCCCGAGTCACCTACTCGAGAGTTTGTAATCACTACACAACACCGACTCTTTATGGTGGAGAAACCTTCAAAACGTTGCATACTCTTTTTCCGGTACTAGGCTAACCACCGGGTTCTTTCACACCAAGGTGAACCACACCTACCACAACGTCGCCTACCCTTTATCCGGTACTAGGCTAAGCACCGAGTTCCATTACAATGGAGGAACTACAACCCAACACTACACCAACGACTAATCCCAAAGGAGACCAACTCCTTCTTACAACATCATCAAGGATATCAATATCCTTGGATCTAATGCTAATCTATCTTGTACATCGAAACACACCATATCGAATACATCTAAGGAACCTTTCACTAATGCCTTTAACTTGATCTTCAAGACACACTTCACTAATGTCTTGTGACTTGGCTTCTAGGCACCCTTCACTAATGCCTACAATACGGACGATCGACACCTTTCACTAATGTCTTCGTCTTGACACTTGAGACATCTTTCACTAATGTCTTCAACACTACACTTCTTAGAAGAAAGAAAAAAACCATCAACAAGAGGACTTCAGTAGTCTTAATGATGAGGAAGCATGGCAACTCATGGACTTGAGCTTGCTTGACTGCAAAGGTGGTGATCTCTCCTTTAAGAGGAACCTAGAGAATTACACAAAAACAAAACTACAAACATAGATATCTTGGATCTGGGGTTAGAGAGTTTTTAACTCAAAGGGAAAGTATGATGGAAAGGGGGTGAGAAATAATGAAGAAATGGCTCACTATTTATAGAGGAAAATATCTACTGTTCCCCGGATCCCACAGATCCCTCCCACAAGGGATCCGTCTAGCGTAAAGCTAGGGATCCGTGGGACGCTCCTCTTTACCCATGGGTATTTTGACCATGGGTCATGGGTCATGGATTATGGGTTGATCCATGGGTCTTTTACTAGATACAATGTATCTAGTCAAGTGAGTATGTGTCAATACCATGGGTTATGGGTCAATACCATTTATTAGTTTTTACTCATTTTAGTATATACTAGTTAAGTATATATTTACCCAAATATGTAAACACTAGTTGTTGTACATATGTATTACTAAATCATAAAATCACTTATACTTGTTTTAGTGTTTTATGTGAAAGCGTAAGTGTGTTAGAAAAAAATTGGCTCAAAACAGTTTACGTATTTTATTTGTTTCGTTAAAATGATTTTACGTTTGTTATCGACAAAACATTTGAAGATCGTAAAATATAAATAAACATTTTTACGGCTTATTTATATTAACAGACTCTTAGTATAATTTGTGTTCTTATTTGTAAACAACAAGTGTATATTGGCGTATGTCATATGGAAATTTTGTATTTGATCTCGTTAGCTCTAGACTCAATTTTTACGTTTTGGTTTTAGTGAGCGAAGGTTGGAGTAGACTGCCACCTTTTCAATATCAACAATTCTCGGAGTAAGTTTTGATAGATTACATGTTTAATCTTTGTGAGAAATGAATCAAGAATATTTTGAGAGAAACTTGAGTGGTTGGGGAAGGATTGTGCGTTGCATCACTAGGTCCATAACTCAATATCATAATCATCTTTTTGATAATTGATAGCATATCTATTGACCCAGTTTTTGCCCTAAGTGTATAGAGGGTTTCATTTTTGTTAACCCTTTCATAACTTTTGTTTTTCATTATTTAACCCCTTCAATGCGTATCACATCATCCTTACTGTCACCATGTTGTGATTATTCCAAAGATAGCTCATGACAATGACAAAATTATTCCTTTTTCTCATTCATTTGCTTGACCTACGGACTTCTACTCTATCTAGTGGAATGTCATTGGTTAGGTCCCTCCGGCTCTAGCTAGACCATGGGATAATACGCAAGCTTAACTACCTTATATCTCCTCGATCATCATCGTAGGCTTGGTTGGTTTGGTATAGATCGTAGCCATAAAACCATTTGAAAAATCAATCAAAGTATATATATGATATCATGTTTTGTAACACTTTGAAAGTTTTAGATTTTGAGGACTACTCCCCCTGCACATGTGTATATATATTTTAATCAAAGAGTTTACACGTGGAGAAAAGAGTCAATACATTTGTCTTTTCGAGTCATGATCACATGTTAATCACATTTTCTCCCTCTCAAAAATAGCATATTCGTGATATTTTGGTATCAAAATGATTAAAATATTTTTTTCTTCCGGAAAGCATATGGGGAGAAACGGATTTATATGGAACATTTTTTGATACTCCCCCTCAAAAATAGAGTATTTTTGATAATTTAAGCTTTTAAGAAATTGAGGGAGTAATATATCGAGCAAAATTTTGAAAAGTTCTTAGAAAACTTTTTGAAAATTTATGAATAAATTTTATTGAAGATTAAGAAGAATTGTCTTTCTATCCTTTAGGTTTGTCGCACAGAAACATACAACATGGTCCTTTATTTGAAAGCGCGAGTCCTGAACTGATATGTTTTGAAGCCATAAGGTTTAAGCGCGAGTTACAGTTTGAAGCAACTGTTAGCCATCATTTTAATTCTGGGTCCTAAACTGAAATGTCCAGAAGCTAAAATGATATCTGATTAGACACCAACCTTTGTAACCCATTTAATCACGACGCCAACAAGTTTACCAAATTTTGAAAACCATTAGTTAGTTGTGTCAATATGATATAAAGAATCTGAATTTCAACGAGGAGTAAAAAACGGCGTTTCATTTTTAAATATGACTCATGTAATCAACATAGATTTAAAACTCTTTCTCCTTTGCCAATTATTTACCCGATGTCTCTCAGGGAGTTTTAAAGCTTGAAGAAGAAGATTTTCATCTATAGTTGAAACTCAGTGTTTCATTTCGAAAATTTGTTTTTTAGATAAATGGAAACCTTCCGGTGTTTGGGATGTTCAAAGCAGACTCATTCTTAAGTTGCAACAAAAGCATTCCAGATTTTGAATATTTGAAGGGTTTTGAACGACTTTGCTTTGGTCTCCACACTTGCTTTACCGGTGTAAAACGAGTGTGTGGAATTTGAAAAACCCGATTCTTTTCTTTTGAAGTATTTAACATTGAAACCTTTTGAGGAGTAAATATTTTAGAAAAATTAGGACTCTTTTAAAACTTCCTTTCTTTTTGCAAAGAATAGGTTGTAAATTGATAAACCTTTTTCAAAAATAGTTTTAAAGATTTACCCGTGTAAACCGTCTTTGAAACACTTGTTTTGGTTTGGACTCGTATGAAACTTGAGAGTTTGACTGATTAAGAGAATCGAACTTTGCTTTTGAGGCATTGTATGACATTCTCAAATCATTGTATTCTTTTTGAATCGAACGATAATCTTGTGATGCAAGGTTTTCATGTAATGAAGTATTTTGATCTTCAAGATGAGCAAAGTATTTTTCATATTTGTCTGTTTTGGTTGAAAAATTATTTTTTTTCATCATTAAAATCTTTGGCTTGTTATGCTAAAATCTTTTCTAATTCAACAATTTTCTTTTGAAACACACATTTTTTCTTTTCAAAAAGATGGTCTGTGGTGATCTAAGAATCGGACTTGTTTGAAATGTTAGCCTGAACTCTTGATCGTTTGATTGAATCAAACAAGTTTTTGTAAGTATGTTTCAAATGCTTATTTTCTTTTTGTAATGATGTCACACTATATTCCAACTCAATCTTTTTTGTATCAAGTTAATCAAAATCAAACTTGATTTTGGCATCATCACATTTTTCGTTTGAGAAGTTCTTTTGTCCATAAAGGACCGATGTCTAAGAGTTTTCAGAAGACATTTCTCATTCTTTTCTTTCATTTTGAGTTGAAAAGAAATACTTTGTGGTTCTAGTTTGTTAGGATTTAGTAAATCTAGTTATTAAAGAGTCAGTCACCTCAAGTATATTTAATCGTTAGAAAGCTCGTAGTCGTAGTTATTTAAAGTTAAGTAGTATTTTGTTAAGTAACATCATGGAGGACGGACGGGTCTAAACCCACTGTATGCCTGATCCACAGCTCGTAGGTGGCGATTTGTGTAAGACTATAAATACTCTCTACCTCCCAACGTAGAGAGTTGGAGCTCATAATAATACTTTCATTTTCTCTCACTAAGTTCCCAAACCTCTAACTCTTTCTCTCTCTAAAACATTAAGTTATACGCCCACTTGATCATGATTTGATGTGTATGTGAAATCCAATATGTTACAAATGGTATCAAGAGCCATGGTTTGATCATCTCTCTTACTTATCCTTGGATTTCTAGTGGTTTTATATGGTTTTTGAGTTTGAAAAAGTTTAGTGGTTTTTGCATCATTTGGATCAATTCTTGTGTTAAAGTTTGAATTTTGAGTGTACTTTTGTGTTTAGAATCATTGCAAGTGCTTGGGTTTGGATTTGGAAAGCTTGAATCACTGTGGTTGTGCTTGTTTTGGATTGAAAAGTGTGTTTTTGAAGTTTTTCTTGCTAGCGACTTGACTCTCGTAGTGTTTTTCTTCATAGCGACTTGCTTCAGTAATTGTTAGCGAGTTGTAGTGTTAATTGTTAGCGACTTGAGCCTAGCGACTTGTCTATTGAGACAAGCCGACAAACAGTACATGTTAGTGGATTCTCCACTACGGCTAGCTACTTGGTTAGGTTAGCGACTTGCTTTCAATTTTGTTAGCGACTTGTACTTTGTATTCTCAGCGACTTGATATTAGCGACTTGGATCTTAGCGAGTTGTTCTTTAGCAACTTGACCGTTTAGCGATTTGGTATTATAGCGACTTGTGTCCAGCGACTTGGGTCTTAGCGACTTGGGCTTAGCGACTTGATTCATAGCAACTTGAAGTCTAGCGAGTTGCTACTTAGCGACTTGGTTCAAGAATTCTTAGCGACTTGGTTGATCTTTTGTTTGTAATATGGTTTTCTCTTAATTTAGTAAAATCCCGTGAAAGAATCTATTTCCCGGTTTAATCATAGAGTTATAAAATCCCGTGAAATCTGTAAACATGTCTACCAACGTACCTACAATCATCTCCACTGTTGCTGAGGATGTTCAAGCAGCTGGTTCAGACACTCGTCCACCCATGCTTGACAGAACTGGCTATGACTCATGGGCTCAACGAATCAGGTTGTATTGTCTTGGAAAGGAAAATGGAGTCAACATTCTCAAGTCTATTGATGAAGGACCGTATCAGATTGAGACTACAAGAGACATAATTGATACTGCTGCAGATGGAACCATGATCTTTGGTTTGGACAGACCAAAGACGTATGATGAGCTCAGTGATAAGGAGAAAAAGAGATTCGATGCTGATATCAGGGCTTCAAACATTATACTTCGAGGTCTTCCAAAAGATATCTACAAGCTTATCAATCATAACACAGAAGCCAAGGCTGTTTGGGATAATGTCAAGATGCTTCTCTCGGGTTCTGAATTGACTAAGGAAGACAGAGAATCACAGCTGTATGATGAATTTGAGCACTTCAAGATGAAACCAGAAGAGAGTATCTATGAATATTATGTGAAATTCCACAAGTTTGTGAATGATATGAGGAATATCAAAATGACTATGCCAAATATTCAGCTGAACTCAAAGTTTGTGAACAACATGAATCCCGAATGGCATAAGTTTGTCACCTCTGTGAAGCTAACCAAAGGATTGAAGAATACCAACTATGAGCAACTTTATGCATTCCTTCTTCAGAATTAGAGACATGCTATGTTTGAAAAAAGGATTCTTGAACAGTTCAAAACCAACCAGGGAGAAACAAGTTCGTCAAATGACTCTACAACTTTTTACACCAATGTTGGAATTACCACCAAAGCTTCTCAAGTCATACCCATGGGTAATGGTAATTACAAGCTCATCCCTGATCCAACATATAAGCCTCCTGACCCAAACACATTCATGGAAAACTTCATCAATCAACTGTCTCTCATGGTTAGTCAAAATATGAACTCTCTACCACACACCAACAATAACCTCAGAACAGCATCCAATCCACACAATCAAGCTACTGTCAGAGATGGGAAGGTTATGGTGCAACCAATTATAGAAAGGCAGTATGAAAAGGGAAGAGGTGGAGTTGGTAGAGGATATATGGGAAATCAGAATCGTGGAAGGAATCCAAATCAAGGACAAGCAAAGCCAGTCAAGTGGTACAACTGTGGTGGTGATGGACATATAGCTAGAAACTGCACATCTCCAAAACGCCCACAAAATGTAGAGTACTTCAGAGACAAGATGTTACTTGTGCAAGCTCAGGATAATGGAGTTGTGTTGGATGAAGAGGATCTGTTGTTTCTTGCTGAGGGCAATGCCAAGACATATGATGCAGATGTGGATGAGCAGCCAATTCAGGAGATAGGTCATAATCATCAGAATGCCTTTCAAGTTGCAGACTGTGATGCATACGACTCTGACGTTGATGATGAACCTACTGCACAGACAATTTTCATGGCAAGCATTTCTCCAATGGTCTCTCCAAAGGTCTCATCATCACAGCAAGCTGGTCCATCCAAAGAATCAATCATCTCAGAGGTATTAAAACTATACGATGATGTTGATGAGCAAAAGATACATGACAAAGTACAATCAACTAAAACTTTTGAGTCAGATATTGAAAATATGGGTAATATTAATGTTGTCCCATATGATCAATATGTGAAACAAAGTGAAAGTGAGACTGTACCAAGTGATGCATCTTCTGCAGTCAATGATGACTATATTTTTGATGAATACACTGCATGTGCCCCTGATGATTCTGTTATTTCTGAACTAAATGCCTATAAAGAACAAGTTGCTATTTATGAACAACGTGCTAAGTTTGAGTTAACCACCCGTGAGCAGGAAATGGATGACCAAATGCGTACAATTATTAGAAAAAGTAATTTTAGAGAAGAAGTCTTAAAACAAGAGTTAAACTCCTTACAAGAAAAGCTTTCTAAAACTGTTAAGCAAAAGCAAGAGCTTCAAGATAATGTTAAAGTGCTTAAACAAGAATTTAAGGCTAAGGAATCAAAACTTTTGAATGACTTTTCAAATCTAAAAACTTTGAAAAACAAGCTTGAAAATAAGTTGTACGTACAAGGGAACACCATTTAGACTGCTCACATGATCACTAAGCATAGAGTCTTAAGCGATAAGCACAGTACCCCCATTATAAAGGAATCCAACCCTGAGTATGGTAAGAAAGCAAAAGCTGCTCAAAATGTAATCTATGATGGCAATGAGATTCTTAAACCTAGACAGAAACCTAGTTGCATTGAGTGCACTGAGGAAGATAGAAAATTAGATGATGCATCTAGGGAGAAAATGGATATGAAGCTTAACGATCCTGCGTGTAAAGAGAATAACATAACGATCAAACCCCATGATTACACTAAGGAAAATTGGATATCCTTAAACATGTTTAAGCCTCAGACTCTATTAACCCCTGAACAAGTGTTCTGGAAAAAGGATATAGATATGCAAAAAGCTGAAAATCTTGTTGAAAAGAATCCCCCTAGTAGGAAATTGCCTCAAGCAACTGTGTATCCTCCTAATACACCAATGCATTTAGTTCCTAGATCTATTGCCACTAATAGCAAGACCTTAATCAGCCTGTATGTTGTTTATTAGCTGTTTGTTGATTTTGAGAAAACGTGTAAGAAGAGAATCACACCTACAGGGATAACTGAGGGGGAAAGGGGTTTTGAGCAAACTAAAGAATGTTATTTAACTGAGGTCATGCCTTTCTTTAAACAATTAAAAGGTCAATTTGAGAGTCTTCAAAAGGGGATAAATTCTGATATTAAAGAAATGGAAAAGGAATTTGATGCAATGATAGTTGAGGTCAATGATTATGAACAGGAACTCAAATATAATGAAGTTGAAAGGAAGAACTTTCATATCTTAAATGAGAATTTGATTTCGAGTTGTGTTGCTCAAGATGTGTTTTATACTGTTACTACGCACTCTATTGCTGCTTCTCGATTTCATGAATTATCTATTGCATTGAAAGTTTCCCATGATCGTGTCATTGAGCTTGAAAACAAAAACTCAGAACTAAATGAGAAAATTGATCAGGATGATCACGATAATTTGGTAAAACATAGAAGTTGAACATTTTGATTTACAACTAAAATATCAACATCTCAAAGAAAATGTCAAAACTTCAAATATCAAGACATCCTCAGATGTTCCAGAGTTTGATGCAGTTTTTCAGATAAACAGACGTGACGAACAGACTTAAGCTCATTGTAACACGATCAGAAAGTTGAAAGCCCAAATTTCTCAATTAAAGGGTGAAAAGAACAATGTGACTGGCTCCCAAATGCCTCCTCCTTTAGATTCTCAGTATTCTCAAACTTTTCATCTTCAAAACTTGGTTAATGCTTTACAAAAAGAAAACGAGAGTTTTCTAGAAGAAAATGAAAAAGTTAAACGACACTTTAAAGAGTTGTATGATTCAATGAAAGTCACTCGTGACAAAAACAACGAAAAAATAACGTCTTTACAAAAAGAAATTGAGAATCTAATGAGTCAGGAAAAAAGGAAACTGCCACTTGTCTTTAATAAGAATGTTGCATCAAAGTCATCCTCAGACTGCAAATATACTGTGACTGTTAAATACATTCCTCCTCATCTTAGGAATAATGAACTTGTGTTTCATAACTATTTTGCTCACCTTAAGGATAGTCTAGAATGTCTCCGTGAGATTGTGGAAGAAGATTTCATAAATAAGCCTCTTGATAGAGAAATTAGGTTTGCTTGCATTTAGGCCAAACGATCTCAGGAGCTGCTAGAATGTTTAATAGCAACATGTCCTAAATCCTTAGGTGCGAAAGGTAAAGTTGTGATGCCTTGTTCTATGCCTAGTGCCAAGCATACAAACCATTCTATGCCCAATTTTAAGAAAGTGAACACTAATGTGCCTTCAAGTAGTTCAGATCCCTGCACTTCTAGTTCAGGAATGCAAAAAGTAGCAAAACCAACTAATGTTCCAATTCCCTCTACAGGAGTAAGAAGTGACACCAAAGCAAGCGGGTCAAAGACTCAAGGCAACAAAAAGATTGATAGGACTTTGCATGCTAGGAATGTTCAGTGGAAAAGAGTAGAAGATCACCTTAGGGAGAATTTGAATAAAACGAATCGTGTTGATTCTAGTGTTAGCTCTAAGCGTATAGTAATTAATGCGAAATCTGCTACTTTTGGCAAAACATGTAATGATGATTGCGTGGTTTCTGTTACTAATCTTGAATATGGTATGAATGATTTGTCTATTGTTGTCAAATGCCCAATTAAAACTGTTAATGTTAAAAAAACAAGCGAAAAAGGCTAAAAGGCAAAGGCGAAAGAAAGTTAGAAAACAGTGGAAACCTACAGGAAGGAATTTTAGTAATATATGTTATCAATGGATACCTACTGGCCATAAGATTAATGAGTTTTGCCCTAAATTTGCTAAGTCAATGCCCACTAGAAAATGGATGCCTACTGGTAGAACTATTCCCTTAAGAAGTGAACACACTTTGAATAGGTCAAATACGGACACTAGCACTGCATCTATTTCTAATGATTCTATTGATTCTACTTCTGATGTGGGTGTTCCAATCACTGTTACTAACCAAATGGGACCCATTCTTGCATGGGGATCCCAATTACCCAGTTATCCATTCTTGTATGTGTTCAACTGCAGATCGTTCAAATCGTTCTGTGGCACCTGGACTCAGGCTGTTCCAAGCATATGACTGGAGACCGATCACGGCTCATGAACTTTGTGAGTAAATTCATCGGGACTGTGAGATTCGGAAACGATCATTTTGGTGCTATTATGGGTTATGGAGATTACGTGGTTGGAGATAGTGTGATTTCCAGGGTATATTATGTTGAAGGTCTTGGACATAATCTATTTTCTGTTGGACAATTTTGTGACTCTGACTTAGAAGTGGCTTTCAGAAAACATACTTGCTTTGTTAGAGAACTTGATGGTGTGGAACTTCTCAGAGGAACTCGTGGTTCAAATCTATACACCATCTCTATCGAAGATATGATGAAATCTTCACCCATCTGCCTGCTGTCAAAGGAATCTAAAACTAAGTCATGGCTATGGCACCGTCGTCTCAATCACTTGAACTTTGGTACCATAAAAAATCTTTCCAGAAAGGACTTAGTAAGAGGACTACCTAGACTTAAGTATGAAAATGATCATCTTTGTTCAACATGTCAATTAAGAAAAAGCACGAAATATGCCCACAAACTAAAACCCACAAACTCAGTAATGGAAGTTCTTCATACCCTTCATATGGATCTGTGCGGACCAATGAGAGTACAAACGATAAATGGGAAGAAATAAATTCTAGTAGTTGTTGATGACTACTCTCGATTTACTTGGGTAAAGTTTTTGAGGACAAAGGATGAAACTCCAGATGTCATCATCAAAATTATCAAACAGCTTCAGGTTCGACTCAACAATACTGTTAGAATTGTTCGAACAGACAATGGCACAGAGTTTGTTAACAAAGACTTAACTCAGTTTTATGAAAGCGTTGGAATCAGTCATCAAAGAAGTGTTCCACGAACTCCTCAACAGAATGGTGTAGTTGAAAGACGAAATCGAACTCTTGTGGAAGCCGCAAGAACAATGCTAATTTATTTAAAGGTTCCAATGTTTCTATGGGCTGAAGCCATTGCCATTGCTTGCTACACCCAAAATCATTCCCTTATTCATACCTCTCATGGAAAAACTCCATATGAACTTGTCCATAAACGAAAACCTGATCTATCCTACCTTCGTGTGTTTGGTGCTTTATGTTACCCAACTAATGACGGTCAAGATTTAGGTAAACTAAAAGCTAAAGCGGACATTGGAGTATTTGTAGGATATACACCAAACAGAAAAGGATATCGAATCTACAACAAGAGAACCCGAAATATCATGGAAACAATTCATGTTACGTTCGATGAGCTGACCGGTCAAATGGCTCAAGGATAATCCAGTTCTGGACCCGCATCTCAACATTCATCGAGTAGTCCTATCAGTTCTTCCCTTGTTTCTAATCCCTCACCAGCAACTCCTTATGTACCTCCTTCAGAAGATGATTTGAAGAAATTATTTGATCCAATGTTTGATGAACACTATGAGCCAAGTGCTAATGATATGTCAATTCCATCAACAGAGGCTGCTTCTATCCCTGTCAATGAAGTTAACCCTTCAGTTTCAATGTCATTAAGTCAAGAAGCGCCTGCTGCTGATCAATCTGTCTCATCAACTAATGATCAATCATCAAGTGTACACAATGGAAATGTTGTTGCTGTTACAGATGATGAAAACCCTTTTGCTCCTCCAGAAGATGAACCCTTTGAGAACATATTTGCTCCTGAATCATCATCAGAACCATCTTCTTCAGGAGACATCGACTCTGCTACTTCAGTTCCTCAACAACAACCACATGAACACCTTATAAAATGGACACATGATCATCCATTGGACAACATCATTGGAAACCTTTCTCGTCCAGTATCCACACGGAAACAACTTGCAACCGATGCCTTATGGTGCTTCTTCAACTCCGTACTCTCTAAGATCGAACCAAAAGACGGGAAAACTACCATGAATGAAGACAGCTGGTTCAATGCCATGCAAGAAGAAATTCATGAGTTTGATCGACTAGATGTATGGGAATTAGTACTTGCTCCAGATTGTGCAATGATCATTGCTCTAAAGTGGATCTTCAAAGTAAAACTTAATGAGCATGGTGATGTTTTAAAGAACAAGGCTCGATTGGTTGCAAAAGGATACCGTCAAGAGGAGGGTATTGACTTTGAAGAATCATTTGCTCCAGTTGCTCGTATCGAGGCAATCAGAATCTTCTTGGCTAATGCTGCTAGTAAGAACATGGTAGTCTATCAGATGGATGTAAAGACGGCTTTTCTTAACGGAGATTTTAAAGAAGTCGTATACGTCAGCCAACCTGAAGGCTTTGTGAATCCAGAGCATCCTACTCACGTCTATCTTTTGAAGAAGGCTCTTTACAGTTTGAAGCAAGCTCCAAGGTCTTGGTATGATACGCTATCAAAGTTTCTTCTATCTACTGGATTCAGCAAAGGAGCAGTTGATCCGACATTGTTCACCAGAACGTCAGGCAAACATTTAATTCACGTCCAAATATATGTTGATGATATTATTTTTGCCTCGATTGACCCCAATGAATGTGACCGTTTTTCAAATGAAATGGGTTCCAAATTTCAAATGTCAATGATGGGACAAATGTCATTTTTCTTGGGATTACAAATTTCACAAAGTCCCGGAGGCATTTTTATAAATCAATCTAAATATGCAAATGAGATTTTAAAGAAATTTGGATTTGATTCTTGTGACCCTGTTGACACTCCCATGATAGAGCGTACTAAACTGGATGAGGACCACTCAGAGATCATGGTAGAGCAAATGAAATATTGTAGTATGATTGGATCCCTAATGTACCTCACAGCCAGTAGACCAGACATTCTGTTCGCTGTTTGCATGTGTGCTAGATATCAGGCTAAGCCTACCAAAAAGTACCTTGAAGCGGTTAAACGGGTCTTTCGGTATCTCCAAGGAACCATCAATATGGGACTTTGGTACCCGAAGGACATCGGTATGTCACTAACAACCTATGCATATGCTGATCATGCAGGATGTCAAGATACACGTCGAAGTACGTATGGAGGTGCTCAGTTTTTGGGTGATAGGCTTGTGAGCTGGTCTTCAAAGAAACAAATGAGTACTTCTATTTCCTCTACAGAGGCTGAATACATAGCCATGTCATCTTGTTGTGCTCAAATCTTATGGATGAGATCCCAATTATCTGACTATGGCTTTGAATTCAACAAAATACCTCTGTACTGTGATAATAAAAGTGTTATTGCTCTTTCATGCAACAACGTTCAACACTCAAGAGCAAAGCACATCGACATTCGACATCATTTCATCAGGGAGCAAGTAGAAAACGGTGTGGTGGAACTCTATTTTGTGAGAACTGAATACCAATTATCAGACATCTTCACCAAAGCTCTTCCTAGAGAATGTTTTGAGTTTATCCTCCCACGACTTGGTCTAAAGAGTCTTCAACCGGAAACACTCAAACATCTTCAAGAGGAAGACAAGGAGTAAAGGTCTTTCGTCATCCATCTCTTGTAAATATTTATTTCGAAAAGCAAAATACAAAATTACAAAACCTTCAAAAAGCAAATAGAAAAATATAAAATCTTGAAATTTTTTGAAAAATATTGTCTTTCTGTCATGTTTTTTTTTCTCGATTCGATAATATCTACGGTCTTTGTGCTGTCATTCAAAGAATGACACAGGACTTTAGATGTTGTTCGAATGTTAAAATATATATATATATATATATATATATATATATATATATATATATATATATATATATATATATATATATATATATATATATATATATATATATATATATATATATATATATTTGGGAGAAAGTGAAATAAAAGGTTTATAGTCATTTCAGTCTATAACCCGTTTTTAATGAAAGAACAGAGCCATGCTTTAACGTATGTTTCAAATCTCATGCTCTGATTCTACAAACAAATGTTTGTCACCAAAAGGACAAATGTTTCTCTTACAAATATTTTTCCTTCTATAAATTCTTCTGAAAAATATTTGCTATCTAATGAAAACAGTGTTGAACAAAATAACTCGGACTAAATTTTTGAAATTCACTTGGACTTGACATCGGTCAAAATATCGATCTCTCAATCAACAACTTATGTCATTGATTGAGGGGGAGAATAATTTCAATTAAATCAAAAGGTTATTTGTCATGTTTTTAAAAGATATTCATGCATGTTATTGGAGTTTAAAGTCTCATAAGTGATCCTTATCGGTTAAATGTTTTCATAAGCAAGTCATAATTCTCCTTAAAAGCTTTCAAAAACAATTTAAATCTATAGAGATCACAAATCATAAATGATTTGAAAATTGTGATCGGGGGAGAATTTGCGATTTAAATTGGATTTAAACTAATAATTCGATAAATGGTTTCACAAGTGTTTAGCAAGCTTTCCTCCCCACATGTGCCAAACGATTTCAAATTTTCCATGCACATGTTGAGGGGGAGCATCCTTTTAAAACCACAAAGAATTGAAACGTGATTGATTTGTCTCTAAGTGCAGGTTCCTTCTAATATGTGCAAAACTCTTTGAAACCTCGAGGCACATATTAAGGGGGAGCAAACTTATGAAAACCTCATCCTTCCTCAATATGCTTTATCTACTTGATTTGATCAAGGAAGTGATGTTGATATATTTTAGAAAATGGTAATCAAAGAAGTTAATTCTTCCTCTTGCCTCCGTGTGCCAAAACGATTTCAAACACATGATGCACATGTTGAGAGAGAGCTCTTTTTTCTAAAAATATCAAAAACAATTCAGGTACAAAATGCTTTGATAATATATCACAAGTATCTGGATTGATTTTCAAATGGTTCCATCGGCAGATGAACAATACCAAATAGACCGACCAAATTTACGTTATGTATGGTGATATAAGGATGGTTAGGTTAGGTATTCGTTCCCACGATCCGCCAGATCCGGAGGGATCTACCCAGGGATAATCCACTAAATAGTGTAGAGTCCTTAGGTATGATGAAAAAAAAGGAGTAAAGTGAGATATGGGAAGAGTGCGGACTGAGACAGAGCTAGAACTGGAATAATCCCAACAAGGCTCTAGTAATGAAGTCTCGGTAAGCACTGAAGGGGTTGAAGAATGAAAAAGAATTGAATGTGAAAAGGGTGAAAAGAAATAGCCCTCCAATTATTCAACCTTAGGGCAGAAACCGGGTTCAATTCATATGCTACTGGTAGTAACATCGGTATTGAAGACAAGACGTCATGGACCCAGTGACGCACTGCCCTACAACTTCCCAAACCACTCAAGTTCCTCTTAAAAGGGCTTGTTTCATTCTCACAGGGAACCGACATTATCTATCGACTTTCTCTTAGAGTTTGTTGATATTGAATAAGGAGACCCTCTCCCTAGTCTCCGACATAGAAAACCAAATGTGCACAATTGAGTCTAGAGCCAAGAGATCATCAAATAAATCTCATTAGGACACAGTCAATGATGACTCTCTGTTTCACACAATATGGAAAGAGAGATTATATCTCATGAGTCCTACGCATTATCCTTGTGGTATTGCCAGAACATCTGAGTGATATGCAAACATATTCACAATGAAGATGGAAAGCCTTCTGGAGCCAACATCGAACAAGCTCCTGGTGGGTGGCATGTGAGATCTATCCAATAGATCAACCATGTGACAACTGAATAGAAACAATGGGGCTATTCAATCTTTTGAATCAATCCTGGTTCAGGTTATGGATTGACGGATACCTTTGAAAAACCGGTCATTGTGCTTAAAAACTATTTTCTTTAGCACATCGACTGTGTATTAATATTTCAAAATAAAAGGTGTTTATGATTGATAATTGATTTTCATTAAAACCTTCGTTGTATTGCAAAAAACAATTTCTATTGAGCGATACACGATTGTTTTTCAAATCTCTTTTCATCAATCAGTGTATCTCAATTCGCTGGTTCACTCACTCCATTTTGTCTTCTTTGAGACGTTCCGGTTTGAGAACAACTAGAGCAGCTGCGAAACCCTGTCAAGGAAATTCTTCTGAATTATACCTAATCACAGGCAGTACTTGTACTGATCAATGGGGAACCGTGGGCCGTGTACCTCAATTCAACAAAAGTGATCAAAGACATTTTCGTGCACTTTATTGCTAACTATTGTATGCAGGTACGCTCGACGTTTGTAGCTGATCAGAACAAAGTGGTCAATCCATAGCCGCATGCTCACTCTACACATTCATTTCTAAAGAAATCATGATAAGTGCATCAATGACTCTGATATTTTCACTCCATGCTTCTACTACGCTGCTGCAAATATCATGAATCAGCTAAAGCTTCCGCTACTCTGATAAGGAGAAATCATGATCCAGAATGTGAGCATGTCGGTCCAAATGTCACAACATCACATAATACCAACACCACAATGGAAGAGTCAGAGATTTATGTTAGCTGATGATCTCAATGCTGGCTCAAATAGTTCATAAAGTACACGTGTTAAGCATCTAGTGGAGGGATGAGATGCCACAAAACATGTATTAGGTTTGGTTTTACTTTTGGAAACAGTTGAGTACATTGTTTGTACTTTTATATTAACTTTGAAAGTTAGTCATTCCCAAGAAGATTTTACTTCATATCTTTTGTATAAAGTATCTTTTCCCGCCTTAAAACCTTCTAGATGCTAGGAGTTCTTTTGCTCAGCATCTTTGCATAGGAGTTCGACATCATTCAACACGGTATTTGTAGGATCGTTATTTTTATTGTGTTGATGATTCAGGTGGTCTTGGATGATCAAAATACATGTTTACCATTTTAGAGAGAGAAAGTAGAGAGAGAGGGTGTTCTTGCTAGAGGTTTACACAAATGAAAGGTTAGATTGAATGAGAAGCACCACCCCTTCCATGGATGGAAGGGGTATTTATAGTTACAAACATACCGTCCTCCTATCGGACTGTGGATCAGGCATACAGTGGGTAAAGACCCGTCCTTCCTCCACGGTGTTGCACTATGCTAAAGTAGACTAATAACTAACTAATAAAACAGTAAATAACGTAACTAACGATATGTCTACGAGCTAACTTATGCTAGATAATACTTGGGGTGACCGACACTTCACTATGGAATTTTCTAGTTCCTAACAATCTCCCCCTAAGGGAGGTCACCCCATGTTTTACATTTCGAATCCTAGCATTCTATTTTATCTTCAGTCTTAAGCTCGTAGACTATATTTCTTCAACTTCTGCATCTTAGTGCTTTAGCAGTGACTCTTCATAGTCCGCATTGATTTGTACTTTTATTAGAGGCCTTTAACTGATCCACATCTTTGATGATCTTCGAGCTTTCTTTGAGATCATCAGCCACAATAAATCTCTGGATCACCCTTTATTTTGTTGCCATCATGTGATGTTATGACTTTCGGACCGACATGCTCACACTTTTGAATCATGACATCTTTCCACCAGAGTAGCGGAAGCCTTACTGGTTCATGATATTTGCAGCAGCGAAGCATAAGCATAGAATGAAATATCAGAGCCAGGTTATGTAGATATGCACCAGTCATGATTTCTTCAAATTAAGTGTGGATACTGTGAGCATGCGGCTTTGGATTGACTCCTCAATTCTGATCAGCTGCAACCGTCTAAATGTACCTGCAAACAACAGTTAGCAATAAAACACACGAAAGTGTCTTTGATCACTTTCGCTGAATTGAGGTACACGGCCCACGGTTCCCCGTTGATCAGTACAAGTACTGCCTGTGATCAGGTATAATTCCGAAGAATCTCCTTGACAGGGTTTCGCAGCTGTTCTAGCTGTTCTCAAACTGGAACGTCTCAAAGAAGACAACACGGAGTGAGTGAACCAGCGAATTGAGATTCACTGATTGATGAAAAATGATTTGAAAAACAATCACGTATTGCTTGAAGAAAGAGTTTTGCAATACGACGAAGGTTTATGAGAAAGATCAATTTTCAAGCAAAATACTTTTTGTATTAGAGAATGAATACACATTCGACGTGCTAGCGAAAAGAAGAGATTCGCACATCGAATGGTTTTTCTAAAAGTATTTTTCAATCAGAGATACCTTTTGAATTTGAAAACATAAGTACACATTCGACGTGCTAAAGAAAAGAAGTTTCGCACATCGAACGGTTTTTCCAAAAGCATTCGTCAATTCCATTCCTGGACCAAGGTTGATTCAAGAATGAATCTCCCCATCGTTTCTATCCAGTTGTCACAAGCTTGATCTTTTGCAAGATTTCACATGTCACCCACCAAGAGCTTGTTTGATGTTGGCTCTAGAAGGATTTCCATCTTCATTGTGAATACTTTACATATCACTCGGATGTTCTGGCAATACCACAAGGATAATGCGTAGGACTCTCAATATC
The DNA here is from genome assembly GCA_019973895.1 of Chrysanthemum seticuspe. Lineage (NCBI taxonomy): Eukaryota > Viridiplantae > Streptophyta > Magnoliopsida > Asterales > Asteraceae > Chrysanthemum > Chrysanthemum seticuspe. The sequence continues at coordinate 273,328,491 of BPTQ01000007.1, forward strand.
TACTTACTTTCCACATTGTGTGAAACAACAAGTCTTCATTAATTTAGTGTCCTAATGAGATATTGTGGATGATCTCTTGGCTCTAGACTCAATAGTGCACATTTGGTTCCTGTGCCGGAGACTAGGGAGAGGGTCTCCTACTTCAATATCAACCATCTCTAAGAGAAAGTCGATAGATTATGTCGGTTCCCCGTGAGAATGAAACAAGCCCTTTTAAGAGGAACTTGAGTGGCTTAGGAAGTTTAGTGCAGTGCGTCACTGGGTCCATGACGTCTTGTCTTTAATACCAGTGTTACCTTAGTAACAACCAGTAGCATATGTATTGAACCCGGTTTCTGCCCTAAGGTTGAATTGATGGAGGGCTATTTCTTTTCACCCTTTTCACATTCAGTTATTTTTCATTCTTCAACCCCTTCAGTGCTTACCGAGACTTCATGACTAGAACCTTGTTGGGTTTATTCCAGTACTAGCTCAGTCTCAGTCTGCACTCTTCCCATTCCTCACTTTTCTCATTTTTTCAATATACCTAAGGACTCTACACTATCTAGTGGATTGTCCCTGGGTAGATCCCTCCGGTTCTGGCGGATCGTGGGAACGAATACCTAACCTAACCATCCTTATAACTCAATGCATAAAGTAAATTGGTCGGTCTTTTGGTATTGTTCTTTCCTTCATGAAACCAATTGAAAAATCATTTGGAAAAATAATCAAGGTACTTGTGATACGAGATCAAAGCATTTTGTACCTTAATAGTTTTGATCAACCTCCCCCTCAACATGTGCGTGTGATTTAGAAATTGTTTGGCACATGGAGGCAAGAGGACTTTGAAATATTTTCTTTGATCACAATTTTCATACGAAAAAGCCATTTGATTTTCTTGGTAAAATTCTCCCCCTCAATATGTGCATAGGATATTTTAAAACATTTTATCACATAGAGGCAAGAGTTCTTTTGAAGCACATCCACAATCACAAAATCCATTAAGAAAACCATTTGAAAACTCAATCAAGGTACACTATGTTAAAACATAAAAGCATTTGCACCTCGATAGTTTCTTTTCTTTTAAACTGCTCCCCCTCAATAAATGCTTCGAGATTCGAAAGCGTTTAGCACATATGAGAGAGCAGCCTGCACAACTGAATCAAAACGATCAACTTTTATCAAATTTCATTATTAAATCACAAATTCTCCCCCGATCAAAAATATCAAACCCTTTGAGATTTTGGATCTCAAGTGATTTAATCAGGTTTGGAAAACATGGGAGAATATGTGGCCAGGTTTAAATACTCATCTTGTTTTTGGATAAATCCTCCTCCTCAACATGTGCATTGTGTATTTGAAATCGTTTGGCACATGGAGGCAGGAGTGCCTTTGAAGGACTAAAATCAATTCCATTTAAAACAGATTTGAGATTTAAATCACGATCTCTACCCCGATCAGAAATATCAAACCATTTGAGATTTGTGATCCCAACTGATTTAAATCATTTAGAAAAAATTTGGGGAAAGACGTGGCAAGATTCAATTTTGAAAGATGACAGATAAGGACCATTATAAGACATTAAAGATTGTTAGTGTTAGGTATGATAGTTTTTAAGAGATCTTTTTAAGTAAAACAAAACAATTTCACAATCAAACAAGAACAGAAAAAATTTCATTTTGAAAGACCTTGATTCAAAAGAAAAAATCATACCATGACATAACATTAAATCTTTAGATTACCACATTTTAACGTACAAACCGGAACTTTTATGAAGAAATATTGTTTGAAAATATTTTAAATTAAATCACTCTCCCCCTCAATCAAAGACCGAAGTTGATAATTGAGTGACTTAGGTTTTGATAAAAAGAAGTCCGGTGATTTTTCAAAATTTAGTCCAATATATTTTCAAAACAACATTTTTCCATTTTCAAAACAATTTAATTCAATTTACTCAAAAATTGTTTAAAAGTGGTATCTTGCACAAAGATTCGTTAGGTGGTTGAGCCGCTTTTGTTGTTGTTGCTGTAGGGTTTGGAAGAAAAACCATCTGCTGATGCAGTCAGACTTCTTCTTACGTTGCATTTTGAATGCCAACTGAGGTCAAATTAAGCTCCGTTTCTTCAATCACTTAGAAGAAAACCATCTGCTGATGCAGTGAGACCTCTTACGTTGCATTTATGCCAACTCTCCATAGAAGTCCAATTAAGCTCCGTTTCTTCATTTGTCAACCCAAGAAATAGTTACCCTTTCCTTTCGGCATCCAATCATCTTCAATTGTGGGATCCGGATCGGGAACATTCTTTTATACCAATATACCTGCATACGTTAGTGAACACACATACAAATATATGGTGGTTGACATCACCCAAACAACAATCGACTAATAAAAGTCAATGCAACATATCAATCAGATCATATAAATGTATGAGAATAATGTGATTATCAAACTCTAATCATCTAATCCTAACAATCATATCCTAAATTCCTAGTCCTTCGACATAGGCAAATATCATTTGTAATTAAGCACGTAGGATAATTAAGAAAGCCCGTTAGATGATATAGATTTGAAAAACATTATCCCCCTCAATCCATGACTCATTTTTATGAAAAGTTTAAAAGCGCTGAAGTCATAGATTGAGTTTGCAAATTTAATAAAAACTCTGAAATTGATTGTTGTTAAAGCAACTCATTTTTCCACCATTTTTGAAAAACAACAAATATTTTTCTGAAGAATTTTAGACAGAAAAACATTTGTGTAGGAACAGCAGTCCTTCGACATACTTTCCTCAAAGTGTTTTAGGATAAGTGCATGGTATATTTGAAAATATGTTTAGTGCAGCACTTTCCTTCTTTTGAAGAGCGGGTTGCTATCAGAAATAATAGCAAGCCATAGTTTAAGCATGGGTTACAGTCTGAAATAACTGCAAGCCAATTTTAGAGACATGTTTTGAAAAGAATATTTACACCTCCTGCTCGAACTTCATCTATGGTCCCGTGCCATTATTGAATGACATTTCTAAGACCGTAGATGTTATCGATACCAGAAGACATGTCATGTGAAAACATATTTTTGGTATTTTTGAAATTTTCTGATTTTTATGGGTTTTTTGAAGGTTTTATATTTTTCTATTTTCTTTTTGTTGGTTTTATATTTTTGTATTTTGCTTTTTGTTAGTTTTATATTTTTGTATTTTGTTTTTCAGATAAATATATACAAAGATAGAGAAGATGATATAGTTAAAGAAGATGATGATACGAGTACCGAGATAAGGATATCGAGCAGCACGTCGTAGAAGATAGAAGTCATCAACTCTTAAACATTCACCACCAAAGCTTCCAGGGCTCTTGAATCGAAGAAAGAAATTGAACCATCTGAAAGTGAGACTTTGGCAGCTTCCCCCCAAACCGAAAATCCTTTAGCTGAGCAGATTCGAAGCTCTATTTCAAGCTTGCCTTAGCCAGGTGCACAGAGAAGCACACCATTATCATAAATCCCGCTGCTCCTTTCAAGAATAATCACCGTGATTCTTCGTTCGAGGTTATATCATCAACAAGAACAGCAACGTATCATCCCACATTTGAATACCTCTTCTCAAATTCCTTTTCCACTGAAGTCTGAAGCAATCCATTCCGAAAGGTGTAAAGAGAACAATTCCCCCATGTAGCTGAATTGATGCAGTCAGTCTCTTTGTATAATGCTCAAGAACTCTCCCGAATACACATCATGAGGGGAATGAAAACACCTTCCCATGTTCACATTTTTCTTCCCTGATGATCGTGTATGAAGCTCAAGAGCCCGAAGTACACCAATACCCAAGAGCTCTCCCGAATACACATCATGAGGGGAATGAAAACACCTCCCCATGTTCACATTTTTCTTCCCTGATGATCATGTATGAAGCTCAAGTATCCGAAGTATACCAATACCCAAGGAAGGAATAAATGATAACATTGAAGAAGCAAGCCAAGTCATGATTATCTCTGCGGAAGACAATCTCTGCAGATGTCAACTCCGGAATAAGTGATTATATCTCTGAATCACTTATTAAGCCCTCAACTGAAACAGCTGAGCGCCTCCAATGTACACAATTCTCTCTCCTCTGATGATTGTGATAACATCGAGATCATCACTCACTTGTGTACCTCTTTTATCTTCAGAAACTAACTCTTCCATCGCTTCCCCCACATAGTTGGAATAAGAATACTAAACGCCTTGATGAGTAAAACCTTGAGTTTCTCTGCGGTCATGACATTTGTTTTCCCGGGATATCTTCAATCACTTAAAAGAATTAAGTTCATCAAGTTTACTCGCCATGTGTTAAACCTTGAGTTTCTCTGCGGTAATAACATTTGTCTTCCCGGGATATCTTCAATTTCTTAGAAGTATTAAGTACATCAAGTTTACTCGCGTTGGATGCTTGTCTCCTTCCCTCTTTCTGGTTTTGATACTTCAGAATCAGCAACTCTTTGAATGCCCAAATACTTGAAATTTGTTGAGAAGATCGCTTGAAGTCTTTGTGAGAATCAACATGCTGAATAATGTGAGCAAGTCTAATTGGGGATTAAATTTGACATATCACATTCCCCCAGTTAGTGATCTCCCCTAGACCGACAATCTTTTTGATAAATGTCCAGATTAAGAAGAAGTATTTAGATCGTTAAATGCAACTCGTCTTTAGTCTTCTAACATGTAGCAGAAAATGTAGAACAGACTGTAGACTCGACCTTCTTCAAGATTGTGCAGTTGGGGAATAGATAGTTAACATCTTCAACTCACACCAAAAAGCATCCCACCAAAAAGCATCCCAATTAACTTACATCTTGCAAATCCCCTTAACTAAAATCCCTCCCAATCAAACAAGAACAGAAAGATGTTCATCAAGGAAATCAGCAATCAGGCCGCAACGAACACACAAGATGGTAACACCAAACTACCAATCACATCAAACAAGAACAGATAGATTGTTCGGAATCATCATGTTGATGTATACGTGAAGCATTAACCGGAAGCACTTTGTCGATAAACTCATCAATCCGAGTGAAGATGTCAACCAACGGCTCTTAGAAGAGAAAAACTCCATGTGAAGATGACCCGATAATAAGAAGCTCGGTTCTTACATGAGTTTAGAGCCGTATGACCATTTAAATTCTCAAATATCAATCAACAATGCAAAATATTCACACTTCTTCTCCCCCTCAAGAATTGCATACGGAGATGCCATTCTTGATTAAACAAGTGAACATTATCCAAATGTAGTCTATTCACACTTCTCCCCCGCAAAATCAGCACAGGATGTCACCATCGTCATTATAGTTGAGAAAGTGGAATCAGAAAACAATCAACAGTAGCCCGGTTCACTTGATGACTGAAGCGCATGGAAAAAGTATGAAGCATGTTGATGAGAATGGTCATAATAGAGAAGATTTATCTTCTTCAGAAGATAAAGCGCACTGACACGTACACTTTTCTTTTCTTTAGGGAACGAGGTTTGAACTGAAGTATTCAAACGTCATAAGAAGATTTCTCTTCTTTCGAAGATAAAACGCACTGAAACATACACTTTTCTTTTCTTTAGAGTACGAGGCCTGAACTGATGTGAACAGACGTCATAATCTCTCTCTTTTCATCATCTCTTGGCACACATGTAATCAACCCCATTATCATTCAGTAGGCTCTTTGTCGTGACAGCTGATGGAGAAAACCCAATATGATGAATTTGACCCTGAAGTAAACTACCCCGAACTCGTGACTTAAACTTGCACAAATGAAACAAAGAGCGGTGCCGATTTCCATTAGCATCTCTAAGTACTCTCTATGTACTCTATACTCTTCAACCAACCAACCATCAAGTATAAGACGTACATTACCTCTTGAAAATCCACAATTGAATGTGACACTGAGCACTACAACGTAACTCCTTAAAGTGATAGTTATTTTGAGGTGATACGAGCCCAATTCCCCCAAGTGGTAAAAGAAAAGGTAAAAGTCACTCAACAATAACTAGATTTCCAAGTCTTCGTTTTTTTTAATAATAAGCTCGAACAAGGATCATGAAGAATCTTCATCCATCCATCCCCGATACCTTCAGATACTAAGTACACTCGCCCGTGATAATTCACTTCAACCTCAAATAAATAATACTGAATTAACGCCGTTGTCACATCTTCTGAACTGCTCAAATCTAGCCTCCTTTGACTTTTTAAGTGAACTATGATAATGGTTTCACCCCGACCATGGTTTAATGAGCATAACCCCGTAAAACTTTGAAGTAACCAAATCGCCATGACGAATATCCAAACACACATCCAATTCATGAAGTACACCCTTTTTTCCCTTCTTCGAAGCAGAAACCATAGCACCAACATCATATAAGATCCAGAACTACACTTTCCTTTCTCCAGGATGGTTCCATCATTACGGGATTTTACAATTCCATGGTTTAAACCGAGAAATAGATTCTTTCGCGGGATTTTACAAAACCAAGAATAAACCGTAAGATAGATCCGGAAATGCACTTTACTATTACCAGGATGTTTCCATTGTCACGGGATTTTACAAGTCTATGATTTAAACCAAGAAAAAGGTTCTTTCGCGGGATTTTACAAAATCAAGACAAAACCGTAAACAATGTCAGCTTGAATGTGTTATGACAACTTTGGTTTCAGTAAATATTTGTTTTAGGGGAACATGCAGCGGTTCAATCTCCAACATCAATAATATCATCAACCATCCAGTAAACACTTTGGTAAACACATCATTCACGTATTCTGACGGCTATTGTAGTGACCACATGGAGAAGTAAACCCGATATATCAAACTTGATCATAAAGTAGAATTCTCCAGATTTGTTACTTAAACTTGTACTAATCCTCGTGAACAAGAAACGATGTACCCAATGTACAAAACCTCTTGACAAACTCAACTGAGTGAGACACCGAAGTAATAGCTACGTTGTGGGTTAAGTGAGAAAGAATCACAAACGCAACTAAATAGCCAAGTCTTTGTCACCCTCTATAAATGCCCAAACAAGTCATCTTCACGAAAGGGTAGAAAGAAAGAAGACGACATAAGTAAACTCGCCCGGAAAACCTCACTTCAAATTCAAATAAGAAATACTGTCCAAACAACCCGTAGTCAACTTTGATTAATCATAAGTTCAAGCCGTGACATAATATTTTCCGTGAAAATGTATTCCCCAAAGTACCAGTCCACATAACCAAATCACATCATCTCAGCAAATCTCATCATCACACCAAATCTCATCATCACAAGTCTCATCATCAAGTCACTTTAACAAATCTTATAAAACAATCCAATATTGAGTAGCCCATATTTCCATTGTCCAAATTCAAAACTTATAGTACACAAGCTCGGTCTAGAAATCTTAGAGATATTTAGCTCATGAGATACATTAATCCTCCCTTCAAACTCTTTAGACCCTATTCATAGCACAACAAGCAAATCCGCTCCGGCCCATCCAAATAGAGTTTGCATAATAAAAAGATAAAATGTAGCTCATGACATATCAACTCAATACATTGAAGGAAGTCAACCAATTCCAAAAGTTCATCACCTGTTATATTAATATGGCCCATGAAGTGACTAATCTAGATCCACCAAATCATACATGTAAATAATCCTACTCGGTATAGCAAAAAGTCCAACTTGGTCCATGAGGCCCAATATTACACGTATCACCTGATTAATAGACACTCCACAAACCCTAATAATTCGGGTAGTATATAATACACACTTTATCACACATAATACCCTAATCACGTTGTGCAGCCAAACCAAAGATACACCAAACCTTAAACACACTCAATAATCCGCCCCCATGATTAGTACTCCTCCTCCATCAGTCCATTAAACCCTAAATCCACTTACATAAACGTATGCCTCCTATGGCTTAAATCATCTCACACGAAATCAGAAACTCATCTAATCTATCACATCAGTCCATACCTGATTTATCACCAAACGAACAATATGTACTCGCCACAGGGATGGCTAGTGCATGGAAATCTTAGCCACAGGGATGGTCATGAGCGTATGGACGAGAGAGGCTGCAACATGACTTAATTGTGGTGACAGGTAGGTATTAATTTGACCCTTCGTGTTTGTGTATCCTGCTTAACAAGTTGAACAAAAGAAAAACAATTAACAGACTTGTTAATTGATTTATCTTATAAGTTCGAATATCGTCATTAACAAATGGTCTATGATGATATCATTATCGTATAGAAAGGCCTTAGAGTCTTCATGTTTCTTTGAAAAATAGTACGAGGAATGAAACTGAGATCTCGTCAATAAATTATCTTGAAAGGGTTGCTGAGTTATTGAACGAACCAAAGAGGGTTCATAACAGCCATGTTATGGATCCATCTTTATTGTGTTCGAAGAGTGGTATTAGATAAGGATCAGTGATGAGCTTGGTTTAACAACAAACAAAGATCTTTAAAAGATTAGATGACAAATTAAACCAAGTCTGAGATCTAATTTCATGATAGCTTTAGAGTTGAAATCCATGAGGATGAAATCTTATCGTGTGTATGACCTTCAAGAATCTTGATGTGCTTTGTATGTACGAGTCTTGATGATGTTTGATAATTGATCTATGATGATATTCTCTAGTGTGATATGACCTTCAAGTAATGATGTGTCTTCAATAAGCACAGGGAACTCTGAGGTCTTGTTATTGTAGTAGCATAGGATCTGTTTAAGCTTGGAGTCTTGTCGATTTTATTTTTCTTGGACCAATGATGGCAAATGACTGAGGTCTAGATGTTTATTGATATTTGGTATATGTTGTGGTATATGTTAAGATCTGTTTTGATGTTAAGGTTGTGAGGTCATGGTCAAACTCTCCTTCTTCCTTTCTGTTGTCATATTCTTATCAGCCAAGTCGCTAGCTAAGTCGCTACCATTTATCCATAACAAGTCGCTAGCTTTTTATGTCAAGTCGCCATTAACTTGAGTTGACTAAATAGTCAACTCGCTACACACGTCGCTAGCTTTGTTGACAAGTCGCTAGCTTTGTTGACAAGTCGCTAGGCTTGAAGACAAGTCGCTAGACTTGCATCAGTTTGACTCAAAAGTCAAACTGCCATCAGAAAATAGGACAAGTCGCTACATATTATAACAAACAAGTCGCTAAGATTTTTTGACTCAAGAGTCACAAACCACAACTCGCTATTAACATATCAACTCGTTACATAGTGGATGCATAGAACCTGGACAGAAATGCAACCCAACTCGCTATGATGAACCCAGAAAAACAGCATAAAGACTTCTTGGTTTACCCGTTTAGACCACTCAGAAACTGCAGTGAGTGAACTTGTTTGCCCAGAAAACTCTATGAAAAAATAACCATTTGACCACAAAGATTAAGACCAGTTTGACCACAAATATTATGACCACAACAAAATAACCAGCTGTATGATGTATTCAACCAAGAGAACACGTAAATAACTGTTAAAAACTGATTTACCAAAATAAACGGAAAATAATAATCTGACCACAAAAAGTACACAAACCAGTTTTAAACATGTAACAAAACCACAAAAATTCAACACAACACCATAACCTTGGCTCTGGTACCAATTGTAGGATCGTTATTTTATTGTGTTGATGATTCGGGTGGTCTTGGGAGATCAAAATACATGTTAGCCATTAGAGAGAGAAAGTTAGAGAGTTGGGTGTTCTTGCTAGAGGTTTACACAAATGAAATGTTAGATTGAATGAGAAGCACTACCCCTTCCATGGATGGAAGGGGTATTTATAGTTACAAACATACCGTCCTCCTATCGGACTGTGGATCAGGCATACAGTGGGTAAAGACCCGTCCTTCCTCCACGGTGTTGCACTATGCTAAACTAGACTAATAACTAACTAATAAAACAGTAAATAACGTAACTAACGATATGTCTACGAGCTAACTTATGCTAGATAATACTTGGGGTGACCGACACTTCACTATTGAATTTTCTAGTTCCTAACAGTATTGCTACCCTTGCTGAACTGAACTTCTTCTTTTGGACTAAGTCTTTATTGAACTGCATCAGTATGCTGAAGTGAAGACTTTGTTTGTCTTTAAAGACTCTGAAGAAGTTAATTCTTCAGTTTAGCTTTGTGTTGTGTGTTCTGAAGTTGTCTTCAACATTGTACTTAGGATATATTATATTCAAATCTAGTTCAGGGGAAGAGAGCGTTGAATTGACCCAACACATGCAAGTATAAAAAGACTAATTACATGCAAACAAAAATATGGCAGATATGTACCTTTTGAGAGACGCAAAATCGTTTGTGCGTTTCACAATGTGGAGCTTTTTAAACCGGATTTTATCGACATGATATTAGGTTAAAACGTATTATTCTCAAACTATATTTAAGTAATAGATATGTTTTAAGTTTAGGTTTAGTCGTGTCTATCTATAGTATCATAACTGATTCTATATTTAAGTTTATTAGGTTCCCACGCAAGTATTCGGATGCTGATTGGGATGATTTTGATGACCTCGAATTAGATTTAGGGTTCCACATAGGCAGAAAAGGTCCAGTTTTAGCTTAGGTGGATTAGAAGGGGTTTTTACGTGAATCTGTAGTGTCCATGTCATCTCATAAGACCTCCATTTATATATATATATATATATATATATATATATATATATATATATATATATATATATATATATATATATATATATATATATATATATATATATAGAGAGAGAGAGAGAGAGAGAGATAGAGATAGAGAGAGATAGAGATAGAGAGAGAGAGAGAGTTTAATGGAGCTTAAATTGAGAGTGTGCGTATGTATTTGTCACTCGCAAAATTGGCCTGGGTTGACAACTCCAACTTCAATGAGCTGATGAAATTAAACGACACATGCATCCTCTATTTTTATGAAGGTCTTGCTCAGGCTGATCATATAACAAGGCTTGACACCTTAGATTGGATGTAATAATGAGAATCCAAAACCGCATTTACTATTGTCATCTGAGCGTCACCTCAACATTCTCTCTCTACAACCAACTTCATCACCAACTTAATGTAATAATAAAACAACTAACTTCACCCACCAAGTTTTTTTTTTCTTTTTTTTTTCTTTTTTCTTTTTTTTAACACTAAAAGTATAAATTTATTAATAATTAAAAAAATATATATTAATAATTCAAATAAAATAAAAATATTATAAAACAATTAAAAACTTAAATTAATAGACATTTTTTGAGTTGAGAAGATTAGACTTAAAATATATATATAAAGATTGTATTTGAAAATGTGCATTATTAAGGTATTTACAAGGATAGATTTATATAAACTATTACATATTTTTTTTAAATAATGTCAAACGATCGTTTTTTCACTGTTGACCTATGATTTTTGTGCACAAACAACCGCCACGACTTGGTTCTGGCATCGACCAAGTCTTCCATTTTTTATGTTGTAGACTTGTTTTTCAAAAAGACCGTTATAAAAGTTGACGTATCTTGGGTGTCCAAGACTCGAACGTGCATCCTTTGTTCTTAGAGATGTTGCAATAGTCGTTCTAATCATAAGACAAGACGGATTAAGATAGGGGCTTTTGGAGGTATGCATGAGCCAAATGTAGGTCGACACCTCTTCAGACATTTTGTGTTGATGACCTAAGAGTGAGGCCTCTATTGTCACTTTCCACAACCTCAGTCTACTTAACAACAGTACATTTAGGTATATTCCACAAATTTAAAACACCGACTCAAAACACTCCAATAATAAATCGACTTCAGTTTGGATCGACTGGGTCAATGATCACTTGTTTTGTTGTACAAACAATGATTTTTTCTTGAACTTTTCTCTAGGTACTTGTTATAAGTTTTTAACGATTGTGTGGTTCTTAAACGTTTGGCTAAAAATCAAGCCATTAATGGTGCTATAGTATGGTTCTTTATCTTTTATATGATGGTGACCCACATATGATCTACTACAATGAGCACATTAGAAATGAAAGCAACTCCAATATTACAAGTGTTGATGACTATGATACAAGTGTTGTTGCACGATATACAAATGTTGACACAATTCTACTACATCAAAAGAGAGCCCATGGGTTGTTAACTTTCCAAGCGTTAATTCCGTTTTCACACTGCAACTACTAAGCCGCCTTAATCACAGATACGAAACTTACATCTCACGTAATATCAAACACACACACACCCTCTCTCTATATAATATATTTCCAAACACTATATAATCCCTACATTAGAGCAACCCTTTTATAACACATTGTAAACTCATAAAAGAACTCTAGAAATATCATTGAAATAAAAAGATCATGGGTGACAACAAGAATGTTAATCTCCCACCTGGTTTTCGGTTCCGTCCAACTGACGAAGAGCTTGTGGTTCATTTCCTTCAACGAAAAGCGTCTCTTTTGCCTTACCACCCCGACATCATCCCGGATCTTGATCTATATCCTCATGATCCATGGGACTTAGATGGTAACATCAATTATCTCTTATACATGGTCTATGCATGTGTCTTTGAGAATATTATACAAGTGTTTCTCGTTATCTTTTCCAACTTATTCACACACCTACAAAAATCTATTATCTCACACACATTTTAAACTTGACTTTAACTCACAACATCCTGGTTGACGGCAACTCAGATACTGCTAGGCCAAAAGCCTTTAGCACGTCTATGTGCCTATCGTGTTTTTATACAACATGTAGACATTGTTTAGTTGTAGAAAAGTTTTCTTAATTTTCTTTCTCTAGTTTTTTTGAGAACGGAGTAACTCTTTTTTCTCCAAGAACCTTTTGAAAACTGGAGAACTCTAAATTCAAATTATCTACCTCATAGTTATACTAGCAGGAAACTGGTTTTCTGTTTTCAGTAGAGAAATTTCAGGAAATACTTATTTTGAACACGTTTTCTGTTTTATGTGTGTTTTTTAGAAAGCTTTTCTGGGAAACTTCTCATTTTCCAACAACTAAACACAGTAACACACCCATAACTATTCTTATAAGTGTTTTTTTATTGTTTATTTAAATGCTTATATGATCATTTCTGATTCAATAAAATGTTCCTTTAATAAAAAATTTATTGTTCCTAATTGAATATTTCAAAACGTAATAAAAGATGACTTAAACTATATGTGTGTATATGAATGATCAATATTTGTGCATGCATGGTTTTATGTTGTAGGCAAAGCTTTGGTGGAAGGGAAGAAATGGTATTATTTCAGCAGAAGATCACAGAATCGAGTAACGGCGAACGGGTACTGGCAATCTTGTGGTGGTGATGAACAAATAATGAGTTCAAATGGTAACAAAAAAATTGGTGTGAAAAAATATTATGTGTTTCATATTGGTGAAGCTCCTGAAGGTATAAAAACTGATTGGATAATGCAAGAATTTAGGTTTTGTGATGGTGCTAATTCATCTAGATCAAGAAGAAGAGACAACTCTAAGATTGTAAGCCATCATCAACTTCTTATTTTTTGAAATTATATAATCATTGCATAATTTTCAGTAAAAAAAAATTGATCAATTCAACTCAAGTTTTGTATATTTACTTCTTTTAACAATATCCTTTTATCTTTTTGGGTAAAGTATATCCTTTAATCTTTGAAACATTAATAATTATACATAGGTACAAGAATAAGTTAGAATAAGTAATTGCTTTTTTCAATCCTTATATGTCATTAAAATTTATAAAACATTGAACCTCTTCATAGGTTTCTTTTTCTTTAAAATTTCCTTTTTTGATTTTTATGAAAAAAATGAAAGCATTTGTGTTAAATAAACCAGTTATAAAGCTTTAAAAGATTTATGGATAATGAACATGACAAATTTAAAAGATTTATATAATACATTATGAAAATGATTGCCTTGCATCAAATTATTAACTACTCTGTATTACTTTGGGTCTATAGATATCATGTTTTGCGTTGAAGGCATGTTTTATAAGTTTGTTTTAATTACAAAATGCATGTTTTATAATACCCGTTAAAAATATGCATGTTCGCGTTGGAAAATTTGTTAACTTCTTCATTTTTTTTTTTCAGGACTGGGTAATATGCCGAGTGTATGAGCAGAATTATGATAACGATGACGATGAGGATGGAATGGAACTTTCGTGTTTAGATGAAGTCTTTATGTCATTAGATGATTACGATGATATTAGTTTTCCGAACTAGGACAGGAGGTTAAACAGAAATTACGAGCCATCAAGCTTTATTAAACTATATATCAAGAAATTACAATATTGTAGTGACAAAGAATATTGAAGTTTTAGAGTGGAAAGCTTATCTACAAATATATTTTTTTTCAGTTGAAAATTTTGTTGCAATTTGTAAATTAATATCGAATTAACTTTTGGTGGTGATATGAAATGTATTTGCAAATGAGTGTTGATATATAATGAAACATAAAAATGTGATAAAAGATAATTCTTCATGCAAAAACGCACAAAAGCCATCAAATTGAGGGCGTTTGTGGCCACTATTGCTCGGATTCTTTTTGCATTTGATGTTATACATAGTGATTATTATGATTGAAAAATCTGCAAACTCTCGCATACATTAACCTAAATCTTAGATTAAATCTTGCTTAATGTGAGGATATTAAACTCTTAAGTTTGTACGGAGGAAAATCTTAATTAGCGTTTCGGACTCGATCATAGTATCATATTCAAAGTGTTTAGTAAATTACATTTGGGATATGATATGATCACTCAACAATCATCCAGTTCATTTAAGATATTTAAGGTTACATTTCAGTGTCAAAATTCTGATAAGAGTTTTCATTCGTCTTAATGATTTCTACTGAGTGATCCTCTTAAGTGGTCATGTGGTGTGTTTGGGTTGGATGAAGGAGCTTTCCTTTAATTGTGGAATCTGATTTAGGAGGATTGATGCATGTGAACTCGTGAAGTTTGTAGTTTGTCGGTCCGTTCAGGGTCGGTATGGATATGTACGAGTACTTAAGGTCAAGATGGTAAAAATCGTGAATTGGTAGTTAGACGGTCGATCTTTTGGTAGCTTGTAATCAGTTTAGGCAGGATTAATCAGTGATTAATCAAATTGGCATTTTTGCAAATTTTTGAGTATTTTCGGAGAGTTTTAGGTATTCCGTCAAAAACTTTCTTAAAAACCATCTTGTAATAGATATAAACAGCGGCTATAAGTGATTAAAACTAGTTTACGGTGAGTTTTAGGTATTTTTGGCAAGATTTGCATGTTTCCGGCAAGTTTGATCAGCGTTAACTGTCATTGACCGCTACCATTGACCACGATTGACCGATTTATTCGACCGTTATATAAAATTCAGAGATGTTGGTGGCTCAGTAGCGCCTAGGCTGCGATTAATCAGCTTTGTATGCTTCTTTTTTTTTGCAACACTGCTTAAGGTCATTGTAGTTGTTGAGGATTGATTTGGTCGTAACTTTTTGTAATTCTTGACATCTTGCTTGTTTTATTTAAATACTCGCATTTCTAGAGAAAAGTTTATATATAGAAGGTACAAGCTATGTTTTTAGTAAGCATATTCCGAATTTTCTATACGTAATTGATCAAATAAGAATGATACTCACAAAGACAAAACAAGGAAATTTGTTAAATGAAATTCTATCTCAACATACCAATGTTGTAATGATTGACAAATAAAAGTTAATAAAAAATGAAGCATTAGTTTTTCAAAATGAGGTGTCAAGTTTTTATAGCCGTAATTATCCAATGTCCATTAAAGAAATCGATATGTGACCTTACTTTTGATGGAACGAGTGATTTATCGTATTTTTGGGTGTAGATGTTCACGTGAAGCCGTGAAGGAAAAAGTGGGGCCCAGAAAGCAAAATGGGCTTGTTTGGTAGGGTCCAATTTATAGCATACTTTCCAATTTCTGCTACAAACCCCTTTATTTTGTTAGTTGTCTTGTGTCACAGAGCATTGGAACATATATTCCAATTTTTAATAAGTTACAATTTTTTTAATCAAAATAATTTTTGGGTGATTGCTTAGGGTATCATGTGTCACATGTGATGCAAGCATGTGTCACATGTATTATTCACATGTCATATCTCAACTTTGATAATGAAACATGACATGTACATAAAAATGATGTTTAACAAAAGCTTGTTTGGTTTATACTTGAAACAAAAGTATTGATTTGATGAAAATTGGATACAAAACGTATGATTGAGGCATTCTAATAGATCTTTGAATATAGAAACGAAATTAGGTCATATGTCTCACTAACTCAAAAACTTAACTGGAAGTTGCGAGATTACATGTTTATAAGTTAAACCTTTGTTAAGTCTACGAATAAACTATATGTTAAGGATAAAAGATCATTTAGGGACAAAACTTTATCTACATACCAAGGGACCAATCCCCACCTTTCATTCATTTTGATCTAATGGCTTAGATTAAATCTGATTTTTACACTGCAGGGGTATTTTAGTCAATATAAAAAGAATTTTTTATGTTTCTTTCTATTAAACGTTATCTAATTTTCACACACACAAAGTGTGTGTTTATCTCTATTCTCTCGATTCTTCATCAGTTAACCGCATCTTCTTCATCAGTTATTCCTAATTCGTTATCAATTAATCATTCTTTCATGGATTTGATTCCAAATTCTTCAGTTTCTTCTGATCCTTCTTCTTCTATTAATGAATCTGATCGTTCCTCTTTTGATCCTTCTTCTTCTATAACTGTTAGTGATGATGTTTCTGTAACTGAATCTGCATCTGAAGATGTTGTTGTTAGTGATGATGTTTCTGCTAAGTATACGGAGGAGATTGTAGCTTATGAACACGGTGATGAATCCGCAGCTATTAAGAGTAAGATGCGTTTAATTTTTGTTTTTTATTGTTTTTTCTGTTTGAATAACAGTTTTAATATGTGAATAAGCTATTTAGTTATGTTTATATTGAATTAAGCAGTTTTAATTTAGTTTTAGATTGAATTAAGCAGTTTTAAGTTAATTTGAAGCTGTTAATAAGCTATTATTTAGCTTTAGATTGATCTAAACTGTTAGTTTTGTGTTACGTGTAGGAGATGGATAAGGTGTTAATCATTTTAATCCTCTGAATAAGCGATTAGTTATGTTTAGATTCAAATTAAGCTGTTAATTAGTTTTTGATGAATTAAGCATATTAAGCTTTGAATAAGCTATTAGTTTATGCTTTGATTGAATTAAGTAGTTTAAGCTTTTTGAACAAGCTATTAGTTATGTTTTGTTAAGCACTTTTTATTTTGCATCACATGTGATATCATATGTGATATCACATGTGATATCATATGTGATATCACATGTGATATCATATGTGATATCACATATGATATATCACATGTGATATCACATATGATATCATATGTGATATCACATGTGATACCACATTTTTACTTGATCGATGTTTTTATTTTGTACTTTTTTATTTTTTCAGAACTGAATGCTTTGAAAACTCCTGAATCATTCTCTACTCACTCTAATTTTGATACTCCTGGTGGAACGGTTTATTATATTCCTAAAGTTCCGGTCGACGTTTTACTAGCTAAGGGCAATGTTTTTAATTCAGTTGATGAGTGCATTAGTGCGTATATGAAATATGCTTCAAAAGCAGGGTTTGTGGTTATGAAATCATGTCAGAAAAGGTTGAGGAGTGGTATTGTTAAGCAAAAGTATCTAGTGTGTAATAGGGAAGGTTGTCCTAAGGGAATTCATGTAGACACACTAGATTTAGAGAATAGTGACAAGCAGAAGAGAAGTTCGAACCTTCATATCACAGGTTGCAAAGCACGTGTGATGTTTGAGTTGATTCCTGGTTCTTCAAAGTATAAGTTGACTGTTTTTGATAGTATACATAACCATGAGCTTGAACGTAAAGAATATAAGCATTTGTCAAAGACCGAAAGGCAGTTAACATATGCTGAGCAGTTGTTTATTGTTAAAGCTGCGAGCGTGAATATAGGTGCAACGCGAGCTCATCACTTGTTGACTGGTCTGAAGGGATCGTATTTGCTTGTTCATGGTACAACTGTTGACTTTAAGAACTTTTTTAGGAGTGTGAATTGTTATATAGGCGATAGTGATGCTCAGATGCTTATAGTTAAGATGGAAAATAGACAGAAGCATGTTCCAGATTTTTCGTTTGATTACTTGGTTGAGAATGCTGAGCTTTCTGCAATTTTCTGGGCTGATGAAGTTTCCAAGTACAATTACAAAGAGTTTTGTGACGTTGTCTCTTTTGATGCTACGTACAGGACAAATAAGTAAGTGTTTGAGTGATATATATCATATTTTATTGTATTACTTGTATTTTTATTTTTTTTAACTATTTTTGTTTTTGTTTTTCAGGTACAAAATGATGTTTGTTCCTTTTACAGCAATTGATAATCATAGGAAGTGTGTTACGGTTGCTGCAGGCTTGCTGAAGAATGAGACTGCAAACTCTTATATTTGGTTGCTCAAAGCATTTATAAAAGCTTTTGGTAAAGCTCCTAGTATCGTTGTCACTGATCAGGACGGGGCTATGAGAAAGGCGATTGAACAAGAATTTGCTGGATCGAAACACAGATTGTGTATGTGGCATATTACACAAAAGCTTCCTGGAAAGGTATGTTGTGTGCTTTCTCGTATTTCCTTTTATTATATCATATGTGATACTTTATGTGCTTTCTTGTATTTTATTTTTCTTTCTTTGTAGTTTCTAATGATTTATCATATGTGATATTTCATAGTTTTTTCATTTTGGTAAATCGTTTGTTATATCATATGTGATATTTTGTTTGCAGATATGCTCAAAGATTTATGATCACACAGACTTTAAAAGGAAATTCAATCAAATTGTGTGGAATATGTATATTGGTCCTGATGAGTTTGAGTATCAATGGGGGAAGTTATTAGATGAGTTTAATTTGCATAATCATAAGTGGTTAACAAAGATGTTTCGCATTCGATCTTGTTGGATTCCTGCTTTTTTTGTGGACTCTCCTTTGTGTGGTTTGATGAGGACAACTTCTAGGTCTGAGAGTGAGAATTCTTTTTTCTCTCATTTTACTAATTCTGGTTCGACTCTCATGAATTTTATGAATTGTTTTGAGACGGCAATGGAAAAACAGAGGCATATACAAGAGAGGTTAGATCATAAGTCGATTGATTCTGTTCCTACATTTAGAACCTATCTTAAGATTAAACGTCATGCGTCAAAGGTTTATACTCGTCACCTTTTCGAATTGGTTCAAGCTGAAATATTTGCTGGGACATGGTTTTGCCAAATAGATACCAAAAGTTTGTTTGAAGGATCTGAGGTGTCTATTATTAAAGAGAAAAAGTTTGTTGATGAAGTAATGGAGAAGAAGAAAGCTAAGAAAAAAGAGAAATTTAAGAAAAAAGGTGATGATACTGATAAAAATGAAGAAGAAGAGGAGCCGATCAACTTGTTTCACAGAGAAGATGGACTGTATAAGGTTTGTTAGTTTTGTTAACCAATTTTTTTTTTATGGTCTTTTTAAAGCTTTTTTTATTTTTATTTTTTATACTTTTATAATTTTGATATATCATATGTGATATATCATATGAGATATCATATGTGATATATCATATATGATATATCAAATGATGTATCACATATGATCTATCATATATGATATTTGACTATGTGTTGTTTTTTTTGCATGTAGGTTTTGCGAAACATAGAAGATGGATCAGTTGTTTGTTTCTGTCAGCTATTTGTTAGAGTTGGAATATTGTGTAGACACATTTTTTGTGTTTTTAAGAATGCGAATGTTGAAATGATTCCAAATCAATACATCTTGAGGCGTTGGACAAAGAACTTGATACCTGCTGGTTTAAGGAACAAAAGGAACAGGTATGGTGAGAAGAATGAGATTGTTGAGAATTATGCAAATGAGGCTACTTCTATTGTTGATCACTGTGTGCATATGTTGAGTAAAGACGAGACAAGGTTAGCTGCTTTTATTGAGAAGTTGAAGTTGCTAAAGTTAGATGTTGAAGCTGATTGCCCAAATCCTCCATCAAAGGACAAGCTTGATAATCTTGAAGAGCTTGTCGGAGTGCCAAAGCCTCCTGTAGTTGCTGTTAAGAATCCGTCTGGCTGTAAGCCCAAAGGACGTGAAAAGTCGCGTATAAAAGGTGGAAAAGAGCAAGCTATTGATGAGAGTTCAGTTAATAGGAATGCATGTTCAGTATGTGGAGCTAAAGATGGCCACAACAAAAGGACCTGTCCAAATAAGTATAGAGTACAAGATGATTTGGTTCAATCTGAAGCTACATGATAAATCTTTTTACTGTTTTTGTCCAAATAAGAATTTTGTGATTGAAGTACTTTGAATCTTCTTTGATTGTTTAAAGATTTTGTTTTATGAAATGAATTTTTGATATATATATTTTTTTTTTTGGTTTTAAGTGATTTATCTTCTCTTTGTGTTAAGTGAATTATCACATTTGATTTATCTAGTTTGTTTTTCCTGTTATATATCATATTTGATATACATACAAAATCATATGTGATACCACCATTAGCACATTTGTTGATCAGATCTCATATCATATGTTTTCAAATTGTGTTATAAAACGCGGAGTTGGTTAGCAACACCTTTTTATCGAATATATCAGTTTTGTGTAGCAAAACTTGTACACCAGCACATATAATCCAAAATCACATCCGCAGATGTGCCGCAAAATTCATTATATAACCATTTCAGATCTGATCACTATTCGTCAACATTGTGACATTGTACCATAAGACATAACATATTGTAGCATACGAGATAAGATTGTGACATTGTACCATAAGACATAACATACTGTTCTAACCATTCTAAATGGCATAAGCTATCCCAAATTTAAATAATCAGAAGTAAGTTTGTAAGTGCATCACCATTGTCACTCTACCTTTACCCAAAAACGAGTGACTTCCCATCTATTCATCAGCTCCTATCATCTATCAACTGTCTTCTATCATCTATCGAGTTTTTCCTTCAAATCGCACTTGCAACATGGGTTGCCTCCTGTTCCTTCTTCTTCTTTTCTATCTGCTCCTTTATGTAGGTTTGTTTCAATGCTTTGTCAGTATGCTTCCTTGAAAACGCATGTGCTTCTTCGCTGATTTCTTCTCTCTTATTGTTAATTTCATGCGTTAACATTTTTGTTGCATACTTTACTCTCAGCTTGATTATTGCCATTGTTTGGCCTTCTTCTTCAGTTGGGAAGTTCAGCTCCCAGTTCTTTGCTGCTTCACCATTGTACAACTCCATGTGCATCATAACAAAGACCCCGCAATCAATCACATTTTGTTTTGTTGCCCATTTGACTTTTATGATTGCTGTCTTGTTTTTCTTTATTTGCTTCGCTTTTGGGTGGTTGAATGACTCCAAATACTGTGAAAACACTTTTTTCTGCACAAACAAAAGATTCAGTTTACTTACTAGTGGTTTATCATATCTGATATTTCAAACAAAGACTCAATTAACTTGCTAGTGGTTTATCATATATGATATTTAACTACCATATTTTAGTTTCTAATATTTAAAGACAATTATATCATATATGATATTTTACTGTCATATTATAGTTTCTAATATTAGATGCAATTTATGTTCTTTCCATGCCTAGTTTCAGTGACTTACCAAAACATCGCATTCTTTCTTGTATTTGGTGTCATATGTCTGCCCAGATTTGGAGTTGTCAATGATTGCTGAAGTTCCTTTGGCTAGATTGAATACAAACAGATAGAAGTGTTCATGAGCAATCACTGGGAAGAAGGCCTGTAGAAATTGAAAGAAAATTATATTCATTTTAGCTCAAATAAAAGTCGAATCTCTTTCTTCATAATAAGTAAAGTAAGTTGTTACCATTTCTACATGTTGCAATGACATGTCATTTGGGCTGTCTTCAAACTCCCTTGTCATGCAATCAAAGAAAGCTTTATATTGCTTTGCTTCATCTTTCTTCGGCAACTCTACCATTTGGCTTGTCTGTTGTCAAAAATCAACAATATCATATAACTGTTAACAAACAGATTAGTAATTAGTTTCTAAATGTTTATCTACTTACCAACATTCCAGTGTGGAAGTAATGCTTCATCTTGTTTCCACCATTGGTCACCATTTCTTCATAGTTTAAAAGTGAAGCAAAGCTGTCAATGACACTAGCTTCTACCTTCAAGTTAGGTGCCAGTGTTTGCATGCTTTCCCTTATTGTAGGGGCTCCCTTGATGCTTGGTTCGAAGACAAAGTCACTACACAAAATTTAAATCATATACATATTATTATCACAACATTTATTATTTTTTTGTGTGATTTTTAATAAAAAAAAATAGCAGACTTACACTGGATTTCCTTCCATTGAAAATAACGCGTCCGTTATCATCAATTCATCTGGTTGTGCTGGAGTGTGGATTACAGTTTTTTTGTTCATGTATGGTGATACCAGAAAACGTGATGGTTTTTTGACTCTCTTTGCTAGATGTTGTTCTTCTTGTTTTGATTCTGTTTCAGTCTCAGCCTCCATGTCTCTCACCCTTTTTTCTTTCTTTTCTTCCAGTTTTGATGCTGTTTCAGTCTCAACAACAGCTTCTGTTATCGTTGGGCTTATACCAAGACTGAAAGTTGGTGGCGTGAATGATTTTCTGATCTTTCCTCTTGTCATTTTCTCAGATGGTGGCGACATTGACTTTCTTACTATTCCTCTGGTCATTTTTCTTTTGACCCTTGAATTTCTTTTGGACTACTCATCTCCGTTGTCCCAGCAATCTCTTTTGGGTCACTTATCATCTCTGTTGTCCCAGCAATCTCTTTTTGATCACTCTTATCTGTTTTCCCATGTTTTTCTGCATATTCTTGTTCTGCTTGACTCACGAGAATATCAAAGTTTTCTGGATTCCAAAAATCATCTGGTGTTGCTAGTCTCAACTTATAACCTGGTGCTACCTCCACAGTTGGTGTTCCAACTTCCTTTGCAACTTCAATCGGGTTTTCAACCGGGTTTTCCATCACACTCTCCTTCACTACTGGTATTTCTGTTTCTTTCTCTTTTTCTTTCTCAGGTTCTTTTTGTGTTTCAGTTGGAGTTGTTTCTTTGTTTGCAACTTTTTGTTCCTTCTGTACTGGTATTATTTCTGGTATTTTTGGTAGTTCTGGTATTTCATCTTTGCTCTTAACCTCCTTTTCACCTAAATTCTCGCTTTCATCCTCCTGTTCAGTTTCGCTCTCACTTCCAAATATATTATATTCTTCTTCTTCCTCATCCTCACCTTCACTCTCACTTTCATTCTCCTTTTCATTCTCCTTTTCATTTTTGCTCTCACCCTCCTTTTCATTCTCCTTTTCAATTATTAAATTTCCTTCATTTGTTTTTTCTTGATTCTCCTTTTCCTTCTCCTTTTCATTTTTGCTCTCACCCTCCTTTTCATTCTCCTTTTCAACTATTAATTTTCCTTCATTTGTTTTTTCTTGATTCTCAGGCTCACTTCCTTCTTTTTTCTGACTATCACTATCACTATTCTCAGCCTCACTTTCTATATCAAAATCGATCTTGTTGAACATTCTCTTGTACTTCTTGCAGAATGACAACATCACCTTGTCCCCTTTGAATTTCTTCAATCCCTCTCTCATTGTTTCAACCAACTCTATTTTTTCTTTTGAGATTATCTCAAATTTCTCATCAATTTTTTCATAAAACTCCTGTAAAGTAAATATTTCAGTTTAGTTTCTTATTGTATATGGAAAATCATATATGATTTTTTAAAATATCATATATGATATCACATATGATATTAGTGTAATATCACATATGATATTACATATCATATATGATTTAACACTAATATCAAATGTGATATTCATCTTTGTTTTATCATATATGATATTGTTGCAAGCACAGCTGAATGTTAGCCTGCTGAAGGCTTAGTCTCTGGCATAGCCTTCGGCTAAAGCCGAAGGCTGTGCCTGAAGGCTTAGGCGCAGGCATAGCCTTCGGCTAAAGCCGAAGGCTATGCTTGCGCCTAAGCTTAAGGTTTTGTTTTCTGTTAACTCTTTTAAACATTCTTTTTTAATAATAAGTAAAATATATCATAACATACTTTTTTATAACAACATTTTTATAAATGAATTCAATAATATTACCTCTTTTTCCACTGGCTTTCTGGGAGGCATCGGTTCATAGTATATGTCTGCTCCCTTGTACAAATTCAGGCCGGTTTGCTCCTCATCAGGATCATACTCTCCGTGATGCTCTAACGTCCCCAAGCAACCGTATCTCATTTCCATGTTTATTCTTTTCCTCATTGTTGGAGTGTTCCAACTTCTGATGGTTGGGCGGTGACGCATAACTTGGAACCTCGGGTAGTTTGTTGAGTCCAAGTATAGCAGCTTTTTTATACACAAAAATACAATTAAAATTTTGTTAGATAATTTTTTATATGAGTGAATCATAGTTGATAAGTTTAATGGAAAATAACTTACACATAAGAATGTTATAGGACCATAATAGAAGTTGGTACCCGACTTGACTTGCGTCCAGTTTAGCTTACTGATTTCCAAGCATTCCATTATGTAGGTGCACCAATCGATATCAGAGATATCATCATCTTCTTTCACGTGCCCGAGTATTTTTTTGGGCACTCTTCCTGCACTCTCCAAAGTGCCCATGGTGCTTGCAAACAAAGTTAAGAAATTCATCTTGAACATGAAATCTGCTTCAGTTGAGCTTGATATCTCGAATGCTACAGCAGGTGGTGTAATTCGTCCAAGATGAGCGTACTGTTCTTCCCACTCTCTAACAAAATCGTCATCATCAAATCTTTCTTCCAGATCTTCCAGCTTTCTTGTCCCCATCGGCACACCAAGCATATCATGAATTTTTTGCCTTGTTACCTTTATTGAACCTTTTTGTAATCTCAATTCCATGCTAGGTGGATGGAACTTATCAATTACATGATACACCAATGCAGATGGAAGTTCAACAATAGGGAAGTTTATGAACCTCTCAAATCCCATCTCTTTCAAGCACTTCTTTCGCTCATTTGATAAACCAATCATTGCTTCATAGAGAGGTTTCGGTGATGACCTTGTTGTACATGTTGGGTAATTTTTTGTTTTTGCTTTGTCCTTTTTCACCTTAAGCTTCTTTTTATCTTCCTTATCTTCAACCACCTTCTGAACAGCTACTTCATTCTTTCTCTTTTTGGTTTCTTTTACAACCAATTGTCGATCATTCTCTTCTTCGATTTCCTCTTCAATCTCTTCCACTTCCTCTTCAGTCTCTTCCACTTCCTCTTCAGTCTCTTCCACTTCAGTCTCTTCTACTGTCTCAGTATCCTCATCATCACTTTTATCAGCATCTTTTTCCTCTTCAATTCTCCTAGCATCACCTCTAGTAAATCTTTTCGGAGTACTTTGTTTTTCTGATGCTTTTCTTTTCTGTGCATGTTTCTTTGCTGAAGTGTCTTTTTTTTCTTGATTTTTAGTTTTTTCCTTATCTCTTTCATTCTTCTTTTTCTTTTCTAGCTCTGCTCTACTCTTCTTAGCATTTCTATGCATTTCATTCAGTCTTTGAGCTACTGTTTTTGATTTATCTGCAAAACAAATTTATATTATATCATTTGTGATTTAGTAATTGAAATATTCTCAGTACATAACGTGTTTCATTAATAACATGATATGTACCTTTAGCAGGGCTTTTCTCTTCAGCAGTTGTTTTTAATAGTGGCAATTTAGAGATTAGATGCCCAACATCATCTTCTCCGTCATCATTTTCTTTATCTCCTACATCATCAAAAATGAACAATTAATTAATATCCTGACAGTTTTACTAAAAGGATTAGGTGCAGGCATATCTTTTTTTTTTGCAAATTTAGGGGCTACCCCTGTATATTACCAAAATTCTTTATAATATCATATATGATATTCAACATAATTTTTTTTAGCTACTGAATAATTGTTCATTTTTGTCAAATTCTTAGGCCACAGGCATAGCCTTCGGCAAAGCCAAAGGCTATGCCTGTGGCTAAGCCTTTGCTGAAGCCTTTGCTTATCTGCACCCTAGTCAATTCACAAAGTTGAATACATCTTTTATTATATCATATGTGATATTTAACATAAAACTTTTGGTAGATACAAAATATGTTACAAACATGTGTTTGTGTTCAGAAATGTTGAATGCTATGCCTGTGGCTAAGCAAATGTTAATGATTTGAAGTTTTTTTCAAAGGCTATGCCTGTATCTAAGCCAAATCCTTTGTTTCTAACGAAATTTTTAAGTTATCACATATTTAAAAGGCTATTTTTAAAAGCAAATGTTTGTTATATCATATCTGATATAGAACAAAAAACAGATTTAAAAGCTTATTTTAAGTTATCATATATCCGCACAAAGCATTTTGTGCATCAGTCACGGCCAATTTGTTTGTTAAATGCTAAAGCATCTTATGCGGCTAAGCAAAAGGCTTAGCCACATAAGATGCCTTTGGCGAAGTCAAAGGCATGTTCTATAGCTAAGCCAAAGGTTTAGCCTTATAAGATGCTTTAGCATTTTGACAAAGGCACCTTCCGCGGCTGAGCCAAAGGATTAGCATGCGGCTAAGCAAAAGGCTTAGCCACATAAGATTCCTTTGGCGAAGCCAAAGGCATGTTCTGTAGCTAAGCCAAAGGTTTAGCCTTATAAGATGCTTTAGCATTTTGACAAAGGCACCTTCCGCGGCTGAGCCAAAGGATTAGCCGCATAAGATGCCTTGGGCGATGCCAAAGGCATCTTATGCCAAAGGCATCTTATGCGGCTAATCCTTTTACTTAGCTGCTTTGTTGAATCCTTTTGCATTCGTCAAAGCTTCTACAGCTGAGCCAAAGGTTTAGCCGCATAAGATGCCTTTGGCGAAGCCAAAGTCGAAGGCGTCTTATGCGGCTAAGCCTTCGGCTATTAAAACTATTAAAACCTAACTCCTAATCATAACAAAAAATCTATAAACAGTTATAATCTTGTAAACCTAGCTTCTAAACTGTTAAAACCTAACTTCTATTTGCACATTTCTTCATCATAATCGCTATAACAGTTGTAGATATTGAAATAGATGTTTAGAGTGTAAGATTATACCTGAAGCCGGTTTTTTGGCCGGTTTTTTGCCGGTAGTTCCTTTTTTTCCTCAGTTCCTTTAGCGTGATAGTTTCAGGGTCGGTATCTTCCATCTTCTCCGGTGATTTTGAAAGTTTTTGATGATTTTTGCGGTGTTTTTGATCGGTGTAAATGTGTGAGTAGTGTGTGTTTTTAGTGTGTGTTTAGGTAAGGTGCAGTGAATGTGATAAATGAAGAGTTAGGCGCGTTTTAATATTTGGTGTGATTTGATGATTATACCCCTCCGCTTTTATTTTAGTGGAGAGTGTGTTTTAATCTCAGCCAATGATTAAATTTGAATCAATGGTTGGGATGTGTCCCTTGGTATGTAAAGATTATTTGGTATGCAAAATAACCTCACTCTATGTTAAGTGGTAATATGAGTTAGAGAAGTGCTTAAGGAAGATCTTAGGAAAAAGTGAAGAAAAGAACAAGAACCAAAGTTCTTAGGTGTATAGTCAAGTCGTTGAGTTAAAAGAATCCATGTGTCCGGGTTACATTTGTGTCACACTGTCACGTATACTTGATTTAACCAAGATTGTTGCATCTAGATAAGAAAGTCATATCAACCATCCAACAAAGCCAATTAACAACGGACATGACTTGATGGTTATAATCAAGGGATTGAGTCGTAGAATAGCAACGTACTTTTTCAAGTGTCCCGTTCTGATACGTGTACTTTTTTTAAACTGTAGAATAGCAATGTACTTTCCATAAGTGTCCCTTTCTAGTACGTGTACTTTTTTAAGTCGTAGAATAGCAATGTACTTTCCATAAGTGTTCCAACTTAGTACGTGGGATGACGTACCAAAATAGAACACTTATGGAAGTAGGACGTACCAAATTGTAACACTTATGGAAAGTACATTGCTATTCTACAACTTAAAAAAAGTACACGTACCAGAACGAGACACTTATAAAAAGTATATTGATATTCTACATCTTAAAAAAAGTACACGTACCAGAACGGGACACTTGGAAAAGTACGTTGCTATTCTACGACTCAATCCCTATAATCAATTAGCTTTTGATGAACATTAAATTACAAAACACCTGACTCGTTGATTAAACATACGTCAAGGAGCGCTCAAGAGCTCACTTTTAGTTGTTTTTTCACGTCATGTAGACAACAGTTGTATTTTAGGATGTAATCTTGCATCTTTTTATCGTGTATAATTTATTGGATCATTTGTGATTCTTTATCAATAAAGCAATCTTTTGCCAAATAAAAAAGTCATGTCGAGTAAATATGTATCAAGAGATGACTTTTGTTGTGTTTAAGAAATATCCTTGGTGAGTCCTCATTTGTTATTTTATGTAAGGGATTTGCTAAACAATGTTCACTTGACAATGTTTAATATACATTAAATAATCTATTTTTTTCATATTTAAAGTAGTTACGTATTTAATACACAATAAATTAACATAAAAATTAACTTAAATATATGTCATTTTTAATTTAATAAATTCCAAGTTTCCTTTTATGTTCATAATAATCGTTGCCTTAAGCATTACTCAATAAGCATTGTTTAGCAAATCCCTTTATGTAAAGCTTAATTGTATAACAATTATCTAACTGGTTTAGGGCGTGTGTAGCATGTCAAAATAAAATTGGTCACTTACAACAAAATAAAATGCTGAAAGAAAAATAATAAAAATAATAAGATGTTGAAAACGGTCAGATCAACCCAACCGGATATTATTTGACCCGTACCTATTTTGACATGACTTCCCAAATGATGAGTTTAGACCCGTTACGTGACATGACCCGTCCATTTGCCACTTATGAATATCAAAACAAAAGTAATACAAAGTATACTTATGATTTAACATATATAGTAAATGTTGTTCCCCGTTCACTATCGTTTAAAACAGTTTAAGTTTATAAAACAAGTTAAAAGTGAACTATGACTGAAATTAACATAAAGAAAACACACTAAGTAATTTTCAACATCATATTCTTATTAGAAATAAATCAACAAAGAATACGTTACCCAAGTACTTGCGGAATAGTACTTGGGATTGAAATGACAAAGTTGGGTGATTCATCTCTAAGCTCAGGCTATGTCTGAGCACAACTCTTAGAGCTCACTGAGCTATCTCAGGAACTAAGTTGTATTTGGAGGAGTGAAAAGATGGCTTGCGTGTATGTGTTTTTACAATTCACAGCTTAACCTTTTCACTCCATCTCTTATGCTATTTATACATGTATGGTATTTGACTCTTTCCTAAGTGACAAACTGACATCATACAGAAGACAAAATACTGATGTATTTTGTCTCTGTTTACAAAGACTATTCTAGGTAAGAGACAAGACTACTTTCCTAAGTTCAGTGATGACACTGAGCCTGATCTTTTGCCATTCAGGGAAAGTTGACTTTGGTTGATAAGGACTTCGTCTTATTATGATTCAACCTTTCCCGCCTTGTCCCGCTCTTTCTTCAGTCTTTACATCCTTCAGTCTTCTACTTCAGTTTGTCTTCAGTGTAAGAAGTTGGAGAGGAATCTTAGGGATTCAGTGAGTTATTGTCATCACTCACTGAATCCATCATCTTCTTCTTGACTCAGTCTTCACCCTTTAAGTTCCGCCTTACTGAGTGGAGAGACATCTTCTTTGCCTCTTACTGAGTATCCTGAAGACGACTCACTGAGAGACTATGCACTCAGTGACCTGTTTGTGTTTAACGGATTAAACACTTGGGCTATTTTCTATTCAAATCCTAGATTAAGGGGTTTGGGTATTTACTGAACCCAACAGTCTCCCCCTATTTTGATATACAAATAGCCTAAGTGGTTGATCAGTGTAAGTGAGCAAAAGGCTTCTTCTTACACTGAATGTACTAATGAATACAATAAGGAACACTGAGTAAATGAATAAAACATACATCGTTTATTGATCAGATTACATAGTTCCTATCACCAGTACAAAAGATAAAACAAAATGATGTCAATCCAGATGGATTCCCAATGCTTCAAGCTTGACCTTCTTGGTGATGAGTGTTTCCTTGTCAGGATGGTCTCTGATCTTAGCATTCAGGTCTTGACAGAACCTGACGTTTGCTGGGGATTGGATCTGAGAGGCCACAGGAATATAGCTGATCATTGCAGCCACTCCAGCCTGATCAATGTCACTCCATCTTTGAAATGCAGGGTTCCCACAGACATCAATGTGGAATAGCCCTCTTTCAGGCTCTTCAATCACTAGACAGTTCACAAAATTTACACCCTCAGGCAGTTCTCTGTTGCATTCAAGGCCAGGCACTTTGATCTCAGGTTGGAAATCAACTCTTTTCCTTTTGCTAGTGGAAGTTTGTGGTTGAGATCCTTGAGGTGCAGTCAAGGCAGGCTGAATTCTCAGTTGGGCTGGTGCTTCCCTCAGCCTTTCATATCTTTTGCTAAGCATCTTCATCAGCTCCTTGACCACCTTATTTTGCTTCTTTCCAATGATCGGACCAAGTTCATCAAGTTCAGTGATCCCAAAGTCACTGAATTTTAATGGATCATGAACCTCAAAGTGTCTTTTGTCATCCCCTCTGTAAACATTCATAGCCAATGGTTTGGTGTTGGGAATGATTTTGACATCAGTGATTTTTTCAGGGAGCCTTCGGCTGGTCATTGTCCAGTTGTATTCTTTAATTCTGCTTTGCCTGAGAGCTTCAGTTTTCTTTCTCTTTTCTTCATACTGAGCTCTCATTGCAGCCATTTGAGCAGCCTGAGCTTCCATGAACTTCTGTCCTGCCTGACCCTTTTTGAGCTTGCTTGCATCTATTCCCACATTTTCAGCTTCTTCGGCAATCACTTTGGTCAATGCCTCCTTAGTCTTCTTTTCATCCTCAGCTTGTTTCAATTTCCTCTCTTCTTTAGCAAGGTGTTTGGCTAGCTGTTGAGGAGTGAAGAGGTATTCAGTGTCACCGATTTTGTAAGGAATCTTCTCAGGCTCAGTAGTAGTCAGTATGCCTTTGCCCTTGTCCTGTCCTGAGGAAGATGATGCAATAATGGGAGGTGGTGTTGTTATGATTGGTGTTAAGACTGTCAGTGTTGTTGTTGTTGCTTGAGGTGGAAGTGATGAGATTGGTACTGCAGAGACTGGTGCTGATGATGATGATGATGTTTGAGCTGCTGAGACTGGTGGTGTTTGCTCCCCCTCAGTGTGAAGAGGAGTTTCTTCAGCAGTATTCTCCCCCTCAACTGTTTCCGTAGCGTCAGTGAGGGCAAGAGTTGGAGTAGGTGCTGAGGGGGACTGACCAGCTTGACCTTTGAAGGCCTGATAGATTTCAGTCATCATGGCCTTTATTTCTGAAGTATCTGCTTGAAGACCAGTGACCTTTGCATCCAAGTTTGCATGAGATAACTCCAAGGCAGTCATTCGTGGACCAAGATTCCAAGCCATAGAAGACGAGGCCTGAGTCAAGGTAGCTACCTGAGTGTTCAGTGAGTCCATGGTGGTCTGAAGAGTCTGAACTGAAGTTTGAAGACCCTGAACATTTTCATACTTGAGCATCTCTATAAGATCAGTGAGCCTGGATGAATTTTTTGCATATGCCTCAGTGGCCTCCAGCACTTTGGCATTGAGCGCTGGGTCTTCTTTGACAGCGTCCCTGATTTCATCAATCGTAACCCCAACTGTCTGAAGATGCTTGAGGAACATAACCATGTGTTCATCCAGGTTGACAAGATGGTGGTACATAAGATCTCTGTGCTCATGAACATTTTCGTTGAAGGTGAGCACATCAGATCTAAGGTCAGCGTAACTGGCAGCAGCTTCAGTGTGTTGATCCCAAAACTGTTCAGTAACCCCAGAAAACAGCCTCCTTGAAGCCCTACTGATCCACTTAACCAGTTGTCTTTCAGTGAGCGGAAGAACATTGTCAAACTTTTTGAATTCGTCAGAGATGGAGGATGAGGCTGAGTCATTGTCTTCAGGTTGAAAAGGTGACTCAGTCTGCATCTGTGGATCAGGCTGAGGCTCTTGTTCAGTTTGAACCTCAGCGTCCACTTCTTCTCCTGCTGATAAGATTACTTCATCACTCTCAGCAAGGTCATCATCAGATTGTAGCAATTCAGTAACCTCAGCAACAGTTAACAAGGGAGTGGGAATGGGTTCCATATCAGCGGGTGGTATTGATCCCTCTGAGTCTTTGTCCCCCGTGGACCCCTCGGACACTGGTGGGAGTTTCCCAGCGTCTTCTCGGGAGTCAGGATTGGTTTTGGGTTCCGTATCGGCGGGTTGTTTCTTTCCCTCCGAGTCTTTGTCCCCCAGTGACCCCTGAGACACTGGTGGGTATTTCCCAGTGCCTTTAGCAGAGTCAGTGAATGTTGTATCCCTATCAGTGGTGTTGGAATCACTCCTAAACAGTATTTCAAGTATTTATATCTCATATGTAATAGGTAGCTTTATTATGGCCTTTATGTTTGTTTAAGGTCAAGCTTATGTAGAAGGCCCATAAGCTTGATCCAAGTCCAATAAGGAATAGGGAAGGAGAGGGAGTGTTGCCCTAGCTCCTTGCCTATATAAACTCTTGTAAACCCTCATTTGAGGGTTGGTTGTTCAAGTTTTTCTCTCATTCATACTCTTTGCATAACCGGTATTACTATACGTGTGTGTGTGTGTGTGTGATTTACTTGTTCAATCGCCTTCATCTCTTCTCTTATAAGCTTGTGTTGTAAAACTAGTGACCTAACAGTGGTATCAATCGCCAAATGGTTGGGTGTACTCGTTTGTTTTTGAAGTTTTGGTTTTGGATCTTACGCGTAGAGATAACACATTCTTTGGTTATCTTAAAAACTCGTTTTTTACACTTTTTAATCCAAGATTCTTGTACTTTCAATGTTTTGAGGTGTTAAAATACTTGTTTTTGGCAAAAAGTTTCAAACTTTACGCGTGGATTTACATTTTTAAGCTTGTTTTTGTTCGTGGGTGTCGTTCTACGCGTAACCCGTTTAGCAGTTTTGGTACATCAAAATTCACACTTTTGTGTTCTTTTGGTACTATTGAAGCTATTCCATAACAAAAAACTGGTTTAGAAACACATTTGGACAGAATCAAAGTTACGAGTAATCCTACGCGTATCAAAACCCTAAAATTACGCGTAAGATTGTTCCTTGGTTTGATCTTCAATTTTCTGGTTTAATCCGTGTTTTCTTACTTGGATAAGTCTGAAAATACGTCGACTTTGGATATCTTTTGCACTGTGAAGTGTAAAAGATCATTTGGGCAAAAACCCTAAAATTACGCATAAGCATAAGCTTACGCGTAGAATTCCTACGCATAAGATTCACTTTACGCGTAAACTACGGTCTACGCATAAGGTAATCCTACGCCTACGTTTCTACGCCTAACTTTTGTCTACGCTTAACTTTAGTGTTTTACCTACGTACGCGTAAGCTAAAACCTACGCGTAACTCCTTATTGTTACGCGTAACTTTTGGTGTTTTTACGCATAAGTGCTACTTGGTTCCTGTCTTTTCTACGCCTAAGGATACTTCATCAACAAAGGTTCATTCGACTACAAAGATCCATCTTTACCACACAAGTTTATCATCATGTCTCAACCACCATACTCTAACTATTTCCCTCACACTTATAATCATCAACAACAACAACAATTAACTCCACAACATCAACAATGGAATCAACAACAAGCCATTTATCAACAACAATTTAATCAGCAACATACTCCACAACTTGGTGCAATTCCACAACCACAAATGGTTCAACCACCACCAAGTCTTCAAACTCTACCCTACACAAACGATTTCAATCAACATCCATCACGAAGCACTATTAAGGAACCCACTTGGTTTGCAAAGATGTGTGAAGCTTTAAGCAGCCAACAATCAATTCATGAAGCTGGATCACTTGATAGACCTCCAATGCTCACTCCAGGAAACTACGATCAATGGGTGATAAGGTTCTTTAGGTTTTGTGATCTAAAGAAGCCACATGGAAAGTTCTTAAAGAAGGTTATCTTGGAAGGTCCTTTTGAGATGCCTACCGTCATTGTACCCGGAGATCCAACTGCTGTTCCACCAAAAGATGAACAAACCAACATTGCTACTGTTGCAGATTTAAATCCTACAGAACTTCTACATGATCTGTGCCGAACCGTCAAGTCTAACAGACTTAAAACAGCTTAAGCACAAATGCAATGAAGATCAGAGAATATAATGAATTCCCGGGTCGTTATGTCCCACAGAGACTCAATGGTGTGTACAACACTAATTCAGATGATAGAAGGATCACTAAGGATAATGATCCGAAAGGATTGATGGATGATTATACTACTGAAAAAGATTATAAATCAAAGCGACTTAAATACAAATTAAGAAAATTAAAAAGTTAAAATCTATTAAATAAACGCTATCACTATATTTACAATGATGTTTTTGCGTTTTATAAAATAAAATGACTTAAATAAACTATTTTAACTAAAACGTAAACTCAAATTATCTAAAAACGTTACTTAAAATGGAAACGTACGTTATTTATAAAAATTACGCTGGAGCGCAAGACAAAACGTAAAATTTATGAAATAAAGGTCCTACGAATGTGAAAACAATTTTTTACATAATATTTGACAAAAGAAAATTTTAGAAAAAAGATTTATATTTTTTAGACTTTTATATTTTTTATTATGATTTAAATAAGTTTTTACACTAATTAAATGTTTAAAAATACTAAAAATAACGAGAAAAATCTGAAACTTATATAGAAAATACTTTATACTAATACAGATTTAATAAAAATACAAAACTGGAAAAAGCTGCTTTTAATAAGCTCGAAATAAGCTAAATAAGGCGTAAAAGCTATTAAGACAAAGAGGTTTTATGTATTTAATTGTGTAAACTATAACCGAGAAAGACCCAAGGGCGCAATGGTTACAGGTACACACACTATCACTCTTCCAAAGGGGGAGGTCTCAGGTTCGAGCCTGCCTACCCCCTTTTTGCTAAACATTTATTTTTTTGATTTTTCTTTTTGCAAACCTTTTAAACACAAGAAAATAAGCACTTTTGAAAACTACAACTTTTTATGAAAAGTACAAATAAGCTCAGTTTGAGCTTAAGTTTCCAACAGTGGCAAGAAAAGAAAGAAATAAGCACAAGTTATAAAGCTAAATGGCTAGTAAGCTATTAAATAAGCAAAATGTAAAATGGAATAAGCTAGGAAACTACTAATAAGCTAGATACAACAACTGAATAAGCACAATCACTACTAATAAGCACTGAATAAACTAATAATAAGCACAAGTCACCACTGTATTGCACAGGTCACTGTTGGATTAACTAAGCACCTTCTACCTTAATTTTAAGCACATGAATAAGCTATAAAATGAAAATGAACACTTGGAATGCCTAGTAGACCAGATGAGCTATCCAAAAAGCTAGATTACAAAGATTGGTGTACAACAATGAGCTTTTGAGAGGCTTTTAAAGAATTGATGAACACTGAGTAACTGGTTAACTAAAACAAAATGGACAGATCTAAAAAAGCAATAGCAGGCTAAGCAAATAAGCTAGGATTGGAGAATAAGCTCTTGAAACCTTGAGTAAGCTAGGTGAGCTTCTCAAAAAGCAAGTTTACACAGTATTAAGCTAACTAATGAGCTCTATGAGAGCTTATGAAGTTGGGTACCAAACCTGTGCACAGGGCACTTTCTCAGACATGGTATCCAAATCAAGCTGAAAAATAAGCACTCTACAAGCTAATTAAAACTGATCTAGTATTTTTATATTTTTGTTAAGCAACTAAATATTAATAACCTAAGAGCTTTTAAACTGAAACTCACTATTGAACACACAATGAAATTCCAAAGTTTATTCAAAAACGACCCATTGAAAATTTTGACTTTTCTTAAAAACCAAGATGTTGACCAAGATGAACTTAGGATTGATTCTAAGAACTGAATGTGATGTTTTGAGTTATACTAAGACTTATTTAACCAACACTAACAACTTATGAACACAAAATCTTGCTCATGATTCATAAAAACTCAACAGTTAACACATAAAATGAAATCAAATGTACTTTTGACTTTTGATGTAACAAGCACAAGTTGTCTTGACTGAGATGAGTTTATAGACACTAAAAAGACACAGAGCAAGCACAAACAACAACTCAAACAATATCTATAACAGTTTAAACTAGCAATTCCAAACAGACCTTATAAACACTGATTTGATGATTTTTCAAAGCAAAACATAGATTTAAACCATGAACTTGATTCATAAACTTAGATTATCATATATTAGGACTAAATAAACATGAAACAACAACAATAACAACATTACACATGAATTACTCATACTTCATAAAAACAGTGAAAAATGAAATCTAAACCACAACACAAACTAATACATAAACATAAATTTTAGAACTATAAAAACACATAATAACAACATATAAACACAGAAACATGGACATTAAGGTAAATAAGACATTGAAACAGTAAATTGCAAAAATTAGAAAAATGCTTACAAATGAGAAAGTGGGCTGAGACATAGAAACCAAGGACAAGGTTACACCTATTAGCTTCCCAATAAGCTCCTAATACCCCATAGCATTCCAAATCCAACCCTGCTTCATCATCTTCTTCATAAATCTGATTTTTGATTATTTTCTATTTTTTTGTGGTTTTTGATTTTAAAGACTATGACTGATTTAATGTATCTAAAAGCTTAACAAGCTTTGTCAGGAGCTTATGTGACCTAAAGAGTCCATTAAACAACCATAATCAACATGAAAGTAAATGACATGAGAATTAAAGGAATTTATGAAAAAACATGAAATTTAAAAGGGACTTGCATTAAACTGAAAACAGGGTTCCATTACACTAATTTGAGATCATTACACTATTTTAAAGCTGTAAATGACAATAATTAAAGGAAAGCATTTAAAGGTTACACTATGATTAAACTAAATCTAAGTGACAATGGCTTAAGGCCAAAGTATTTTTCTCTTCACCTTCTCTTCTCTTTTATACCACAATGAGTTCCCACTAGTACTCTGAGCATATCCCACTTCAATCTTGACCCTTGAATTGTCCAATTTGATCTCCACCGTTTAAAACACTTTTGGCGCCAAAGTCTTCATAGCAGGTTTTGATATTTATGAGAGTTGGTTCCAATCAATTAAAGGATTTGTTGTTTAGAGGAGGTGGAGGGGACATAGTATGGGAGGGGGTGAGAAAAAGGTGGGAAAACCAGTCATGGTTTTGGAGTTACAGGGGTGGAGTGGGAGGTCTACAGTAGTAGGCGGTTTTCTCTGTGTTTGACTTGTGTTGACCGAATGGTATATCAAAGGCCGGGTCAAGTTTTGGGCCAAGGGTAAGGATTGGATTTGGGCCTAGAATTAATATAGGATCCGTTTGGTTTAAGAGAATACAAGGACCAAATATGCAATTTATCCAAACTCAAAGGACTGAAAATGCCATTTTTTTCAATGCTCTCACAAGGATCAAAAATGACAAACATTGATAGTGCAAGGACCATAGTTGATAATTATTTCATTTTTAAACTTAAAAGGACCTTAGTTGTCATTTTTGGATTTTTAGGGACTAAAAGTGAAATTTCCCAAAAGTTTATCAAAATGTTCCAAATTTTCAATCATGCATAGTACAAGGGTATTATTTGTAAAATTCCAAGTTTAGAATACCCAGGGACCATTTTTGCCAATTTTGTAACTTGAGGGGTAAAAATTGCCATTTTGTGTAAACTTTCATCCAGGGATCATTTGTGAATATTTTTGGTTTCCCAAGGACTTAAGTTGACTTTTCATTCATTTAAAACATTTAGGGACTAGTTTTGCCAATTTGTGTAACTCCAGGGACTGAAAACGACAATTGTTGTGAAATTGATCATTTTTCACTTGTTTTTCAATCTTTTGTACCTGAATCACATAAAAACACATTTAAATGATATTTATAACATTTTGTGAGTCATTTGTGTGTTTTTGGTTGTTTTGTGGGTTTAAACAATATAAAATATATGTGTATTTAGACACATATCACTACACTATGAAGCAGATGAACTTGCAATGGAATACATCCTCTTAGGATTACCAAACCCAATTCTTCGTAGTGTTGATGCTCAAAAAACTGCACAAAAGATGTGGGATCATATTCGTCTTCTTATGGAAGGATCTGTACTCAATCAGGAGGATTTGGAATCCAAAATTTACTTGGCTTATGAACACTTCATGATTGAACCTCGAGAGACACTAGAGTCCTATCATCATCGATTTTCAGACATCATCAATGATTTGGATAAACACAACATCATCATGCCAAGAATTGCAGTTAATACTAAGTTCCTGAGTAGTCTTGGTCCAAAATGGGAGAAGTATGTCATTTTTCTCCGTCAAGCGAAGAATATGCATCATTCTACTTATGGATTGTTGTACGATTACTTGAAGCCTCATGAAAAGGAAGTTGATCGGGAAAGGATTCTCCGTGCTCAAATTGCTAAACAGTCACAACCGGACAATCAACAACTTGCCTTGTATGCTCAACAGAATTATCCCTCTCAACCAGCAACTCAACCAACTGCTTCCAACACACCTTCACAGCAACAACCTCAACCTCAACAAAATCAATTGGTTCCATACAGCAACAATGCTCAAGCATATGTCAGTGAAGCTACTGAGGAAATCGATCCGTTCGAAGCATTGCAACAAGGATTTGTAATGATTGCTAATGCTTTTGGCCGTTACACCAACAAATCCAACAATCGTATTCGTTCCTCATCTAACACACGGACTCAAGCTGTTCTAAACAATGGACGTGTTGAAGTTCAGAATCGTGATTATGGTCGTCAGATGGGCGGTGGTCAAGGGTTTAATGCTGTGGGTAGGAATAACAACAGAGCTCAAGTGGTGGAACAGGGAAATGCTCAGAATCGGTTAAATGGTCTTAGATGCTACAACTGCAATGAGAAGGGACACCTGGCTAATGCATGCCCAAAGCCAAGGACTAGGGGCAGTGCTTATTTCAAAGAGGCCTTACTTTTGGCTCTTAAGGATGAAGCTGGTGGATCTCTTACAGACAAAGAACAGAGCTTTATGGCAGATGCAGACTCAGATGATGATATGGAGGACTTGCAGGCTAATGCAGCTGTTATGTTGATGGCTAATATGCATGAGTTGCACATGAGTGATACAGGCCCAGTGTATGACACTGATGGCTTGTCTCAGGTACCCGAACAAACCATCATCATATCTGAACTAATATCTCCACCAATATCTGAATCCGGCACGGATCTGACTGTTCAAAATGAGTCTTCTACATCTTCTTCTGATGATTTTCAAGTTAACCTTGTAGTTACATTTGACGATCAAGATGACCTTATGGTTTCCTTTGATAATCAAATTGACTCCGTGGTCGTACTTGAGGATCTAAAGAATGATCATGTTGAGACTCACGTTGAACAAGATGATCTGTTGCCTCATCCGGATTTTGCTCGGTTAATTCAAGACCATAAAATCAAAATGGAGGAATGTTATGCATTAAATCAATCCTTAAAAAGTAAAAATGCACTGTTAACAAAGGATTTTGAATGTTTACAAATGCAACTCAACTTTTTCAAAACTCAAGAAAACCGTGAAAAAGGTTTTGAAGCCGCGTTTGCAAAATCTCATCAAAACGAAAAATATTTAGAGAGACAGATGCGTGATCTAGCCGCCTCGAAGAATGCTTTATTGTCCGAATTAGAACAACTGAAACATGAACATAAAAAGCAAATTAACGCTCTCACCTTGTGATAAGGTTTTAAAATGTACCTTTTTGAGGGGTCATTTAAGCCCTTATTCGATCACTTTTGTATCCGTTATTGCTTAATATCGTTCCTTTTCACTTTTTAGGTCTCTTGAAGGCAAAATGCTGGAATGATGCTTATTTGGACGAAAAGGCGCGAATATACGAAGAAAATGGCCAAAGTCAGAATCGAGACACTCAAAGCTGCTGAAACATAAGGCGACGGCGTCACTGCATATCTGCGACGCCGTCGGGAAGGAATTTTGCGACGGCTCAGAAGAAAAATTGCATGTTTTCAAGGGACGACGTCAGGTTCTAAAGGAGTAGGCCGTCGTTACTCAGACGGCCTAGATGCAGCCAAGACGGCGTCAGAGCTGAAGGGGACGGCGTCACAGTCATAAGGTGACGTCGTCGCAAGGTTTACGTGGCCAAGACGAAACCCTAATGACGGCGACACGACGGCGTCACGAAACATAAGGTGACGCCGTCGCAGATGTAATCTTATATATAGAATCCGAATTTTTCAGTTTTTATGTGTAGTCTTTTGGAGTAAAAACCTAAAACCGAACCAAGGCTTTCTTGTGCAGTATTTTAGGGTTCTAAACCCTATTATACATCAAGATAAGTATTTACTTCATTAATTTAATTATGTCTTTGATTATTTGTGTGTATGCTTGCATGTTCTCCATGTCCGGCTAATTTATTTGTGTGTTTGCTTAGGGAATATGAAACTTAATTATTGAATATTGATTGGTTGATACTTATCTTAGTTGACTAATGATCTAGAGTGCGCTAGATTATTCATTGTGTACTTAATGCTTGACATTTCTTTGTGAACTTTAGAATATAATTATCTAGGTAATTGTAGGATAAAGTATTCAAGGACAACCGTAGAGTAGGCGTCTATAAATCACTAGAGGATTTGTAAACAAGACCCTTTGGTAATTTCAAAGAGTTAGGGAAATAAGCACGCCCTATAGCCTTAGAATCACAACGCAACTAGGAATAAGGACGTGACAAATCAACCATCAATAGGAGATAATTAAGGAGTAGTAAAACCTAAGTAAACACATCTTTAAACTATCATACGAGTACACATCAATTAGACATAGACTATCACAACCTTAGCTTAGATAATTAGATAATAGTAGAGTAATCGGTAGCAATACCAACCCCCCAAATCCAATACCCGAGATTCGTACCTTTTCATTTTCTAAAAAAACATAAAAAGATAAAAAATAATCTTCCTCAACCTCAACCTTAGCGTAGTAACTTCTCACTAGCATTCCTATTCCCCTAGAGAACGATATCAATACCCGTGGCTTACCCTAATTACTACACTACAACGATTAGGTTCACTGCCTAGGGTGTTATAAAACTTGCTCGAAGAAAAGGAAGTTTCCTTGACCCCGAACGACGCGTGTAGCGTTATCAAGTTTTTGGCGACGTTGCCGGGGAATAAAATAGCTAGTTAGTAGTCCACCTCGTTTAGGTTTCTTTGCTTGATTCCTATCAAGTAAACTTTTTTCTCATTTTTAGATTTCTCTTAGTCTATCCCCCTTCTTCGTGACCTTTGTTCGTAACACCCATCACTTTTCACCATGGAAGGTGACAACCAACCACCACTCATCAACCCACCACCAAACGACCCGCCAAGAGCCCGTACTCTTGGTGAGTACTCGAGACCAAACCACCTAGGTTATAGGAACACCATTGAGCTTCCCGACCAAGCCCAAACTACGGCCCTGCGATCCGACACCATCCGGTTGGTGCAAAACGGATGTGCATTCCATGGACTTCGTTCCGAAGATCCAAATCAGCATCTGAGGGATTTCCTCAAAATTGTCGATTCCATCGACCTTGATGCTACTACTCGGGAGACCACGCGCTTGCGTCTCTTCCAATTCTCTCTACGGGACCAAGCTAGTAATTGGCTTGAGCGACTTCCCGCCGGCTCCATCTCAAGTTGGGATGATCTTACTTCTCGCTTCCTTGCTCAATTTTTCCCACCGGGGAGAACCACTAAGCTTAGACGAGAAATCTTAACGTTTCAGCAACTCCAAGGTGAATCACTTTACAAAGCGTGGACTCGATTCAAGGATCTACTCCGTAGACTTCCCCATCATGGCATCGATCTTTGGCTTCAAATCCAAATCTTCTACGATCATACCGACTTCATCACTCGACGATCCATTGATCGGGCCGCCGGTGGAAGGCTCAGCGACTTCAATGCAGAGAAATCTTGGGATATTATAGAGGAGCTTGCTGATCAAAGCTACGAAGATTGGAATGATTCTCCTGAGACTCCGATTAACGTAATCAACGCCATATCAACCCCGTCCGAATCCTCCGACACCCTCGAGAAACAAATGAGCGCCATTGAGAAAGGGATTGATTATCTTTTGGAAAGGCAGATAAGAGCCCCCGTACAAATTCCTCGAGAGGCCGTCAAATTCGCCAACTCTACCTACCACCCCACACCTCCTTCGGAGTCTCCAAGTCGTGATCAGAACCCAACTTCCGAAAGGCGTTTCCGTTCTACTTCCCCAATACCACTCTCACCAAGCTTCAAGGAACAAATGAGGGAGTACATGGCGGCTCATACGGAAAGATTAGCCAGGTTTGAAGAGGAGGTTTATAGGCAGAGAGAGGAGATGCAAGCAAAGATGACGGAAATGATGAATTTGGTAATTGAGTTTACCAAAACAAAGGTTCCCGAAAAGGTGCTCGTAAGAAGCAACGATTGCCCTCCCACTTCATTTGTCAACGCTGTTTCCATTATGCCCGAGAATGCAAAGGTTGAGACGCGGAAAACTGAGGGAAGTAATAAGGAGGAGTCGGTGCATGACGACGAGCCTGAGACCATTGAATACTACCTTAAGCACGAAATCAACAAGAAAACCATTGCAAACCAAGTAAACAACTTTAGGTACAATGAAGTTCTCAAGGAAGCCCTTGATGAAAAAATGACTGAAGAAGAGTATGACGCCCTACCTATGGGACCCCTGTATGAGTTGGTTATAAAAAAACCTCTAACAAGGAAACGTAACACCACAGGGAATTTCGTAATACCAGTTAGCATAGGTGACATTGATAATATTAATGCCTTGGCCGATCAGGGGACTGATGTGAACATAATGCCATTATCAATCTATAATAAGTTAACTAAGGAGAAACCAGCCAGTACCGACCTTAGACTCTCCTTAGCTAATCACACTTATGTTCACCCCGTAGGAGTCGCAATAGATGTTCTAATTGAGGTGGCTAACATTGTTTATCCGGTAGATTTCGTGATCGTTGATTTTG
Organism: Chrysanthemum seticuspe; assembly: GCA_019973895.1. Taxonomy (NCBI): domain Eukaryota; kingdom Viridiplantae; phylum Streptophyta; class Magnoliopsida; order Asterales; family Asteraceae; genus Chrysanthemum; species Chrysanthemum seticuspe. Next base: position 273,371,651 of record BPTQ01000007.1, read on the forward strand.
AAGAAGACAAAAACATACCCCTCATTCTTGGAACACCGTTTCTAGCTACCGCCAAGGCAACCATCAAATGCGGAGAGGGCGTCATGATACTCAAAAGCGGAAAGGGGTATGCTAGGATACCCATCATCCCAAGGTATCCTCTCAAAATCATGGAAATGATTACGAAAGGGAATCGGAAAAACCCTAGCCATAATGTTAAGAAAAAGATGAATGACTGGGAAAAAGGGCTTAGAGACTTCATGGTCCAAGGATTGTATGCAACATTGTGGAAACCCGATAATAAGTTAGGAAGCAACCCCACCTCGGTACCTAAGGCACAAAAGGACCCTAAGAAATTTCTAAAAGGAGAAAAAGTACTTCTGTACAAATCAAGGAAAAGGGCAATGCAAGGAAAAAACAACCCAAGATGGTTTGGGCTTTTCACAATTAAGGAGACCAACTTAAACGAAACCGTCACCATAATTGACAGCAATGGCCTGGAATCCACGGTGAACATACAACGTCTACGCCGCTTCGATGAAGAGAAAATGAATGACGAAGAGGGCGGTGATGCAAAAACGTAGGGGTAGGACTACGAGTCTAGCTACAAGACTCTTAAATAAAGAAAAGCGCTTCGTGGGAGGCAACCCATGCTTAATTGTTTGCTTGTTAGTGTCATATATCTTTTATTAATTGTTTGTCCTCATGTTTAAATTTGTAAAAATGCTTTATTTTGTTTTTAACCTCGTCTTAATTACATATAAAGGTATTTTACATAAAGGATAAGTGTAGGGAGGATTACACACGTTTTCATAAGAAACGTGAACATGAGAATAACAATTAACTAAAAGATATATATGTTTGTTTGTTCGAGTCAAATGCTTGTATCGAGTCATAATGGATGTTTTTGCAGAAGTTTTTCCAGATTCTAAAGATGTAAATTTTCCAGAATTTTTTCCAGAAAATCGCAGACCAGTTTTTGTCAGGATAACCTGACGGCGTCAGGATTGCAACCTGACGGCGTCAGGAAGGAATAAAAACTTCAGCTTACTTTTTCTCGTTTTCTGAGCTACTTGTAAAATTTTGGAATTTTCCAGATCTTAACTTTCAAAACAAATTCTGTAAACATCCATTCCACAAGCATTATATCCTAGTTTAAATCGAGTCTTATGTATATTATTACCGCCGATTTTACGCGAAGGTTTCGTTTGTTTTCTTCTAGTGTGCAGGTTTAGTTTATCAAGAAGAAGTTACACAAGTTTGGAAGGAGCCTTTCACGCGAAAACTCTTCTTGGAAAAGATTTAACCACCACTTTTTACGGATCTTACCGAGCTAATCAGGGGAGTATTAGTTTCTTTCGTTTTTAATTACCTTCTATTATCATAACTTTGATACTTTCGGGGAACATTGGGGACAATGTTCAGTTTAAGTGTAGGGAGGGAAAATAAACGGGAACTTTGAAACTATGCTTATCCTTGACTGTTTGATTTGTCCAAGTGTATTTGTGTAATAAACCATGAGAAAATGTAGGTTAGGGTAATTTTAGCCAAATTTAAACTTTTTTCATGACGTATAAGAGTGGGCCATTAGTCTTAACAAAAGCGTCTCATGGATAGGAACTTGCATGACTAGCACAAAAACCCTTACCACCTAAATTCCACCCAAAATGTGAGGATCGCCCTTAGATTAGTAGGAATTAAAGCATTCATCTTTAATGCTTAGAGTGTGAACCGGTAGTATATTAGATTCTAGAACTTGTTTTGTGATGCATTCCGAGATCGCTAGTGAGACTACACTTGTGTAGTTAGGATTAACTAAATGATAAGAGGCATTAGGATAAACCCTTGTTTGATACCTGTAATATAATTACTTCTTCCATATCGGTTGAGTAATTCCCCCATACCCTTTGCGTTGTACTCATCTTTAGTACACGATACCCCTAGTTAACCCCTCAGAGCCTATCCTTTTCGCGGTTCTCGTGATGTTTCGGTTTTTCCGGAATATCAATGAAGAGCATTGTTTACACCCCACCCCCAAATATACACCCAAATCGCCTTAGCCTACCTTTATTGCACTCACTTTTAGTGCAAATTTATGTTATCACCCAAAACCCTTAGTTCAATTATCTGGTTGCTTGCATGAGTTGCTAAGTCGAGTCATATCCCTTGTATACAGTTTTGGGATGATTGGGATTCATGGGAAAAGTTAAAGTTTATGAAACATAGGAAAGAGAACGTTAAACTCAAATTCCCTTTGTTTGCATAATAATGTACTCCAAGTGTTTTGATCTTTTCAATTCGGGTCAAATTAGTGTTAGAGTAATAAAAACTCAAGTGTAGGGATGTGTCTATAAATCCCTATCATTTTGATGTACCGTAGAGGATGGTAGAGTAAAAGTGTATGCAAAAAAAAAAAAAAAAAAAAAAAAAAAAAAAAAAAAAAAAAAAAATCGAAAAAAAATAGAAAAAGAAAAAAAAAAGAGTGAAAAAAAAAAAAAAAAAAAAAAAAAAAAAAAAAAAAAAACCATACGGGCTACTATCCTACATCTATCTTTTAAATTATGTTTGTTTATTTTCGTTGCCTAGAGTTTTAGAGTGTCGAGTCTTGGCTTAGCAACGCCATTCTTCGTATACTTGCAACATAGAGATTTTTGACTATCCACCACTATATAGCCTATCCCACCAAACCCTTATTTCCCTACCGTAAGCCTAACGTTACAACCCTTTAAAGACCTCTTTGATAGTCTTTCCTAGGTGCTTACGCCAAAGCGATGGAGGTTTGATCTATTCTCAAGCCTATGGTAATCTATGTACTAGGACCGGTTAATGAGTGTTTATCTTCCATTTCCGATTTGTTATATTTCATATATACACCCGAGAGAGATGTGAGTATCCAAACACCCCATGTGAGGTGCTAGTATGTAATTTCCGTGCTTGTTATGACTTTTGCGGGGCTTATATGTGTTGTGGACCGTTTTGAATGGATGCTTCATGACCCCTAACTTATAAATTAATTGGCTAAAAGCACATTTGCTTGAGGACAAGCAAATACCAAGTGTAGGGATATTTGATAAGGTTTTAAAAGGTACCTTTTTGAGGGGTCATTTAAGCCCTTATTCGATCACTTTTGTATCCGTTATTGCTTAATATCGTTCCTTTTCACTTTTTAGGTCTCTTGAAGGCAAAATGCTGGAATGATGCTTATTTGGACGAAAAGGCGCGAATATACGAAGAAAATGGCCAAAGTCAGAATCGAGACACTCAAAGCTGCTGAAACATAAGGCGACGGCGTCACTGCATATCTGCGACGCCGTCGGGAAGGAATTTTGCGACGGCTCAGAAGAAAAATTGCATGTTTTCAAGGGACGACGTCAGGTTCTAAAGGAGTAGGCCGTCGTTACTCAGACGGCCTAGATGCAGCCAAGACGGCGTCAGAGCTGAAGGGGACGGCGTCACAGTCATAAGGTGACGCCGTCGCAAGGTTTACGTGGCCAAGACGAAACCCTAATGACGGCGACACGACGGCGTCACGAAACATAAGGTGACGCCGTCGCAGATGTAATCTTATATATAGAATCCGAATTTTTCAGTTTTTATGTGTAGTCTTTTGGAGTAAAAACCTAAAACCGAACCAAGGCTTTCTTGTGCAGTATTTTAGGGTTCTAAACCCTATTATACATCAAGATAAGTATTTACTTCATTAATTTAATTATGTCTTTGATTATTTGTGTGTATGCTTGCATGTTCTCCATGTCCGGCTAATTTATTTGTGTGTTTGCTTAGGGAATATGAAACTTAATTATTGAATATTGATTGGTTGATACTTATCTTAGTTGACTAATGATCTAGAGTGCGCTAGATTATTCTTTGTGTACTTAATGCTTGACATTTCTTTGTGAACTTTAGAATATAATTATCTAGGTAATTGTAGGATAAAGTATTCAAGGACAACCGTAGAGTAGGCGTCTATAAATCACTAGAGGATTTGTAAACAAGACCCTTTGGTAATTTCAAAGAGTTAGGGAAATAAGCACGCCCTATAGCCTTAGAATCACAACGCAACTAGGAATAAGGACGTGACAAATCAACCATCAATAGGAGATAATTAAGGAGTAGTAAAACCTAAGTAAACACATCTTTAAACTATCATACGAGTACACATCAATTAGACATAGACTATCACAACCTTAGCTTAGATAATTAGATAATAGTAGAGTAATCGGTAGCAATACCAACCCCCCAAATCCAATACCCGAGATTCGTACCTTTTCATTTTCTAAAAAAACATAAAAAGATAAAAAATAATCTTCCTCAACCTCAACCTTAGCGTAGTAACTTCTCACTAGCATTCCTATTCCCCTAGAGAACGATATCAATACCCGTGGCTTACCCTAATTACTACACTACAACGATTAGGTTCACTGCCTAGGGTGTTATAAAACTTGCTCGAAGAAAAGGAAGTTTCCTTGACCCCGAACGACGCGTGTAGCGTTATCACCTTGGAAAATCAAAAAGCTAAGGCTGAGTTGTTAAATTGTCAAAAACAGTTCTCCGCATACAAAAAGCATTCAACGAATCGGGTAGATGACCTTCTTGCAGAAATTCGTAGATGACCTTCTTGCAGAAATTCTTGGTTTGCAAAACAAAATTAAAGAGTTTAAAACGGTTGTTTACAAACATGGTGAATCAGTAACAGCTATTGAAAAGTTTACCTTAAAACCCAATCCAAATGGATATGGAAAAAATCTAGCTGATTACAAACCAAAGCTTTCACTAAAAACATTCAAACCAACTCCTGAAGTTTCCATTGCAGAATACAAAATTGATAATACTGTCATGAGTGTTGTTGAATATCATGGTCAAGAGGAATTAGATGCAGAAGACGAGAGTCGATCTAAATTAAAAACTGTTGTTTACAACAAACCTTTTAATTATAAAAACGCGGTCACTTTCGTCACACCAACGGATTCTTCAAACACACCCAGGGTTATCATCAAAACACCCGAGTCTTCTATTGTTAATCCCAAAACAGTCTTTGCACAAACTTATGGTCCTTTACCTTCCATTAACGAAGTAAACTCACAACCTGAAAATCGAAAAATTCTTCGATATTTTGACATTTTCATGGCTGACCTCAAAATTTTACAACATGAGATAGAATATCGATCTGAAATCAAAGTTGAACATTTTCAATCGCCTCTGGCGCGAGAACAAAGAGACATTTTTCAGAAAAATCTTTTACCTAATGTTAAAAACTTGAAAAGTTGTGCAATTGCCTGGGAAAAGGATTTTCATAAGGAACTTGGGGTAATGAAAAACGTTTTCGAGAAAACAGAAACATCTATTACTAACACAAAACTCAAAAAGAAACTGTTGAGAAAAGATGTTGATCGACTCTTGGAAGATGTTATCTGTGCTGATATCCATAATGTTGTGCTATTCTATTCGTTGCCATATGCATCTGATCATATCTCTGCTGATATTGTTGAAACTGTTGTAACTGTTGAGAACACCGATAATGTGCTTCAGATCGAGTCTTTAAAAGCTGAAAGTAAACGATTACACACGGAAATTTACAATGCAAAACGTCGTCTTCATTGGTGTGAAAAAGATATTCACAACCATCAACTTAGTTTTCAAAAGAAAATCGCTCAATTGAGTGCAAAATCTTCTGATCCTAAAATTGAGCAACTGGATGATCAAAACGTGTCTTTGAAAAGTCAAATCTCAAAATATGAACAAGAACTTTTAAAAGTTAAACATGAATATGGTGTCATATTTGATTTACTCAAAAAGACTCGAGATGAAGCATCAAACGAACTTGATCACTATCTTGCTCACACTAGAGAAGTCATGAATTTTGCTGGTAATATTCGTTCTGAAAATCAAGATCTGATTCACACCATCTCTAAGTTACGGGAAATGTTAGGAAAGTATGAACAACTTCCGCCTACTGTGATTAAGAGATTAGCACCAGTCACACTTAGTAATCGTGAACCTAGAATTCCCACTGCCAAATCACAAGTTGCTAATGTGTTTACCTCTACTGAAACAGGAATAGTTGCATCTTTTCCAAACGTCTGCACTTCACAGCCTAGGAGCAATCAATCGAAGAATAGGAAGTTGCGACCTAAGAAAAGATCAATAAGGAATGCTAAAGTAGAAGAACACCCTAGGACTCTGAATCAAAATCATGTTGCTTCCACTATAGATGTTACGTCTGGCAAATGTAATAGAAATAGTGATGTAACGAATGCTAAACTGTTAAGTACTTTTGATACTCAGTCTGACGCACCTTGTGTTATTTGTCGAAAAAGTATGAATTCTGATTGTCATGACAAATGTGTTGCTAAAGCTATAATCTCTAGATTACGGAATCCTAAGAATCGGAATACCTCTAGGCCCACTAATCATTCTAAGTTTGTGCTTGGTAAACCACCTTCTTTAGATAGTAGCTACCGCTTCACATCCTAAGAATGTAGTACCACCTAGTGCGTTCACTAAGACTAAAGCAAAGAGTAGTTACAGATGGCAGAAATGGATATATAACACACTAGGATTTAAGTGGATGCCTAAAATTCTCAATGTGTGTATGTCTAATATATCTGCTTCGGAACCCTCTAACATTTCGGGTTCCACATCTACTTCTATTCCATCTGTGTCGTCTGTGTGTAATGCAGGTGATACAGATCATTCTCTGGATTGTTGATAGCGGATGTTCCCGACACATGACAGGCAACCTTAAACTGTTATCAAACTTTATTGCAAAGTTCATTGGCACTGTCAGATTCGGGAACGATCACTTCGCAGCCATCATGGGCTACGGAGATTATGTTAATGGGAACATCGAAATCAGCAGGGTTTACTATGTGGAAGGCCTCGGTCACAATCTGTTTTCAGTAGGTCAATTTTGTGATGGAGATTTGGAGGTTGCTTTCAGGGATAAAACTTGTTTCATTCGTGATCTACAAGGAAACGATCTTATGTCTGGCTCGCGTAATTCTAGTCTCTACACTATCTCTATGCAAGACATGGTTGCTTCCTCTCCCATTTGCTTACTTTCAAAGGCAACATCTACAAAATCCTGGCTATGGCACCGTCGTCTCTCACATCTAAACTTTCAAACCATCACCAACCTTGCTCGACACAAACTAGTTGAAGGACTCCCACGATTCCGGTACTCAAAAGATCACCTTTGCTCAGCCTGTGAACAAGGGAAAAGCACTCGTGCTCATTTTCCTTCAAAGGTGGAACACAGCTCTCAGCATGTGCTTCATCTTCTTCACATGGATTTGTGTGGCCCGATGCGTGTGCAAACGATCAACGGCAAACGCTACATCTTAGTAATTGTTGATGACTACTCACGATGGACTTGGGTCTACTTTCTTCGTAGCGAAGACCAAGCTCCACAAATGATCATCACCTTTCTCACAAAGATACAGGTTCAGCTCCGCAACACCGTCAGAATTATTAGAACAGACAAAGGAACTGAATTTGTTAACAAAACTCTTCGTGAATTTTATGAGAAAGTGGGAATTCAGCATCAAACATCTATTGCACGTACACCTGAACAAAACGGAGTTGTTGAAAGACGAAACCGAACGTTAGTGGAAGCTGCAAGAACAATGTTGATCAATGCTAAACTTCCAGATTACTTATGGGCAGAAGCTGTATCTACTGCATGCTATACTCAAAACCGTTCTATGATCACAAAACGCCACAACAAAACACCTTTCGAGCTTGTCCACAACTATAAACCAAACCTCAAACACTTTCATGTATTTGGATCCCTTTGCTATCCGAATAATGATCGTGATGATTTTGGAAAGCTCAAAGCCAAAGCTGATATTGGAGTCTTTATTGGATACTGTGACAATTCTAAAGGTTTCCGAATCTGGAATCGTCGAACTAAGGAGGTAATGGAAACGATTCATGCTCATTTCGATGAACTCACGGAAATGGCTTCTGAGTATAACAGCTTAGAACCCGGTCACAACCGTTTAAACTTCCCTCAACCCTCATCATCAGCTGAAGAAAGCCCTCAGCTAACTCGTCAACAAATGGAAAGGTTATTTGCTCCTCTGTTCTGTGACGATATTGATGAACGTGCTCCTGGTGTATCCGCTGTCTCCGCTGCACAACCTGATAATATTCCTATACCTGATACACCTGCTACAACAACTACTGTTGAAGATGCACCTACACCAATTGACTCCAACACAACAGTTGAACATACCGCCTCCAACAATGATGAACCAGCTGATGATATTCTAAATGAAGTACCCCCACCTGCAGATTTTGATCCAAATGCGTTCTTCAATCCGTTTGCAAATGAGACTGCTGCACCAGATGTTGCGAAATCTTCAACAAACCATTTGAATCCTCAGAATCTGCACAATGTATACCAACATCAACCCTCTACACATAGATGGACTAAAGACCATCCTCTAGCTAATATTATTGGCAACCCGAATCAACCAGTCGTTACGAGACAACGTCTTCACTCAGATGGTGAACACTGCATTTATGCACTCACTGTCTGCCAATCTGAACCTAAAAACATTAAAGACGCAATGACAAAAGACAACTGGATTGAATCCATGCAAGAAGAACTCAACCAATTCAAACGTCTTGAAGTATGGGAACTGGTTGAAAGACCAACAGGAGTCTACGTCATTGGTCTAAAATGGATTTGGAAAAACAAATTGGATGCTGAAGGGAACGTCATCCGAAACAAGTCACGTCTAGTTGCTAAGGGTTATCGTCAGGAAGAAGGAATAGACTTTGAAGAATCTTTTGCTCCGGTTGCTCGTCTTGAGGCTGTTCGGATATTTCTCGCGTTCGCGGCTCATATGAACATGACGGTCTATCAGATGGATGTCAAAACGGCGTTTCTCAATGGGCAACTTAAAGAAACGGTCTATGTCAGCCAACCAGATGGATTTGTTGATCCTGAGTTCCCGAACCATGTCTACAAACTGAACAAAGCTCTTTATGGTCTCAAACAAGCCCCTCGGGCATGGTACGATAAGCTATCATCCTTCCTCATTGCCAACAATTTCACCAAAGGCTCGGTTGACCCAACTCTTTTTATACAATATCACGGGGCACATATCTTAATTGTTCAAATTTACGTGGATGACATCATTTTTGGATCTACACATAAAAAGTTTTCAATCGCTTTTGCAAAACTAATGAAGAAAAATTTTGAAATGTCCATAATGGGTGAACTTACATTCTTTCTAGGACTGCAAGTTCATCAATCACCCCGTGGTATTTTTCTGAGTCAGTCCAAATATGCCCTTGAATTGTTAAACAAATTTGGAATGCAAACCTGTGATACTTATGCCACACCAATGACTCATACCAAGAAGCTAGATGCTGATTTACATGGGAAATTAGTTGACCCCACCAAATACCGAAGTATTATTGGGTCCCTCATGTATCTAACAGCTAGCAGACCTGATATTGTCTTTGCCGTTTATTTATGCTCCCGTTATCAGTCGCGACCAACTGAAACCCACCTCTCTGAGGCTAAAAGAATCCTCCGATACATCAAGGGAACCATTAACTTGGGGATCTGGTATCCGAAGGATTCTGGTTTTGAACTAATCGCTTTTTCAGACGCTGACCACGCAGGATGCTTAGACTCAAGGAAAAGTACTTCAGGAGCTCTACAATTTCTCGGTGATAAACTGGTGTCTTGGCAATCAAAGAAGCAGGATTGTACATCGCTGTCATCAACTGAAGCAGAATATGTAGCCATGTCCGCGTGTTGTGCTCAAGTCATTTGGATGAGAACACAACTCAAAGACTATGGTTACGTATTTGACAGAATCCCGATGTACTGCGACAATCGGAGTGCCATTGCAATCTCGTGCAACTCAGTTCAGCACTCGAAATCAAAGCACATCGATCTACGCTATCATTTCATCAAGGACCACGTGGAACAGGGTACCGTTGAACTATACTTTGTGGGTACTGAATACCAATTGGCAGATTTGCTCACCAAAGCCTTGCCTCCCGCTAGGTTTAATGAGTTGGTCCACCGAATTGGTATGAGGTGTTTGACTCAAGAGGAATTGGATGACCTCTTAAAACAGTCTTAAAAACCTGTCAAACACCAAAACATCTTTTGTAAATAAATTTTTCAAAAACAAAATACAAAAATATAAAATCCGATAAAACAACAAAAATATTCTCCCAATCTATCTTTCTTTCAACATGGCAAGTACATTTCTTCCGTCAACACTTTAATCTTTCAAAATTCAGTATTTTTCCGATCAAGTGTTGAGGGGGAGAAAATAATCTATTAACTGTTTCAAAACATCTGTGTACTCGCATGTTATCTTATCTCGGTTGAATCTTTTACAAATGGTGGTACATTTCCTGGTTCAAATACACTCCTCGGATTTTAATTAATAACCTTTCATTATTTTCTCAAGTCGAGGGGGAGTGTCGTCATGTTTCTTTCCTAAAATCCTCGTTTGGTAACCAAAATGGAAGTTAAATGGCTTGGTTTGAAAAAGGAAAAGGTGGAGGGACCAAAACTGTCAAAAGGTTAAAATCACTCTTAATAAAACACCCTCCCACCTTTGTTTATTCTTCACATCATTTGCATTCTTAACCTCAAAAAGATCCTACGCCTAATAATCACTCAACAAAACCGTGCTTTTGATCATCAATTTGTAAGTTGTTTCTTGAGTAAAACATGTTTCTAAGCATAGGTCTTTAATTTCATTCAAATCCTACGGCTAAAACGGTTTTTACGCGTGATTATGTGTTCTACGCATAAGCGTATGAACACACAATCATTGTGTGTATGTTTGGGGTAAAATGGTTTGTCTCAAAACGTTTCTTAAACATCAAGGATAACATTTTAACCATCAAAATCCACCCAGAAACTAAAATTGATGAGTTTTGAAAACTAGGGTTTATGAGTCGATTTGGGTTTTTCCTAATGTGAAGTGTTTTGGTCTAAAAGATTGTTGGGTTATGCTTATATGATGTTGAATTGATTTTATCCTTGCTCTAAAACTACCCAGTAACACTGATTTATTCAGAATTTGAAATTAGGGTTTAAGGTTCATAAGTTTGGGTATTTTTGATTCACCATGAGTTAGATGTTATAACTTGGTCTATGTGCTCATACAACATGTTAGAACTACCAGAATCTGTTTGATGCAAATCCCATGGTTAGAAAACTTACGCGTAAGTCATAACCCTTAGGGTTTTGATCTACGCGTATGCCTTTCTACGCGTAACTGGTTTATGCATGATTCATGCCATGTATTGTTATTGAAATGAATATGTGTGCTAACATTGATGATTTGATAAATTTATTTCAGGATTGCTACACTTAGAATTCAGAATCAAGGTCATTTGATTATCTACGCATAAGGATTACCCTACGCGTAGTTATGTTACGCGTAAGAAAATCCTACGCATAACAGCTACGCGTAAGGTTCTACAATGGACTACGCGTATCCTGTGAAGGATATGCGTAAACAGTAACCTCTACGCATAAGGTCAACTCTTACGAGTAACCTTACGCGTAAGGTTAATATATGCCTACGCATAAGGTCTCCTTTTCCTACGCGTAACATTTCTTACGCGTAAGTTAGGATTCTACGCGTAAGTTTACGCCTAAGCATATATCATTCCTGTCTACGCGTATCTTTGCCAAAACTACGCTTAACCCTGGATTGACCTTCATGATGAATTGTTACTTGTACAAACTTGTAAATAAACTAATCATATCATCACGAATCCAAAAATGTCACTAATAAACTTAAATCGTTTGATATGTTGTGAACAATAAGTGATAAAATAAACTTTAAAACTTAAAGTTAACTAACTCACGAAACATTTCACGATATCATTGAACTATTGAACATACAAGTGACTTAGGACTCGTAACAATCATTATCACTGTACATTCAACAACTAGACAATAAGACCTTCTGTTGACTAACATTATGTCTTTCGATATGTTGGTTCTTTTGGCTAATGTTATTTCAGATCACGACATGGCTGAACAAATGAATGTGGATGCACCTGAAGTTCTCTCCATTGCTGATATCTATCCTCATGGCTATCCAATGAAGATAGGAAAGAATAACCTCCGTGTTGACTTTGACACCCTCACTTGCTCTGAATCTTCGTGTCTTATTGCTATTGATATTCTGAGGACTCATCCGTATCAGAACATGCTTACTCACTCTGCAACTGTCCCTGAGATCTACATCCAACAGTTCTGGAACACTATGGAAAGGGTCAAAGGACAAACTGCTGTGACGGTGACTCTGAATCACAAACAAGTCATCATTACACCTGCAGACTTAAGGGTTGTTCTCCTAATTCCTGAAGTCGATCCAACCAAACTATATGCCTCACCGGCTGAAGAGCTCACTCTCCAATTCTTAATCGATATCGGTTATGACGAGGCTACAGGAGTAATCAACAAGCACTCTCACGTAGAGCTTAAGAGTATTCCTCAACCCTGGAGAACTCTCTACATGATCATCACCAAGTCTGTTTCTGGTCGTGACAGCGGCTATGAGCACCCTAAGCTCATGGAACTTCAAATATTCTGGGCATTGGTCAACAAGAAACACATCGCTATCGAAGCTCTGATTTGGGATGACATGATGTCATTTCTCAACAAACTTGGCTCAAAGATTCCCTACATCAGATATACCAAATTGTTGATCCAGAGAGCACTTGGACTTCATCCTGACATTCCCAAGAGGCTCAATGACCCCTACAATCACGACATGTTGATGGAACCTATTCTCTCTGTCAGAATCAAGGAAACGTCCACAAAGAAACAAGGTGTTGTGCTGCCAGATTTCCTTCTAACTGAAGATGTCAGAAAGCTCGAATCGTACCAAAGGTATCTGGAAGCAGTCAGACAAGGCAAAGTTGGTCATCTCGACGAAAAATCTTCTGGTACACCTGTAAGGAGAACCAGAAAAGGAAGTGCTGGAAGTGTTACAAGTACAGATAGTCAAAGGAATGTTCCAAAGAAGAAACCTATTCCAAAGAGGAAACCTACCCCTAAGAAGAAAGTTCCGTCTCTGGAAGCCACTCCTATCATTTCACCTGAACCGCAAAGACAGCTCAGGGACGAGGACTCTGATGCTACTGACACAGATGAAGAGATCACATACTCTGAAACTGCAAAGGATGTTAATCCCTCAGTAGCAAAACCTCCAAGTCCTCCAGCTGTCCAAGAAAAAGGGAAGACTCCTGCACTTGTACCTTATGATGAGAGCTCTGAAGAAGAAGAAGAAGAGCAACTGAATAAATCATACAGGAAAAAGTTTCACAACGTCCGACACCTTCAAAAGGCCGAAGAATTTGCTAAAGATCAAATGGGTGGCCCCGGAGGATCAAGTGGTGCTGCCCACTCCTCTCCAGATCCTGATGCGGTTAATCAACCCGATAAGGGATCTGGTACCACCACTCTTGTGCAACAACAACAGCCTGTTGAAGACACTATTGTGTATGATTTTGAGAAACAGGAAACTGAGAAAGAAAAGTCTAGAGATGACGAGGATGATTATACAAAGTTTCTTCTAGACAGTCCAACACACTCAAAGGAGAAAACCTCAGAAACTCCTAAGGACATGAAGTCTCCTCATGTCTCCTCATCATCGGATTCTTCGTCTCATTCATCACAACCACCATCAACAAAGACAACCAGATCATCATCCAAATCAGTGAAGAAACCACCTAAATCTTGGATTTCTCAAACACATGCAAGAATTATGAAAGCTGTCAAACAAGTTAGAAAGAAGGACATGCTTCACAGAAAACTTAATTGGTATGCTGAACAAATGCAGTACTTACATGATGAGAATGACGAGATGCGGAAAGATAGGAAAGCTATTCAGGAATTCATGAGAAGTCATCGTCAGGAGGAACTGAATGAAATGATTGAAGGTTACACTCATAAGTATCTTCAGGATATCGTTCCTAAAGTCCAAAAGGAACTGGAGAAGTCAGCAAGAGATCAAACCCACAAGTTTCTTCTCGACACTGTCCCCGGTGTGACTAGAGAAGTATTCTCCAGACAACTCACCCCTAACATCGTCACATTGGTTAAACATACAATGGCCAAAGAAGCTGATCTCTCTGAATCTGAGTTAATCGCTAAACTATTGATGCAAATGTCAAAGCGATCTGGAACGTTTACTTCGGATGAAGCTAAATTTTTCGAAGGTCTACTTGCTTTTCAACTCAGTTCATCATGCAAGGAGTCAGCCGATCAACCCAAACGGCCAAGAGATGACGATGATAAGGATAAGGACTCTGCACCTAAACGTCAGAAGCAGTCTGGTCAATCTACATCTATGCCACCACCTCCACCACGGACTTCTTCTCAACAAAAGTCTCCTCCACCTCGGTCTTCTACTGATAAACCTCGGGACGATTCTGAGTTACCACCCCTGACTCATAAAACTGGTGATCACTTTGAGTATACGGGTGGTGACGATGAAGAGGTCCTTGAGCCCGGACAACAACCCACCTCACCCAAACAAGTGCAGAAACCAGTTTCATCATCAAAGCATTCCAAAAAGAAGAAACAGACGACTCAGCCCGTAGTCGTATCATGGCTAGATGACGATAAAACCGAAGAGTTTGAATGGTTCTCCACACTTGTCAATCAAACTCCATACCCTGATGAAGGCCAAGAAATGGTAGACGGTTCTACATTGGAGCACGCAAAACTATTGCAAGAAAAGTTCCATGTGAAGAAAATGACAAAATCTGAGTTGAAGCGAATCAAAAATGAAGCTTTTCAACTATGGAAAGACAGCTCTGAAAGCGCCCTCGAGGTCGAATATCATCTTGAGAACATCGCTCGAGCTATGTCTAACAACATGGATTGGCTCAATCCGGAAGCAAACATTGACTTCACACAAAGGGACAACCCTCCATACTACACCGACTGGACCAAACCTCTACCGACCATTGGCCAAGCAGACGAACCAAGGATTCCCTTCCTATATTTCTTCAACAAAGACCTGGAATTTCTTCTCCATGGTGGCGATGGTTCGAGAAAATACACTACATCATTGACTCTTCCATTCCCAGCGGCCATCTACTCAAACTGCATAGCTATCGAGGAACGTGCAACTCACTTGTTTTCTGACAACGTGTAAGCATACGACCAAGATGCATTGTATGGGATTCATCATTGGCCTGAACGCCGAAGAATCTACTACAGAAGCTGCCTGGTTCAGAAGTCTCAACATGCAGTGTATAGCTCTAAGGACATCGTGGCCATCAAACACATTGATCTCAAGTCTAAGTGGGACTACACATTCTTAAAGAATATCATAGTCAAACGACAAGATGAACAGGACTATGGATTCTCCGAAGCTGACTTTGAGAACTTGTCCCTCAACGACATCGAAGACATGTATCTTGCCAAAGTACAGGGTCGTATGAGACAATTTTCGATTGAAGTTCAACGTGAATTTATCAAGTCAGTTCTCATCTTCATTAGACGCATCGTGATCAAAGAACGTGTCGAAGATATCCAGATGGCTGTTGAATCATATCAGAAACGTGTAAACTTCACTCCACCACAGCTTGATCTTCCCGACATCAACCAGCTTACACAACTCACGCTCATCAGCAAACCTTTCTGCGTTGTTTACCGCAGTGAACTTCAAAGAAACTGCTTAATGGCGTGTAGTGAACTCCACAAATTTGGGGATCATACCTTGAAGCTGGTTAGGGATGGATTGGCATACAGATTAAAGGATATACGCATGAAAGTTGGGAATCCTAAGCGCTGGAATTCTCAGGAAAGGAGGGATGTGAGACGTATCATCACCATGATTGATGAACAGTTGTTTAGAAGGGATCAGTTCAGACGACTGGAGAGCTATGTAGGTGGTCGCCTCACGGCTTTCAACGCCCTGTACGCACTCCTGGGAATATCACTGCACTTCCTGGTACCCCTTAAATGGTTTCCTTCATATAATTTTGGATGTGTGACTACATATGTCGATGGCTTGTGCACACATTACAGTGTACAACCCGTAAGTGTCAAGAAAGGACCATGTGGTACGCCTCAGTGCCACAATCCTTATAAAAGGAGCGAAAGCTTCTTATTTTTGAGTAAAACCTCTCAAACCTTTCATTTTTTTAAGGTTTTGCTCAAAAAGACAAGTACTTCCCCATAAGATTTTCAAAACCTCAACCGTTTATATCACTAATTGAGGGGGAGTATTTGAATTAAAACTTTGTTCACAAATTGTTCACAGTGGTCACTCTTTCCGCAACACTCAAAATGGTCATATTTATTCTCAACCGTTCAAAAATAACAATTTTATATGCCATTTTTTAGGGGGAGAAAATTGTGTGATAAGAAATATGTTGTGCAAAATGCAAATGAATCTGTGTACCTCAGACTTAACCAACGAATTGACGGTACTAAACTGTTTGTAACTCGAAAAGACTTGTCCTGGACGGGTAATAATTTCAAGCTAGTTCGCTAGTGATGTAAACGTGTCTCGCAAAGGACTCGTCTAAGTAGAAAGTACCATTCGAGAAACTTTTGATAGACATGAACTCTGACGGGTTTGACAACCTTCCAAGGTTTGTCTACACCTTCAAGGTAGTTATTAGAGCTAGTTGTCACCTAAAAGCTGACAATGTAACTCTTTAACTATTCAACGTAACCGTGTCTCGCGGGAGATTGTCTATCTTTAGTGGATCAATTCAAAAAGTGCGCGCTCTTTCCTCATTGTGCATTTAACCATTAAAACTATTAAGCACATGTGGAGGGGGAGTATTTATGCAAAAACTTATCTCTCACAGTGGTTCAAACATGTTTTTCATTTACAAACCCTTTGAGAGATATTTTTCACATACAGTGGTTTAAATGGCAAACATAGGTTAGTCATGGAGTTATAAGGTGACTAAGGTTAGGAATAACCGTCCTATGATCCGCCAGAGCCGGAGGGATCTACCCAAGGACACTACCATTAGTTAGTGTTAGAAGTCCTTAGGAATGATTGTAAAAGGAGAATAATGAGAATCGGAGAAAGAAGGAGTTGAAGAATCAAAAAGAAATGTAAAGTAAAGGGTGAAAAGAAATAGCCCTCCAGATTATTCAACTTAGGACAGACACCGGGTTCAATTCATATGCTACTGGTTGTCACTTAGTGGCACCGGTATTGAAGATTAAAAGTCGTCATGGACCCAGTGACGCATGCACTGAACCTTCTTAGCCACTCAAGTTTCTCTCAACAGAAGCTTGTTTTATTCTCACAGGGAACCCTACATAAACTATTGGCTTTCTCTTAGAGATCGCTAGTATTGAAGAAGGAGACCCTCTCCCCTAGTCTCCGCTCAGGAAAACCAAAACGCACTATTGAGTCTAGAGCCACGAGATTCATCAAAAGATCTCTTAGGTACACTTGACATTTAATCACTTGATGATCAACAAATAAGATCATCAGTGGTTCATATCGAGTCCTTCACAGATCTTAGCAATCTGTCGAGAACATTTATGAGAGGTTCACACTTGTGATCCTCAGTGATTGAATGGAAACTCCTGCCAGGGTCAACATCAAACAGCCCTGACAGCAGGTCACTTCGGTAACTCCCCGTGGATTACGCGGAGTGTGTCTCAAACGGTCTACAGTCGTGAGGTGATGCTTCGGTATACCTCAGCGACTCATCTGAACTGTAGATGTACTTCGATACATCGCATTATCTCAATTGTGGGACTCCAGTTCAGGAACGGCCTTTGTGAGAATTAGAGTGGTGTTTTCACACTATGCTGTTAACACTCTCGAAGTTCAAACTTGTAAGTGCCAGAAACCGCTTATTACTAACCGTTTGAAATGTTTTCTTCTTATGGAAGCTCCGGAGCGGGATGATCGTGCTGATTCTTCTCATGCTCACGCCGACATCAACACTAATGGAAGTCCTATTCTAAAGCAACACAACCGTTAGAATGATTCTTCATCAAATCAAAGAATCTACAAAGTCAAAGACTTAAAGAACTTCATCAGTATTGATTTCCACCGTCAAAGAGCGTGTGAGCATGTTGAAGAATGACGTGGAGACACTGGAGCAACGAAGCAGACCTGAGGCAGACTGATGCAGACAACAACATACTATCACTTTCACCACAAAGAACAATGATCAAAGAACAAAGTCAAACATGACGTCGAAGCTTAAACCGTTCGAAGATAACTATCTCTCTACACTGGGGAGATTGTTCGAATCAAGGCAATTCCTCTCACAAGAAAGAAGAATGCCAGAAGACGTCACAGCTACTATTACATCAACGCCTTCACCGTTTACATTCATATATACTTGAGGGGGAGATTGTTGGAATCACTCCTAAACAGTATTTCAAGTATTTATATCTCATATGTAATAGGTAGCTTTATTATGGCCTTTATGTTTGTTTAAGGTCAAGCTTATGTAGAAGGCCCATAAGCTTGATCCAAGTCCAATAAGGAATAGGGAAGGAGAGGGAGTGTTGCCCTAGCTCCTTGCCTATATAAACTCTTGTAAACCCTCATTTGAGGGTTGGTTGTTCAAGTTTTTCTCTCATTCATACTCTTTGCATAACCGGTATTACTATACGTATGTGTGTGTGTGATTTACTTGTTCAATCGCCTTCATCTCTTCTCTTATAAGCTTGTGTTGTAAAACTAGTGACCTAACAAGTGGGTTGTTTGTTTCCCCCTGAGTCTTTGGGATCGATCAGTGTGCCCTCAGACAAAGGCTTGGATGTGCTAATGTCATCACTGGGCGTTGTGGAAGGCGCTCCCCTACCAGCGGGTTGTTTGTTTCCCTCTGGATCTTGGGGAGTAGTAGGTGTGACCAAGGGCACTGACTGTGATGTATCAGTGTCCTTCGTTGTCACGGGGGTGGTTGTTGCCTGGTCAGTGGGTGTCTTTTTGGTCTCAGGCTTTTTGTGCCTCTTAGGCGGTGCTCCTAAAGCCTCAGGGCCCTGAGACTTTGGTTTAGTCTTAGTCCCAGTCTGAGACTTCCCCTTTCTCTTTTTAAGAGCAGGGTTTGGAGACACTGATCCCTCCTGGTTGTTTACAGCAACCATATGGGCCGTCAATTCAATAGGTGTGACAAGGGATGGGTCCTATTGAAAGTTTGAAGGACTCAGGATGCTAGGTAAATTTCCAAAATTTTCATCCTGAGTATAATTGGCACCCAGTAACGATTGTAGAGCACAAGAGACAAACCTAGGATACGAAATATACTTCGTCCTAGTTTTGCTCTGTAGCTTCGTTACAAGATCACTGTAAATGATCTCCCCTATGTCGACAGTGACCCCATTCATCAGGCAGTATGCCATCATCAACTGAATAGAGTTAACCTGTTCAGTGGATGAGTGGTTCCCGCCGAGGACCTGAATCACAAAAGTGAAAAGGATCCTCCAAGCCACGGGGAATGAACTTTTAGTGACTGGGGTCTTGTCCAAAAATGTGGGATCCAAAACGATTTGTTTTAACCCATCCTTCACTGTGGAAGGTTCAGGATGGGTGACATAAACACCTTTGTTGTAATCTAACCCTGTTGAAGTGCAAAAAGTTTTGTAATCCAGGGTATATTGTTGCCCCCCATTAAGACTGAACCTGATGAGGTACTCCCTGAGTGGTCTAAGGTTATTCTCATCAGTTGAAGGTGTCGGGTCAAAGGCTTTAGCAGTTGCCCAAAACTCCCTGAGGTAGTTTGGGTACACCACTGAGGGACATTTTACAAAGGCCGTTTTGAGTGGGCAGTTGAATAAAAATTTTACAATGTCTTTATAGGTTGGGACATTTTCAGGGTATTCAAAATTACCTATGACATTGTTTGTTTTGAATTCAACGTTTGTGGTTGGAGAGATTGTGTTCTAGCCATATCTATTAAAGAAGTTTTTAGGGTTTAAAAAAAACGTCTGGCAAGAACAATCAAAATGTTTAGATCTCTCTAGTTTGTGATGAAAAAAATTTTGTAAATGTTTACAAGGAAGGTTTTCCAAAAGAGATTTTGAGCACACACAAATGTTTTTGAATTTTTTGAAATGATTTTGGCAGAGTTTAGTTGCAGAAAAGATTTGTGTGTGTTGATTGTGTTGGAGAAGAGGGTATTTATAGAGTGATAAGAGGGGTGTTTTGTGCACAAATGGAAAAATTAAGAGTAGGTTTTTGAAAGACTTTTGAATTTCCCCATTTAATGCTACCACTCCATTACCCGCAGTAAAAATCCCGTTTTTCAAGGGAACAGTTGCAGTGCACAGTAAAAGTACACTTTTGCAGAGATAAAATATCAATTTGATATTTTTGTGAGAGGCATTAAATGCCAAGTGGGATGACAGTAAGACAAAGAGACATATATTCCTTTATTAAATTGACATAGTTACCAACCTAGGACATTAAAGTAACTGATACTTGACCATTTAGTTACTCATTCAATGCTCTTTGTCAAGTGTCAGGGACTCTGAATGAGTCTTACTGATTTAGTGGGAGGTTTATTTTGGATTTTCAGGGAGGATGAACCATTTCAGAGAACTTACTGAGATTGGTTTTCCGATACTTGACTTTCAATGTCAAGCATTCCCAATTCAGCTTTCAGTCTCCTGAAGGTAGGTTCATCCAAGGGTTTGGTGAAGATATCAGCCAGTTGATATTCAGTAGGGATGAAATGAAGTTCTATGTCTCCTTTCATTATGTGATCCCTGATGAAGTGATATCTGATATCTATGTGTTTGGTTCTTTGGTGGAGGACAGGGTTGTTGGAGATTGCAATTGCACTAGTGTTATCACAGAAGATGGGCACCATTTTGTAATGGATGTCATAGTCACTGAGTTGACTTTTCATCCATAATACATTGGCACAGCATCCTGCTGCAGCTACATATTCAGCTTCAGCTGAGGACATAGCCACTGATTGTTGCTTCTTTACACTCCAACACACCAGTTTTCCTCCAAGAAATTGACAGGACCCTGAGGTACTTTTTTTGTCCATGTTGCAGCCAGCATAATCAGAATCAGAGTAACCCTTGAGATCAAACCCTGAGCATATTGGATAATATAGTCCAAGGTTTGGGGTTCCTTTCAGGTACCTGAGTATTCTTTTGGCTGCAGTGAGGTGGGATTCTTTGGGATTGGACTGATATCTTGCTATTAGATAGACTGAAAATTGTATGTCTGGTCTAGTAGCGGTTAGATCCATCAGTGAGCCAACAATCCCTCTGAAATGAGTTTGATTGACTGATTTGCCAGTGAGATCAGGTCCAAGGTTGTTAGGTGGAACCATTGGTGTCTTCACTGAGGCATAGTCAAATATCTCATATTTCTTCAAGAGATTTCTGGTGTATTTCTCTTGACTGATGGATATACCTTTATCAGTTTGCCTGATTTGTAGTCCAAGAAAGTAAGTAAGTTCCCCCATCATGCTCATTTCAAACTTCTTTGTCATTAGTTTTTCAAACTGTTTGCAAAGTTTGTAGTTTGTTGAGCCAAAGATGATATCATCAACATACACTTGGACTAGTATCACATCCTGTTGGGTTCTATAGACAAACAGTGTGTTGTCTATCTTTCCTCTGACAAACTTGTTTTGTATCAGGAAGGCTGAGAGAGTTTCATACCATGCCCTGGGAGCTTGTTTAAGTCCATAAAGGGCTTTGTCAAGCTTGCAGACATAGTCAGGGAATTCACTACTCTCAAAGCCTTGAGGTTGCTGAACATACACATCTTCCTTGAGATCACCATTTAAGAATACACTTTTAACATCCATTTGGTAGAACCTGAAGTTCATGTATGTTGCATATGCAAGGAAGATCCTGATGGCTTCCATTCTTGCAACAGGAGCAAATGTCTCATCATAGTCAATGCCTTCTTGTTGACTGTATCCTTTGGCTACAAGTCTGGCTTTGTTTTTAATGACAGTGCCGTTTTCATCAGTTTTGTTTCTGAAAACCCACTTCATTCCTATGACTACTACATCCTGAGGACATTTGATCAAGGTCATGACCTTGTTTTTATCAAACTGTTGCAATTCTTCTTGCATAGCCTGAACCCAGCTTGGGTGTTTTAGAGCTTCAGTGACACTTTTGGGTTCAATGTCTGATAGGTAATCAGCATATAGACATTCATTGGCTGAAGCTGCAGTTAGACTAGCAGCCATGCTTCTAGTGAGCATGCCCTCAGTGGGTTCACCAATGATGTTTACAAGCTCAATGTCCTGAGATCTAGTCCACTTACTTTGTGGTCTGGGATCTGAGCTTGAAGATGTCACTGGGAGTTCAGATGTGAGTTCAGGTGCAAGAGCCACAGAATCATTTAGAACATCTGTTGAGATGTCATGATCAGGTTGAGGATCATGAGTTACAGGTTCCTGATCATTTGGATCATTGTTACATATCCCAGTAGGGACAGACTGATTATCAATGAATTCATTGATGGTTGGTTGGGGTAGGTTGTGGGGTAAGACATAATATGAGATGTCAGCATCAGCTTGATATGAGGAATTGAGTTCAGTGTTGTACTCATCAGGAGGATATCTTGATGAGTTATCAATTCCTATTTCCTCCACTGAGGTGTTGGTGAACCTGATGCTTTCAGTACTTTCATCAAAGGTGACATGAAAGGTTTCCTCAACTTGTTGTCTCCTTGTGTTAAAAACCCTGAAGGCTTTGGAGATCAGTGAGTAGCCTAAAAAGTATCCATCATCAGCTTTTGCATCAAACTTGCCTAGATGATCCTTGTGGTTGTGAATGAACACAGGACATCCAAACACATGAAAATAGCTGATGTCGGGAAGTCTACCTTTGAAGATCTCATATGGGGTTTTATTATGTCTTTTGACAATGATTGACCTGTTTTGAGTGTAACAGGCAGTTTTGACTGCTTCAGTCCAGAAATGTTTTGAGAGGGCTGAGCCATTTAACATAGTTCTAGCAGCCTCAATGAGAGTTCTGTTTTTCCTTTCAGCAACCCCATTTTGTTCAGGGGTATAAGGAGATGAGAAATTTTGAGAAATTCCTTTTTCATCACAGAAACTCTCAAGTTCTTGATTTCTGAACTCAGTGCCATTGTCAGTTCTGATTTGTTTAACAGTAATGTCATTCTGGTTTTCAATCTTCATGATGAATGACATTATTGTATCAGCTGCCTAACTCTTTTTGGAAAGAAAGTATACCCAAGTGTATCTTGAGAATTCATCAACAATGACAAGTGTATACTTCTCATGCTGGATTGATCTGGGACTGACAGGTCCAAAGAGATCCATGTGCAGGAGGTGAAGGCAGCTTTTGATGGAGAAATTTTGTTTGGTTTTGAATGATGCTCTGTGGTGTTTACCCTTTTCACAGGCAGAGCATGGTTTGTCTTTTGCAAAGACCAGTGATGGTAGGCCAAGGACCTTGTTTTGTTTTGCCAGATTGTTGAGGTTTTTGAAGTTTAAGTGTGAAAGTCTCTTATGCCACAGCCAATTGATAGTTTCAGTGGCTTTAGCAAAGAGACACGTTCCATCTTGGGAGAGAGTTGACATGTCAAGCACATAAACATCATCTCTCCTAGGAGCTATCAACACAACTTCCTTGTTGGCATTAAAAATGGTACCTTGTTTATCATTGAATTGTACAATGAATTTTGCATCACATAGTTGACTGACACTGATGAGATTGTATTTGAGACCGTTGACATAGGCTATTCTAGAGAAAACTATTCCATTGCAGTTTACTGAACCATAACCTTCAGTGGGACATGATGAGTTATCACCAAATACTACCTTGGGCCCTGGTTCCTTTACATACTTGTGCAAATATTCCTTCACACCAGTCATGCTTCTTGAGCATCCACTGTCTAGATGCCAAATAGGCTCCCTGGCATGTCTCTGCACAAGTAGTAAACTGAATTAGTTTCTCTTCGTGACCCACTTACTAGTGGGCTTGGATCTCAAGGTCTCTTTGAAATTTGCAATCGACTCATGGTCAGTGGTTGTGTGCATGGTGCTACCACAGGTTTTGCATTTAGAGGCTGAGGATGACTCAGTGACTCTGGGTTGTTTGGAATTTCTCCTTGCATGAATGCTACTGTCATGTTGGGATGTCTCATGAGCTGGATTACCGCATATATCACAGCATGTATTCATGAGACAATCATCCTGATGATGATCATTGAACCCACAGTGAGGGTAGAGAGGAAAAGGTTTTGCTCTATTCTTTGGAGCAGTTTTGGATGATGAAGCATACTGATGACCAACTTTGGTATAGTTTTCTTGACTGACATACTGTAGATGATCTGCAGTCCTGTGATCATCCTTTTTGCAGATCAAGCAAAAAAGGATTCTATAGCAGTTGTCAGTGGTATGGGTGGTGTAATGACACAGCTCACACTTTTGTTTGTTTTTGGAGGTTGACTTAGACTTTGAGGAACTGGAGTAAGCTGACTTTGTCTCCTTGATTGGTTCAGGGACCTTTTCAATAGATTCCATTTTTTCAGTAAGCTTCCTCACAAGTTCAGTCAGTTGCTGGATTTGGTCAGCTTCAGTGGGGACAGAGGATGATGAAGTCTCAGCAGGAGTAGACTCTTGTTGGATTAGTTTTGCTTGTCTTTGTAGGATGGTTCTACCAAGTCCAGACCTTTCTTTTGGTGAATGAGGATTGAATTGTAGTGGAGTAAGCTCAGAGCTTGGAGCAGCACCCTGAAGAGGTTTCAGTGGTGGAAGCGGTGCTTGAGATTCTGCTTCAGACTTAGAGATGTGTTCAGTACAACTGGGCACATCAGGGAGTCCAAGCATGCTCTTTAGAGCTTGACTTTCAGGTTCTAGAATCCTTCCAGAATCGAAGTTTGGAAGCTTACTCTCAGGATTAACTCGTTCAATCCATTCACTGGAATTTGAATCAGCCAACATACTTGTAATCATGCCACCAGACACAAATGGCTTAGGAGACTGGTCTTTGTTGAGAGAGTCAGGGAGATGATCTTCACCTATGACTCTCTTCTTGCTACTAGGGGCTCCCACAACATCAAAGACCCTGGGATTCTTAGCAGTCCAACTCTTGAGAATATCATTTGCCTTTTTAAGTTCATCTTGAAGATTCTGATTTCTTTTAACTAGTTCAGTGTTTTGAATTTCCAAAGTGACAGCCTCAAGCTTAGCTTGTTTTAAAATAAGCAATCCATCCCTACACTTATTCAATTCAAAACTTAACTTGTTGTACTTAGAAAAAAGATTCAGTCTTTGCTCTTCTACAAACTTAAGGTCAACATTTAGATAATTCATATAAGACTGCCAATCAGAGTCATCATCCATAGAAAGTAAAGTGTTTACCTTCTTCATTGTGATGTTGACCCATTCCCCGTTCCTAGCATGATTCTTCCCAATAGCTAGCTTGTCTTCTTCTGAGAGAGCCATTAGAGCACTGACATGTACCATTTCATCATCCGATGAGATTGGCTCTTCATCCCAGTCAAAGGTTTCAGCAACAAGGCCTTTGTTCTTACCCTACACAGATTGAACAATTTTTGTTGTTTCTGAGGGACTGGCCTCAAGCAATGCAAGCTTAGCTTTTGCTTTCTTATACTTAGCTTCATAATCAATGGTTTTGTTAAGATCAGATTTGTTTTGAACATTTTGATGAGACTGATAGATTTTTGGTTGAAATTTGCTAAAGCCTGAAGACTGATTAGATCCTGATGGTTTGTAAGAGGGTTCAGAAGTTGTTTTTGAAAAACAGTCTTTTGCAAAATGGCCTCTTTTATGACACTTATAGCATTCAGTGTCTTCAGTTGCTTTAGCAGTTGAAAAACCTTTGTTTCTTTTTATAAACCTTTGAGAGTTAGCGAGGAATGCCCTTTCCTGAAATTCAGCATTCAGGTCATTTAGGT
This sequence comes from Chrysanthemum seticuspe, assembly GCA_019973895.1. NCBI lineage: Eukaryota > Viridiplantae > Streptophyta > Magnoliopsida > Asterales > Asteraceae > Chrysanthemum > Chrysanthemum seticuspe. The sequence goes on from BPTQ01000007.1 coordinate 273,397,510, forward strand.
ACTCCTCACTTGATCTCTCATCAGGCTCATCATCTGAGTTTTCTTGGAAATCTTGAACTACATTGTTAGAAAAGAAAGCAGTTGATATTGGTGATGAGGTGGTGGTCAGTGACTTCTTGACTTCCTGAGACTTCTTTAAGTCAGGGTATCGTCTGTTGATGAGGTTTTCTTCATAGACAAATTTCCCATAAATTTCAGGAAGCTCAAGATTTTGGATATGATTAACATTCCTGAGTCCCTGAGAGAAATTCAACCACTTCTCAGGGAGACTGTTTACAAAACCAACATTGATTTCATGCTTAGACAACTTAACACCATCATTTGAAAGTTCATTTAAAAGAGTTTTGTATCTGGTGTAAGTTTGAGAGAGAGTTTCTGAGTCCTTAGCCCTGAAGGTGTTATACTCAAGTTTCAGGTCCATTATCCTGTTTTCCTTGGTATCAGATGGTCCTTCATGACTATGAACTAGGTCATCCCAGGTTTGCTTAGCAGTACTACAGCTTATAACAGACTCCATAATATCGTCAGAAAGACAAGATATTATGATACTTTTGAGTCTTTGGTCCTGGTTGACCACTCTCCTTTCATCCTGGGTCCACTGAGCTTCAGGTTTGGGCAACCCTTCAGCAGTCTTTGGGACAAATGGACCTTCATTTATACACTTGATATAATAAGGTTCCATCCCAATCAAATAGCAAAGCATTCGCTTTTTCCATTTGTTGAATTTGCCAACTTCAAGTCTAGGGGCAACAGCTGAATAAGCTCCACCCTTTTTATCGACTAGTTGGGGTACATCAATTTCAGCCATTTAGGATCCTAATTTAAAAACTTTTAGAGCGGCCTAAAAACGAGTTTTATAATTAGCCTTGCTCTGATACCACTTGTTGTTCCCCGTTCACTATCGTTTAAAACAGTTTAAGTTTATAAAACAAGTTAAAAGTGAACTATGACTGAAATTAACATAAAGAAAACACACTAAGTAATTTTCAACATCATATTCTTATTAGAAATAAATCAACAAAGAATACGTTACCCAAGTACTTGCGGAATAGTACTTGGGATTGAAATGACAAAGTTGGGTGATTCCTCTCTAAGCTCAGGCTATGTCTGAGCACAACTCTTAAAGCTCACTGAGCTATCTCAGGAACTAAGTTGTATTTGGAGGAGTGAAAAGATGGCTTGCGTGTATGTGTTTTTACAATTCACAAGCTTAACCTTTTCACTCCATCTCTTATGCTATTTATACATGTATGGTATTTGACTCTTTCCTAAGTGACAAACTGACATCATACAGAAGACAAAATACTGATGTATTTTGTCTCTGTTTACAAAGACTATTCTAGGTAAGAGACAAGACTACTTTCCTAAGTTCAGTGATGACACTGAGCCTGATCTTTTGCCATTCAGGGAAAGTTGACTTTGGTTGATAAGGACTTCGTCTTATTATGATTCAACCTTTCCCGCCTTGTCCCGCTCTTTCTTCAGTCTTTACATCCTTCAGTCTTCTACTTCAGTTTGTCTTCAGTGTAAGAAGTTGGAGAGGAATCTTAGGGATTCAGTGAGTTATTGTCATCACTCACTGAATCCATCATCTTCTTCTTGACTCAGTCTTCACCCTTTAAGTTCCGCCTTACTGAGTGGAGAGACATCTTCTTTGCCTCTTACTGAGTATCCTGAAGACGACTCACTGAGAGACTATGCACTCAGTGACCTGTTTGTGTTTAACGGATTAAACACTTGGGCTATTTTCTATTCAAATCCTAGATTAAGGGGTTTGGGTATTTACTGAACCCAACAGTAAAGGCATACATTGTTTAACTAAATACCGTATATATACACACATTTACTATAATAGGGGGGAGATCCTTTAAAAAATACATAAAAAGTCTCCTTTCTTGACAAGTGTCTCTTCATTCTCCTTTTTTCTCATTTTTCCTTTTAACTTACGATCCATCAGGTATGATGGACATCAATGTATGATAAACATCAAGATATGTTGAACATCAAAATATAATGGACGTCAAAATATGATGAACATTCAAAACATGATTGATATACATTCAAACCCAGATTAAATGAACATCAAGATATGAAGAACATTAAGATATGATAAACATTAAGATATGATGAACCATGATTAATAAACATTTAGACCATAAGTGATGAACATCAAAATATTATTAACCATTTCTGATGAACATTCAAACCGTAATTGATTAACATTTATTGACAGACATTCAAACCATGATTGATGAACATTCGATGAACTTATGGCCAGAGTATTGCTAAACATTGTGTATTGATGAACTTAGACTGATAAAGATTTATTAAAAAAATAATAAATAAATAAATAAAAATGATGAACATATATGCAAAATATTTTGTTATGATAAACGTTAAAACATTCTTTTGGATGAACATTACTTGATGAACCTAATAATTTTGTTGAGCTATTCAAGAAAGCAACTTAGAGACACATAAGGTTGCCCCCAATAGAGTCGATCGTGACTCGATCGAGGGACAAGAGGCGATCGATTTCAATCGATCGTCTTGCTGTGGGTTATGTCGATCGTCGGGCAACTCAAACAAATAGATCGTGTTCACGATCGAAACCGCAACCAACAAACCAAATGTAACCGTTTGAAAAAATCCAGCCGTTGCATATCAAAAAAAAAAAAAAAAAAAAAAAACTTGCCGTTTAATTTATAAAAAAAAAATAAAAAAATAAAAAAAATACTATTAAACTACCCTATTAATACACAACATATTTACACACTAAACTCACAAATCTCACAATCCTCTCTATAAAAATCTCACAATTATCTCTATCAAAATGTCTAAGAAAACACCACAATAAAAGGCCGAAAATCCCGTTTGGCACAAAACGCCCCGCATATTTTAACACCGGATCCGAATTTTCGGTTAACCGGTGTCTCACCAAGAATCAATTTCCAACCCCCTGCTTTCGAATATCAATCCCAACAAGCTCCACAACAACAAACTAACAATCCATTTTTTATGAATCGTCCATTTGTTCCATCGTATCAAAACATCCAACAACAACAAAGCCACTCCCGTCGAAGCAACCAATCTATGTATAGCTAACCCGAATCTGTGTACCGTCCAACAATGGATTCATCAACGTCTTCATATTCAAATTATCAACAATATTCTCCGGTTAACCGTATCAATCTTGATGGTTTTGATTTCGAAGAACAATTATACAACAATCCTGATTTTTTTGTTGGAACCGGTTCGGGTTATCCGACTCAAGAGTATCACGGTTCGGGCTATATATGTGATTTTAATTATTAATGAAATTTTAGTTTATGTTAAAAATGTTTTTTGTTAAAAAAAAAAAAAAAAAAAAAAAAAAAAAAAAAAAAAAAAAAAAAAAAAAGAGGAACTTGGTCGCCCTTACTGGGGCACGAACTTGGTCGCCCTTACTGGGGCACCTAATCGCCTGAAGGTCGCTGGAGACAGAAAGCTGACGTGGCAGTGAAAAGTAAGGGGATTGAATCCCCTTACTTGGGGCAGCCTAAAAAACCAAATCACAACACTCACATTCCCAAATAACACCTTCAAATTCAATTTTTTCACTACAAAACAATCTAAATCCTACATAGCCATCGCCATACACTCTTACTAACCCTTGTATCTATCATTTATCCAAACATTCTTCTTAGCGGAAACGCACGTGGCCAAAACATATAAAGATCGGCATAGTCGCTCATAAGGGCATATATGTGATTAACACCTAGAAACTCTAAAATCAAAAAATTAGGGCATTTTTTATGAACACTTACTGTATTTGAAACTCAGTTTTCGTTGATTAACGTTTATGATGAACAATTACTTGATGAACATTATGTGATGAACAATTACACATTTAAAGTTTCTTTATTATTATTATTATTATTTTTTTCACAATAAACGTTATTCATCACATTTTAATATTTTATGAACACAATAAATATAAAAAACCTAACCAAACTAATATTCGCCCTTTTAAAAGTTGTTCATAATAATTCAAAAAGAAAAAACGACTTTTTTCATAAAAAAAATACAATTTTTTTTTCATAACTCACTTAATTGCATATATATCATTTGAACATGTGTATCAAAAACTTGTACAAATGATATAAATGCAGTTCATGACACATTTAAAGTTTTGTTTATCACAATTTAAACATTATTCATCACATTTTAATATTTTATGAGCACAATAAATTAAAAAAGCCTAACCAAACTGATATTCGCCCGCCGTTTTAAAAGTTGTTCATAAATAATTCAAAAACAAAAAATGATTTTTTTCATAATTTTTTTTTCTTTTCATAATTCACTTAATTGCATATATATATCATTGCACATGTGTATTAAAAACTTATACAAATGATATAAATACAATTATTTGCTTTTGAAAGGATATATATGCAATTCCCAATTTGAGATATTAGTATATAAACATCAAAAAAAATATATATAAAACTGGTGTTACCTAATGTTAATTTAGGGCTTGTTAATTAATAATTGTCATTGTAATTTCATTTCGACTTAAAGTCAACAAAACTTTAATTTTAATAAACTTCATATTTTTCTAAAGGGATAATGCTAAAAAAATGCATCGAAGTTGACATCTTTTGGGATTGTGTATACCCAACTATTTTTTTTTCCATTGTAACACAAAACTTGGTATTTTTTGTTATTGTATGTATGATTTCCAACGTGTCCCATGCCAACGTGTCCGAGTGTTACACGCAGACTGCCAGCGTGTCAAGAACTACTTTTTTTTATTGGGATAATACTAAAAACATGCATCGAAGTTGACCACTTTTAGGATTGTGTGTAGCCAACTATTTTTCTTTTTTCATTGTAACACAAAACTTTTGAATTTTTTTCATTGTATGTATCCAGTCAGGCTAAGCGTTACATCGCTAGCCTTTTATATTATTGGTCGTTAGTAAATAACTTCAAATTCCGTTTTCTTATCTTTTTTTTTTTGTCGTTTTCATCCAGTTTTATACGTTTTCGTCCGTTTTTAAACGGATGAAAACGTAAAAAAACAGACGTAAGCGTAAGAAACTGACGAAAACGTATAAAATGGACGAAAACGGATTAAAACATAAAAAACGTAAGAAACGGACAAAACGTACAAAAACTGACGAAAACGTATAACAACGGACAAAATTGTAAGAAAACGGACGAAAATGGTTAAAAACGGACGAAAACATATAAAAATGGATGAAAATGTAAGAAAACAAACAAAAATGTAAAAAAACAGACGAAAGCATATAAAAATAGACGGAAGCGCAAGAAAACGGACGAAAACGTATAAATACGGATGAAAAACGTATAATAACGGATGAAAACTAATAAAAACATAAGAAAATGGAATTTTAGTTATTTACTAACGGTCGTTAATATAAAGGAATAACGATGTAACGCTTAGCCTGACTGGAGACATACAATAACACAAATTCAAAAGTTTTGTGTTACAATGAAAAAAGAAAGAAAGTTCTATACACAATCCTAAAAGTGGTCAATTTCGATGATTTTTTTAGCATTATCCTAATATAAAAAGTAGTTCTTGACACGCTGGCAGTCTACGTGTAACACTGGAACACGCTGGCATGGGACAAGTTGGAAATCATACATACAATAACAAAAATTACCAAGTTTTGTGTTACAATGAAGAAAAAAAATAGTTTGGCATACACAATCCCAAAAGGTGTCAACTTTGATGCATTTTTTTAACATGATCCCTTTTCTAAATTGATGTAATTATTAGCGATTAAACAGGTTTATAATGCTAGTAAACGAAATTCAGAACTTAGATTTATCACCATGAATGATTTGAAAATTGAATTTGGGAAGGAAACAAGGGTTGTGAATGATATATAATTGGGCAAATTGCATTTTAGGTCTAATTTCAATTAAAGGTATTACTCTTTTTTTTTCTCAATTTAAGTTACTCGACTTTTTTTTTGATCGATTTAGGTTTTTTTCTAACTCCCGTTAACTATTTCGTTAGTAAATTACATGTTTGGTCCTTGAGTTTGTATAGGCATTTCATGTTTGGTCCATTTTCGTCCGTTTTCATACGTTTGCATACGTTTTCGTCCGTTTTTACACGTTTTCGTCCGTTTTTACATGTTTTGTCCGTTTTTACATGTCTTCGTCCGTTTTTGCAGGTTTTCATCTGTTTTCATCGGTTTTTACACATTTCCATCCGTTTTTACACGTTTCCGTCTGTTTTTTCACGTTTCCGTCTGTTTTTACACGTTTTCGTCCATTTTTACACGTTTCTGTCTGTTTTTACACGTTTTCGTCCGTTTTTGCACGTTTTTATCTGTTTTTGCACGTTTCGGTCCATTTTTGCACGTTTTCGTCCATTTTTATACGTTTCCGTCTGTTTTTGTACGTTTTCGTCTATTTTTACACGTTTTCGTGTGTTTTTGATGTTTCGTCCGTTTTGGCACGTTTCCATCCTTTTTTTTCCACGTTTTCGTCTATTTTTACACGTTTTCGACGTTTCGTCCGTTTTTACACGTTTTCGTCTGTTTTCGACGTTTCGTCTGTGTTTGCACGTTTCGGCCCGTTCTTACACGTTTTCGTCCGTTTTTGCCCATTTCCGTCCTTTTTTGCACGTTTCCATCATTTTTTCCATGTTTCCGTCAGTTTTTGCATGTTTTCGTTCGTTTTTACACGTTTTCGGCCGTTTTTACACTTAAAGGTACTACTCTTTAAATGAGAACAAAAACGTGTAAAAACGTCCGTTTTTACACTTAAAGGTACTACTCTTTAATTGGACCTAAGATGGGTACCTTTAATTAAGAAAAAACGTGTAAAAACGGATGAACACGTGCAAAAACGGACGAAACGTCAAAAACAGACGAAAACGTGTGAAAACGGACGAAAACGAACGAAAATGTGTAAAACAGACGGGAACGTGTAAAAACGGACAAAAACGTGCAAAACATACAAAAACGGACGAAAACATGTAAAAATGGACAAAAACGTGTAAAAACGAACGAAACGTATAAAAACGGACAAAAACATATGCAAACGCATGAAAACGAACGAAAATAGACCAAACATGAAACGGTTATACAAACTCAAGGATCAAATATGTAATTTACTAACAAAATAGTTAAAGGAAGTTACAAAAAAACCTAAATCGGCCAAAAAAAAGTTGGGTACTTTAAATTGAGAAGAAAAAAAACAGTAGCACTTTTAATTGAAATTAGATCTAAGATGAGTATCTTTTTATGCAATTTGCCCTATATAAATTAGGGGGAAAAAAGTGTTGCTGTAAAAATGAGAAGAAAAAGACTGGTTGAGAAAGAGAAAAAAAAAAAGGCATGATGCGAAAAACACGTGTCATTCTATAAGACATTTTTGTCATACTATAAGACATTTTTTAAATTTTATATAAAGTGATTTTTTTTTCTACCACGTTCTACATGATCACAACTCTTAACGGATATTAGGCTTTGAATATCAAAGCATGCTATACAAAGACTTAAGAGGGGAATTTATGTACAAAATAAGTGTTTTTAAAGCACTGCACATGATGATGTCCCACAAACACTTTTTTGTTGGGCTTATTAAATTATTACATTGGTTAAAAACCAAACTAGCAAAAGAAATTATGGTTTTAGCAAGCATGTACCTTTCGAACAAGGCTAATAATACTCCAAAGAAGGTCAAAGAAAAAGTCCTATAAAAGTCAACACCACTTGTGTGGCTTGTAAAGTGCATGACCACTTGTGTTGCTTGGAAAGTGCATCACATAAGAGTTATTTTCTTTACGCTTTGTATCTAAGATTTCGATAGGTGCCCATTATCATATCCAACTATAGCTTAATGGTTTGGGTTTCAAATTTTAAACTATTTACAACTTTTCCTAGACATGCATAACAATGAATCATGTAGATTAGGTCCTGCAGTTCAAGGAAGAGACACATGTGTGTTGTGATGTTCCAATAATAAAAACATCCTTTATCTTTTACTGTATATGAAAATCAATCTTAAGTCATTGCTCTTTACTCGTTAACTTTTTAGAACCATCTTTGGTAACCTGACACGTAACCTCCGGTAATCTCACAGGTAAACTTTAGCACTACACCATGAAGATCATGAAATCTGGCAATCACTAACCTTACGATATGTGGCAGCATGTCATTTAATCTACTATCTTTTCGGCTCCAGGTGTTCTTTTGCATCTCCATCTTTGAGATAATGTAACTTACTCGTTTTAGCATTCTTTGGCTTTGTGCTATATAAAATCTAAAACATTGGAACCAAAAATCGCCATCCAAAAATATGATAATATGGCTAAGGCAATTAGCCTATGGAGTTCAACTATGTTGTTGCAAGAATTGTGTGCCTTAAAAAAGTGACTTTAATACCTCGTTCCATTGTTTTGGTCTACTTTCTATATTATTCATTAGAGCAAGAGTAAAGTCCAAAATACATCCATGTGGTTTGTCTTGTGTCTCGCTTTACATCCTCTTACTTTTTTTGGCACAAAACCATCCCTCCGTTAGTAAGTTTGACACAAATACATCACTCCGTTAGTAAAATCAGTCAATGCAGACTAACGGTGGAAATATTTGTCCGTTATCTCCTAACGCAAGAGAAATTATTTGCATCGTTAGTCCTCAGTTTCACGTCTGATTTAACTAACGGAGGGATGTATTGTGGCTAGGGGTGGAAACGAGCCGAGCCGCTCGTGAAAAGCTCGGGATCGGATCGGTAAAAAGATCGAACGAGCCGAGCCTAAACGAGCTCGAGCCCGAGCTCGAGCCTAAGTTTGGGCTCATTTAATAATCGAGCTCGAGCCCGAGCTCTATACAAAAGGCTCGTTTAGGCTCGCGAGCCTAAACGAGCCCTAGAAATATATACGTATATATATATTCTATACGTATAACCGTGTTAACGAGCTCGAGTCTTGTGTTAACGAGTCGAGCTTTGTGTTAACGAGCCGAGCTCGAGCTTGTGAAAAATTTCACGAGCCGAGCTCGAGCTCAAAATGTGAGGCTCGAAACGAGCTCGAGCTCGAGCTCGAGCTTTTTATATATAAACGAGCCGAGCTCGAGCCTAAACGAGCTCGAGCTCGGCTCGGCTCGTTTTCATCCCTAATTGTGGCCAACTTTATCCATTTTCGTCCGAATTATATGTTTTCGTCCATTTTTTTACGATTTTGTCAGGTTTGTTACGTTTTCGTCCGTTTTTGTTACGTTTTCGGCCGATTTTTTACTTTTCCGTCGGACGAAAACGTAAAGACACGGACAAAAACGTGAAAAACAGACGAAAACGTTAAAACCAAACGAAAACGTAAAAAAAACAGACGAAAACGTAAAAATAGTTGAAGACGTAAAAAAACAGACGAAAAGGTAAAAAAAAAAAAAAAAAAAAAAAAAAAAAAAAAACGGACGAAAACGTAAAAAACAAACGAAAACGAATAAAGTTAGCCACAATACACCCCTTTGTTAGTTAAATCAGACCTAAGGACTAACGATGCAAATAATTTCTCTTGCGTTAGGAGATAACGGAGAAATATTTGCACCGTTTGTCCTCATTGACTGATTTTACTAACGGAGAGATGTATTTGTGCCAACTTTACTAACTGGGTGACGGTTTTATGCCAAAAAAAGTAAGAGGATGTAAAGCGAGACACGAGACAAACCACAAGGATGTATTTTGGACTTTACTCGTAAGAGTAAAGAACAAAAACCAGATCGACTGTTCATTAGTACACGAGTCAACTTTGCACCCTAACTAAAAACATAATGCTATAATTATAAGACTCAAACATACATGTACACTAGTACATAAAGCTCAAACAGATAAATCCAAACAGATGCATACAAATTAAGATTCTCGAATATCTAATTCGCCCGAAATCTCAGGGCAAGTTACACAGGATTCGAGACATTGCAAGAAATGAATTTCATTTCTAAGCACAAGGCTTGTGTTACGATTCAGGACATGTCAACAAAGATTTATGACTTTTCTAAGCAAAAGACGTGCATATTACATATCATGTGGTTTCAGCAGAACTCGGAAAACCCTTATTATGTTGGTATGATGAATGACTCATTTTGATACTAGGTGATCAATAGCGAAAAAGTAACTACCTACAAAAATAAATGATGCAACTCCACTGCGAGCCATTCGTAACCAAATGCCACGAAAAAGTATATTTCTATCTCGGGGATGAATACCTGTGTATCTCTCGAACCTCTTTCCTGGCAAAGTCCACCTAAGAAACTTCCTCTCCTTGGTAATATACTGCATTTAAACATCAAACGTAATTATTGGACTAGATAGGTGTATACCATGTGATAGCACAAAGCAAGAAACTTATGTTTTAATTACATTTAATTGCAACACATAACCTAGAAGTGAAATATGGTAACGGTGGAGATTTCTAGTCTATATTTGAAAGCAGAGTAAATATCTTGGTGTTGCCGCAATTCAACATACCAATACTACAGTAAAAAATTTCACGCTCTTTCAGTGTCGATTTGCTTGGATGGAATGGAAAGTCAAAAAGGAAGAAATAGACCGAATAATGGAATAAAGATGGAAATAGGATGGGTCATGACCTTCCACTATCATGTTTGGTTCACATGTAGGAACATAATGGGTTTTTTATGCGCTTTGCCGATTTCTATTACAAACTTATATGCAGATACAGTGTGTACTTTTTGTACAATATTTACTATAACTATTATATAATCTCAGTATACAAGTAAAACACCTAAACGTTACAAGTCTTATTACAGCCGAAAGCAAAATTATAATATTACATTATCATTTATTTTCTAGTTATTTTTAAACAAAAAACTAAATAACTAAAGTATGTATAGACTTTTGTGTTACTGGAGATCACTTATTGTTAATTTTCATTTGTTCCATGATGGAATTACAAAAAAATGCATTTTGGGCCTTGGTAATGGAGTGAAAATCAACCAATGAGTCAAACATGCGTTACTATGTGTTTTTTCATAACATTTACTCCATTCTCCATTTTAAAATTGCAGGTTACATCTTTTTATCCAAGATACAGGGCTTGTTATCACAAGTTTTTATGTTCTTAAGCATAATAAGCAGGACCTACATAACAAATACATAGAACAACCTCAACAGGACTGTCAAGTATTAGACTAATAAGGCCAATTACTTTCAAATATTTCCTATATGAGATATATAATTATTGGGTTCTACAAAATATTGTTCATATAAGTAGTTGTTGTAGTCTCCACTCATAACCACTTCTTTTTTAGTGATTTTAATCAGTAAGGCACACCTAAATGATTCTGGATGAAATGGCTGCAGACCCTGTGGGTAGGATCCATAATTCATGCTTATTTTGATAACTTTCATGAAGAGAATTGTACCTTAGGCAGCACAAGACACTGTGATCGACATTTGGCAGTGTCAAAAGAATGGGATGTGGCTGCAGCAATTGACCCTGAGATCCCAGCCGCCAGACTAACAGCTAAAGGGTGTAATGGCCCAACATCCTCATCCGAGCTGAAATCAGCAAACAAAAATTAAAGTATACCGCCTGTTATACTCTGTCCTGTGAACCAATCATTAGGCTCAACAGCATGATTTAAGTATATACTGAAGTAATCAAATAACCAAAAAGCTAATTAAACTATATTGCAGCATCAATCATATGTCTACATATAACTTCTTCATTAATACATAAAATATTTAAACTAGAACAATCAGAATTTTGAATGTGTATACACTATACAGACCTCGGTATTGGATCCATCCCGACAGCTTTCCAGTCCAGCATTGCACTATGCAGAAATTGCCAGCTTGAAAAAAACACACCACCAAAAATGGTATCACGAACTAATCCTGGTCGGAGACCCCTCCACAAGGCACCCCATCCTTCTAAAGATATGACGTCTATGGGCTTCCTAACATGATATACAGGCGGGGCCCTCCCAGTCCCAGTTATCATCCACGGATACTCTTTCAAAGAGTCAGTCAAGTTTAACTTCTTAGTGTTTAGGGTGGACAAAAGACCAACTGAATGATTCAGTGCCTTGACATCTGGAGTATACGCACGTAGTAGTTTTGCAGTTGAAGATGATGCAGACGTTATTTCTAAAGCCGTGGAAGATTTTGGGACACCGGAAGTGGCTTTGGGGACACGAGAAGCGGCTGTGACTTGTGAACGGATTGTAAAAAGCTCAAATGGTGAACTCATGAGTGATTCCACAGCACCCGCTGCTAGCCCTGCCATCAGAGCCTCTGAGACGTACACATAATTGTCTTTACGACCATCTGCATAGAGGGAATTCATTGCTATGATCAAAACTCTACAATATTCACAAGTATAAGATTTCATCAAAAAACAATAAGAATTCACTAAACTAACCAATAAGTATAATGCCAAAAAGATGAACAGTCCACCTTTATAGAAAGCCGTCAATAATTCATAGGTGCCAAAACGTGCTCCCACGCCGAATATTCTCGCTAAAGCCAACCACCCAAAACCATTGTACAACCCTGCAATAAATTAAAAAACAGACCATGAAAAGGGTAATCACTTAAACCAAAATGCTCTATGAATGTTAAAAAGAGGGTCAGATTCATATTTGATGGCTGTCAAGTGCAAAGCATAAAGCTCGGACAGAAGGAAATATAGATGAACTGAACTACCGGTATATGCTATTATGCTCATTTCATAATTTTGGGCACTACTCTATTTGCAAACTATCAATTGAGTTATAAAATCCTCAATTTTTAAGAGTTTATATGGCGCACAGAACATATAAACAAAGATACACACAACAAAGTCATGAACTTATGACACTCGTTTCATAATTTTCAGCAGTACTTCCCAACACTGAAGATCAATTACTAAGAACCTCAAACTAGCCGCGCACACGTTTAACTGATCATAACCTCTACAGTTCACTTTGTCGTTCCTCAGACCACATCATGTTAATTAATATTAAAGTGTAAGCTACCATTTTAATGAAGCCTTAAATTCAAGAAGCCTGTGTTACAGAATTCAACTCCAAGTTAGATGTGCCAAAATATATGTAGTTGTACACACGAACTACTAACGCACTTGATAATCGTAGGGTTGATTGACTAGTACAGCAATCTAGTTTCCGTTCCTAATTTGGTACCAAACCATTCACAGCACCTTTTTGTCATGTGGGTTACTAAACTAACATTTCGCCGTTCACAAGTCACTACACATACAATGCTTTGTTATCCAAACATATGGTTATAAAAACTAATATAAAAAATACCCGAATATCCGGATAATTTGCGAACGCGATCAAACACCTGAGATGCACTCAACTGTTTATCAGGACCTGATCCAACCTGTTGAAATCAACCACATATAAGAAAAACATAACAAAAACACATCATTTAATTTCGAAAAAGCAAAAGATGAAAAGAAACCTGAATAAGGGTTTTGATGGTGTCAAAAGGGTAAGTAGCAGCAGTGCCTAATGTGAGAGCACCTGCACCTGAGAACAAGTGGATTGCAAATGTTTTATTATTCTTTATAAATTCTTCCATTTTTTTACTTTTTTTAAGAAATGTGAAATGAATTTAGGGTTTTAGGTTTACTTACATCTGGGTTTTTGTTTAGGGGAAAAAGGGGTTTAATTTGTTTTCATTCTTTTGGCAAATGTTAATGGGTTGTTTGGATGTACATTTTGGAATGTTATTAATGGGGCGTTTGTTTAAGCCTAGGCATAGGAGCTTATTTATTTTAGCTTATTCATGAGGGTATGTTTGGTTAACTGGGGTTAAAGTGTCATGGACTTGTCTCTACATATTTTTTAAGAGGCTCTGAATCTGAATCTCAGGCGTAAATGTCTGAATCTGACCGCATCTGAACGGAAAAAAAACTCATGTTTGAACCGCACATTTGCTTGCTCGTACTAATTTTATTTTATTTTATTTTTTTTATTTTATTATTTTTTTTTTCAGCAAGAGGCAACAAAAAGTATTCAGACACCCCTCTTAAGTCTAGACCATTAAGATCTTACTGCCTCTGAACGCGTCTGAACCGGAAGAAAAAAAACAAACGGTTTGAACGACCAAAATGTCTGACCACGTCTGAACGGTTCAGATTAAGAGGCTGTTAAGAGCCTCTTTATGAAAAACAAACACCACCTTAGTCTCGACTAAGCTCAGTCTTGCTCGAATACTTAACGATGTATGCAACAAAAGAAAGCTTCAAAGAATGGAACAAGTAGAATGTGAAAACAGTTAGTATTACTTAGAGAACTTTTACAAGATAGATTGATTACAAATGAACTTCTATGGATGCCTTCTACAAATGAGTAGAATGTGAAAACACTTAGTATTACAAATGAACTTTTGTCTCTTGCAAAATCAATGAGTGTTTTATTAATCAGCTATGCATAGACGAATGAAAGAAGGTGAACTAAGACCACATACAAGTGAGATCTATTCGGATCTCACTTGTGAGAATGTAAGAGCGAGTTTATCTTTTTGTTTATCGATGGTTAATCGTTCATTTTCGAGTTTGAGTCCCAACTTCATGACGTGTTTAATGTTGCCCACACTGATGAAAAATAGTTTTACATGGCAGAAACATCAAAACGTACTACTTAGTTCCTGCTGAAGATGAACTTTTAAGAACACGTAAAAGCAAAACGTTTATCACAAAAGTCATGTTTTTAGCCGCGGTTGCAAGACCAATGTTTGATGCCTTCGGCAATGAAGTTTTACGGGAAAGATTGGAATTTTCCCGCTAGTAACTTAAAAACTCACTAAGCGGTGCAAGTAAGAACCGCGTTGTTAGAACTTTAGAGACAAAACCTGTATTATCGGTAACTAAAGATATGACAAGGTCATGGTCAATAGAGAAAATTCTACTAGCTCTAAAAGCTAAATGGCCACAAGATCATATGGGTCATGTTTTTATCCAACAAGATAACGAAAAAACATAATCTTATTACGTGTTAAAATTAAAACTTGAATGCTATATAATAGACTAGCCGATAGCCTGCACTATACGACAACATTAGAAAAGGAGAAAGAAATAGTGGTTGGTGGTGATAGACAATAATAATGATGTACGTTAGTTCGTGATAGGAGAAATCATCAATAACATAATTTGTTAGTGTTACAACCGTTGATTTTTGTAGCATGGTTATGTTACGAGTGAATTCGACATATTGAGTCCATACTTTTTTTTCTCACGAACACTCTTAGTTTAAGCTCACATTCAGTAGGGGAGTTTCTTAGTTAAAGACATAAATGCTCACATTCAGTAGGGCGAGTTTCTTAGTTAAAGACATAAATGCTCACAACAAATTAAGCACGTAAACACCTTTTAAGGACAGGAAACGTCTTTCCGTGCATGGTTCTTTATCATTTACGGGTTTGTGTCTTATAGGGAAGCTAGACAAGAAGCTAAAAGGAAGTTCATTAAACTCTCACTATAGGGGCTGCTACTACAAGCCTTGTTATCTGCTACTAAAAGGTTGTTGTAGTCACAAAGATTCGACTCCACATGTTTCATTTCTGTTACTTTATGCGCTAATTATCATGTTTCGTTAATTTATAGCTAAAGTATTTGTAACATGTTAAAACATGACAAGAGATGGATAAAATCCAACAGTCTTCCTTCCATCATCATAGATTATGCATCTCATACACGAGACTTTGTTAGATGTCTCATGCCTTAAACTAAATAAACAACCCCTTTGGTCCGACTTGAGAGTCTGAGTTTGCCCAACAACGTTGTAAGTGTCTGACACAATTTCAATTATGTAAGACTATCTTTATCAACAATCTATTACAACTCAATCTTTTAATAAAATATTATTTTCTCTTTCCTCCACCTACACAACCAATCTATAATTTTTTTACCATTTATCAACAACCCAACCTAAGACACAATCAATACATACAATCAATACATACAAATAAAAAAAGAAGAAAAGTAAAAAAGAGATAGCCACTTAAATAGTGCCATGTGGCAAATGATGGGTTGGGAATCTGGTTTTCCATGCGATCGGATTGCTAGATAGATTGTATACAAATAATATAAAACTATTATTTTAGCATGTATTTTGTTTAGATTGGGTTGGCAATCTTGCCAATAAAGATGGTCTAAAGAGTTGACATTAGGATACTCAACATTGAGAAATGCAACCACTCTTTCCAAAATCAGGCATAACAAATGCTTCGCTCAATACACACAAAGATAGACCTATAAGCCAGACCAGATACACAATCCCACTCTAGATGTAGGTTTAGGCCCCCGAAATAACAGCTCTCCACATAACTTGGATAGACTTGACAGTGAAGAGAAACTTTCAAGATACACCCATGTATGGGTTACTTGAACACAAGGAAGAACTTTCGTTCATTTCTTCCATAAAAACTACTCTTACCATCATGGTCGAGAAATGTACTCCCCTCAACTCTTTCTATATACACTTTTTAGAGGGGATACATCACTCTCACTACAAACCGCAAATGGTAGGTTCTTCCTAGGAGTTAGTAGCTTCGTTTTGGTCCATAGTGAGTAGATTTTCAAAGACAACTTCCTCAAATTCTCCACCTCAGGACCACTCTAAAGATGGATCTCTGTTGTTGCAACATAATATATATATGGACTAGGCGATTCATGAACCTTGACAAATATTGATGGTGACTGGTGTCAATAAATTTACATTGACATAAGATGAGTTGCATTGTAGTTTCTGTTATTTCCATCCACGGCATAATGAAAAAAGAACACCTTACCTCAAGATTATAGGGAATATATATCTTAAGTTGTAATGATCCATTTTTCACACTTAAATGTCACATAACAAACACGACATTTTGTCAAAAAAAATGTATTGAATAATGGATATCAGAAACAACTTAAAGATCCAAGATTATATGCATATCCATTTTCCGCAAAAATAACCTTACATGACGTAGTTCATTTAACCCATGACACATTGTGACTTATTATAAAATCATTAATCTGAATTTCTAGTTTGAATCGTGTATATTATAAGTTTGCATCCAATCTATACTGCAATCAAATGTTTATGTTAATCTTAAAAAGTTGATGTTTAAAAAAAAAATCTTAAAAAGTTGCAATAAAAAACTATCAAAAATGAAACCATCTTCCTCTCTCTTCTACGTGCATTCTGCCTAACGATCTTTCCTGTAAACTGAAGGAAGGTTCTAATACATGGGATGGGATGACACAAGCCTAATTTGGTTGGTGGAACTGAGAGCAGCTGGTCTAACAAAGCTAATGCTTGATCCTGTGGGCGCAAACCCACTGCCTACGGGTCTCAAAGTCATCTCTGGTCACTGTTGGTATGTGCCAGCTGCCTTGTTCCGACTCCTGCAATCACATAGTTGAACGACATTTACATATGCATACACCACAACCATTGGTCATATAGGTGGCAAAATGAGGTTTGTGCTTAAATTAGTGTGTTTGATGCAGGTCAGACTGACTCTAAAATACTTTTTCTTTTTTATTTTAATGTAGGAAATTGAACGTATTTAATAAGATCTACATTGTCAATACAATAATCTATTTCTTTTTTAAAAAAGGCATGAGGTTTTAAGCATTTGTAAGCACTTGTGGGCTAGTTTTGAGCCAGTTGACCCTTCTTATTTCTAGCTAAATTTTACCTGTTTTGACCCATTAGATCAAAATTGTCACCTCTAGTAATATTAAGACATTGAGTCATTGGTACAGAATCATTAAAGGGGGATAGAAGGTTTCAAAACTGTTTGTGGGTTCCATTTTAAGGAGGCAAAAAATTATTAAATTATGTCACACGTCAAAACTAAAACTCACCTGGATAACAATCGAGTATGGTGGAGGCATGCGAAATTTACGTCCTTCTCTTGTTGCTAACAATCTAACCTGCAAACCAACATAACTAAAAGATGACTAATTTTATCATCATTGCTTTCACACATTTGACACAAAAATTCTCTCTTGTAGAAAGCTGTGTACTAAGTCAAACAAGACATCCTTTATGAGATGAATTATATGATCCATGTATTGACAGATTGTGACTTTTACAGAGAAATATAATCTAAAAAAGCATAACAAGCATTCCATGAAAAGTGCTTTTTAAAGTTTAACATAATAATGGTCCGTCAGTCCATCCATTCCAAAGATTAGAGTCCACCTTAAAACTTATAACAAAGTATAAAACAATCTTTTGAGACAACTTTACACCTCGATGAAGTAATTTTTTGGGGCAATAAACGAAATCTATACAGATACTGCGGTAACAAGAATGAGGAAACCAAACCTGGTGCTTCTCTTTCCATCTTGGAAAGAAGCTCGTGCCTAGCAATTCAAACAAGTGATCTCTCATTTCATCGTTTGTCACCACCAGACACTTGCTACTTATAGCAGCATACAACCAATACCTGGAAGATCATCCAAATTTTAACCCTTAAAGTATAAGTTTAATAGTAGTTTATTTGTAGTTTTATTTGAAAATTTCATTGAGTTTCATATGAGACTTCAATTCAATAGAAATTAAGCCACGAGCTAAACACAAGCCTAAAGGTTTAAGGGCTCAGTAGGCCACTAGTGAAGCCTAAGCCTAAGTGTCCGTGTCGACGGAAGTACTTATGAATTGGTCAACGCCGGTTATGTGTTATCTCTATGAGATAAAATAGGAAACAGCTTAGGTCAATCAGGTTAAAAGTGAGCTAGTATAATTTTTGTAATCAGATATGAAAAAAGAGTGGTTGACTATCATAATAAATCAATAAATAAACCTGAAAACTAAGCAGTTTAATTATGGGTCAACCTGACTCAACTTGCACAAAAAGTGGTTTTAATTTATTACCCAACCGCTCATTTTGCCACCTCTACCCTAGCCCGTATATTCTATAATGAACCGCTCATAAAGCTGAGGAAGCATTGGTCGGCTCATCTCAAATTTACCAGTGTGTGTAACTATGCACATGCTATTATCTACGTGTATGTGATTCAAAAGAATAAGATTTACCAATCATCGTTCGATCTTTGTGGAGCTTCATAAAGTGCCCCAGACTCTTTCCAGTGCTGCAATGCCATTTTATTCTCTTGATTCGAGTTCTGCAGACTTTTCACGCGGTCAATATGTAAAATGACAAGAGGTAACCTATTTGATGGACTCAATCTACGTGTTGAGTTTACTGCTGATTTGAGCTACACACAAATTTACAATTATTAACAATTGAATAAATCTGTGATGTGACTTGTATTTATAAAAATGCACGTAGTCCGAACGGGCTTGTTTTAGGCCTTGTGTCTAACTTGCACCTGATTGAAGTCAAAATAATTCTGCTTGATATGACCCACATTCGCACCATCCACAACTGCATCAAATGGACCATGCTTTTGAAGCCATTCCTGCAGCAGTATAAAAGAGCCCAGTCACTTTCCAAAACTGATTAATACTATCTAATTATACTTCATACTGTTCATACTAGCTGCAACAAAACTGATTATCAAAGGGCATACCAGAATTGACTAACTAGTACACCTTAAACTAATTTGCGACCATTTCACTCCAATCTTAAATAATCAAAACATTCCAAAATCCAGACACTTAAACAACTAATTATCTCATCATCACAACTTCAAACAGCAAAAGCTACATCTACAGACTATTTATTTCCTACCTCTGACTTTACTACAACTCATTATGTGATTCTCATAATCAAAAATCTCTCAATTACCTATAAAATGTACATCCAAACATCCCTTCAGATAATTCAACTGAACAAGGCCGAGTGACTGAAATACACTAGAAACAGATACAAAAAAAACTGTTTAATAAAAAGAACTATAAACCAATGATCATACCTGAAACTGCAAAAAATCAGCCCGTGTCTCCCTTTGACAAGCCAAAGTACTCAACGAACTAGCAAACTTCTCAGTCTCCAAAGGATTAATATCAACACTAACAAGCTTCTCACCACACGATCCACAAACACCGGCCTCATCCATTACCGTCCTCGTCACCTCCCACTTCCCTTCACCAAGCCACCCTACCTCATGCCACCCACCCCCACCTTTCACAATCGCGTCCTTAACCTTCCCAACATCCCAACTTTTCACCCCAACACCCTCCGCCACATCTGACCTAAACCACCCCTCAACCAACCCCGCCGTCTCTTCACTCACTTGCCTCACACTCCCTCTCAGCCTCTGGAACATCTCATAAACTTTATCCCCCCTTCCCGCATCAACACTAACCCGTAACAACATCCCAAGCTCCCCTTCCTCTGCCGCAACCCCATTCTCAATCATATACTCATCAACCTCGTACGCTTTATCCGCTAACCCTTTCTTACAAAACCCAGACAAAGCTGGAACACAAGACCTCAATTTCGGCGAAATCTGACATTCCTCTTTTATTTTCTTAACCAAATCAAAAGCCCTTTCCGGGTCATCCTTAAACGCGGCTAACCTAGCCATAGTGGTAAAAGTAGCCTCATTCGGGACAATATTACTCTCCATTTTACTAAAAATTTCAAACCCTCTTTCTAAACCCAAGTCACTATTACTACTTGAACATAAATACAATAACTTATTATAATGTTCAACATTTAAAGGGACATTATTTACCAAAGCTTCATCATACAGCCTAAGTGCTTCAAGGGTATTATTATCTTTGCTACAACGACCAAGAAGATATAAAAGCTGACCAGAAGGTGATTCACGGTCTGACTTGTTGCTCATTTGTATCTGTGGTGTTTGTTGGTGGTTTATGATGTAAACAAAACCCTATACACGAACAAACAATGAAGTGACGTTATCATCTACTGCCGAAAACTACACAAAAAAAAAACTTTATATGTAGATTCTGTGTGAGAATATATGAAGAAAGCAAGAGTCTTTTGTAATAAAAAAGGACCTAAATTAAATTTTTAATTTGTGTTGAGATAGTAGAGCAATGAGCATTTATTCTTGATACATCAGCTAAGAATTTACCATGCAGTGTTTAATGTTTGGTGAATTAAGTTACGAGTTGTGACTATATGCTTGATCGTTTTCTTTTTCTTGCGTCATGCTATGATCACCAACAAGGCCATGAGGGGCCTTTTACCTCACAATATGTGGTTTATGCAGGCGGTGTTTGTTTAAGCCAAATTTTGATAAGTAACTAACTATGCATTTTTTTCACACACGAACATATTTTTTGTTACCTAAGACTAACATAGATACTCAAATAAAACGAAATTCCTGTAAGCGTCAAAATTTACAAAAACATACCTTGGGAAGAGAATGTGCTTCTGATCCAGGTGTTACAGCAAAACTAAGAAACGCAGAAACCTCACAAGCCTTTAACTTTTTATTGTAGTTGAATCAGCGATTATATCTACACCCAGATTTAATGTGTTCATGTATATGGTCGACGGTCGAAAGAAACACGGGAGGCGAGGGTTTAGGTTTTATCAAATAAAAGTGAATCAGTTTGTATATATATTTACTAATAGTAATCCTAATTATATTAGATAACTATATCTAAGAGCACAAGGTATCGTGTTAACAGATAACACGTTATTGGTATGCCACCTCAGCGCCACCTCATCAACTCTTCAATAACACACCAATAACTAAAACACCCTCCCTCATAACACACCACTAACATGTTAGTGGGTCCCACTTTCTTTAATTTTATTTTTTATAAAAACAAACACATTTTATTAAACATAAATTAAAATTACAATATATAAAATAAAATTACAACAAGATTTCAAATATATATAGATATGTATTATACAATAGTAGTGCAAGTCCAATAAAAGCTCATTAAACCTTATCTTATCTCTCAAACGAAAGTAGCATACACAGTAAACCTTATCTCTCAAAAAGTACATCTTCATCACCTATCATCTTCATCACCTATCTACCCTCTAAATACAAACGAAAAAAAAAAACTATTCATATCTCCATCTACCAGTTTATATCATCACACATCTTCTTCTCACTTTATATATAATTGAAAAAAAAAGAAGACGACATTTACCTTTGGCGTCAGCCAATTCACTGGCGGAAGGACAAATAGCGAGATTTTGGCGTGTTGGCCGGTAAGGCGTTGGCGCCGCCATTGGTTTCAAAAGGGTGCATTTGGCGAGCCAAGAAGCACCTTACCGTGTGCTCTAAGAAGGATAAGCATCTAAAAATGTAGTAAACTTACCCATTTTTCTAATCTTTTTTTTTTTTTTTTTTTTTTTTTTTTTTTTTTTTTTTTTTTTTTTGCTTTTCAATCAACAAACTTTCAAATTTCGATTTTTTGTGTAGGCTTTGACCTGCCCATCCTTGCTACTCCACGTGGATCCGGTTTTTGCTTAGTCATTTTTTTTTTTATTATTTTCTTTTATTTACCCATTATTATTAAAGGTCTGTTGCACTCAGATGCAACATTGAGATAGTGTAGGGTCTGTTTTGTATCTTTTCTGTTATTTCTTTTCCTCTGTTTTTCTTCTGTATAAAACCTCTTGTATCTTTCATTTGGGAGTGATAAGGAGAATCATTTTCACTGTGTGAAATGTGTGTTTCTATCTACTCATTACTGTCAACATGGTATCAGAGCTCAGTAATGAGTTCTTGATCAGTTACAACCGTCACAACCGTAACCATCATAACTAACTTTTCCGATCACCATAAACCACCGTAACTAACTTTTTCCGATCATTGTCAAAACATCATTTCTCCATCATTTCTATCATTCTCTTCACAATTCTTTCATCAATAACTTTCAAATTTTCATCTACATTCTGGTAAAGTGATTCAGTTCAGGTGTCTTGTTCAAGACTGAATTTGTTGAGTCATTTGGTTGTTGTAACGGTTCTTTCAAGATTGTTGAAGCTTCCGCAACGTGTTAACAATGGCAGCATCATCTTCTTCAACAGATGCTACTAGCCAAAATAGTCAATCTCTTTTGTTCCAAAATCCACTGTATATGCATCCTTCTGATGGCCCTGGTACTCTTGTGGTGAATGAGAAATTGTTAGGAGCACAAAACTATCGTTCTTGGAGAAGATCAGTTGAAATTGCTCTTTCTACCAAAAGAAAGTTAGGTTTCATCAGAGGAACAGTTCCAAGATCACAAGATGATGTGAATTTACAAGAACAGTGGGATACATGTAATAATTTGGTGATTAGTTGGTTAATGAACTCAGTGTCTGAATCAATTGCAAAATCCATTATGTTCATTGGAACTGCTTATGCAATTTGGATTCAACTTGAGAAAAGATTTGCTCTCAGCAATGGGTCATATAAGTACAAGTTGAACAGAGAGACTTATGAGACTATTGATGAGTATGTAAATACTCATCATTTTTGGTCAAATCTGAACTGCAAAACATTTAAAAACGCTCAGAAATGCATCAAAATACTGAAAATATCCCAAAATTGTATTTTATATGTTTCAGATGCAAAATGTTTAAAATCAGATGAAAAACGAGCTAAGTTTGCATAATTGGCAGTTTCAGTCCCTCGACTTTCAAATCTTGACAAAATCAGTCTCTGAGCATTTGTTTTGGAAGAAAAGTCAACCCAAGTCCTTTTAAAATCAAAATTTATCAAAAATGATCCTTGGGTAAAAAGTTTGGAGAATTTACAAGTTTGGTCCTTCAAGTTTCAAAATTGGCAAAAATAGTCCTTGGAAGTTTAAAAATATCTTTAATGGTCCTTGTACTATTGAAACTTGTCATAATTGGTCCCTATGATAAATTTTGCAAAATGGCAGATTTGGTCCCTTGGTTTTTGGTGAATTGCAATTATGGTCCTTATGTATTAATACCAAATCATTGGCCCTTGACCCCCTTTTGAACCTTGACCCCTGCCATAACACCTTTGACCCCCTGTTTTGACCCCTTGTCTAATATTAAACCCCCGGTCAAATATGGTCAAACCCCGCCCAAACCTTTCCCTCCTTTTTACTGTCTTCTTCACCCACTGTCTGCAAAACACACCCATCACCATGCTTCCAGCTCAACATACACCACCCTTATCACTCCACCTCACCTAACAAAACAAGAAACAATTAATGTTTCTCCTTCCTTGCACTCAAACCCCCCCCCCCCCCCCCCCAGTTGATATACCATTTTGGCGCCAAATCTCATCAATGTCTTAAAATGACTCCAATCATCCAATGGCTGAGATTTTTGTTGGGATTTGCTCAGAGGAGAGAGGGGAAGCCTTTTGCATATAAATAGAAGAAAGAGGAGAAGAGCAAGAGAGTAGTTTTTAGTTTTAATTTTCATGTATGTCGTTTTTAATTAAATTGTCTTAATTAGTTTCTAAAACTGTAATCTTAAGCTTTCCTGTATTGAACTAAAGCCATTTAGTCATTGTAATTTGCTTTCAAGTGTTAATTCAAGGTTTTATCTAAGTCTCATGTTTTTATGATTCACTGTTATAAAATCAATTTTCATGCTCTTATATTCAAGCTTCAATTAGCTTATTTCTAGTTCCAATAAGCTTATTTAAGCTACTCATAGCTTCTGGTAAGCTCATAACTGAAGTTCAAACAAATTTGGTATCCGGTCAACAAAAGTCAAACTGTGTTGAATTTTGGGTTAAGCAGTCATGGAAGTGGATATGGGTTGATGCAGAGCTGGATATGGTTAGCTTAGCTGTAGGATTAGGTTGAGAATAGGTTAGTGGTTCTTTGTTCTTTGGCAAGCCATAGTGGCTAGGACCAAATGTAAGTTCATTTCCAAGAACAATGCATAATTTGTTTATGTGGTTGTTGACAGTTTAGATCTTTTCATTTAATTTTTGTTAGGTTAATTTGATTCAGTACAAGCATTAGAATAGGCTAGTTCATTAGTAAGGTGAGTTAAATTTGCACATTAGTATCTTAAGCAGTGTTTGGATCAGATCAGTCAACTGTGATAGAGGTTAGTACATTGGACAAGATTTGTTGTTTTAGGCTTGTTAAGGTCTAGTTCACTTATATCTGTCTTAGTATTGCATTTGCATAGCTCTTAAGTCAAAATCACAAATAATCTGTCTTGATTTGCATAACAGATAGAAAATAGATAATCAATAGCTTGCATTGTGTTTATAATTCATAGGAGCAGCTTAATCTAGCTTTATGATAGCTTATTTCATCATTTTCAGTTGATAGATTAGCATCAAAACTCACATTAGTCAAACTCTCAAAATTGTCAAAAGTCAAAAAGTGAAAAACTCAGTTTTCACCAACCTTTGTTGATTTTTCATAGCTTCAATTTTGGATCAATTCAAGTGAAATTTTGGGCTTAACAACTTCAATTGGTCAAGTTTTGAAATCTGATTTTTGTAAAATTTTTGGGAACAATCTTAAGCACTTAATCAACTATCCAATACACCCCCATATGCCCTGTTCACACTCAGCATACACTGAGTGTGAAACAGGCCCCTTGCAAGCTTTGCACAAGCTTCATATTAGCTTTTTAGTGGCTGAAACTTGGTCCTGAGATAGTTCAGCTGGTGGTCTTGAGATCCTCAGTTCTGTTTTTCACATAAGCTTTTTCAATAAGCTTGTGCTTAAGCTAGAAGTTAGGAGAAAACTGTTTTGGCACTTAAGCTTGTAAACCATCAAACCATTGTAGCTTGATATTCAGTGGTATTGCTTAGTTGAGTTTAGCTCATTTCAGGTAGTTATAGCATAATCTAGCTTCTGTGTTCAATTGGTGCTTATTTGTGGCCTTTAGCTTATTTTTAAGTGCTTATTTATAAGCACTTTTCACTACAGCTTCATAATCTTGCACACTAGTATATGTTTTTATATTTTTCATAGACTTAGAATAATATTTTAGACTTTTCCTGAATTTTTCATAATTTTTCATCACTGTTTGCTATTTTTCTTATTTTAAATCAATTTTTAGGACTTTTTAAATAGCTTTTAATACAAATAAATCAGAAAATCTTCAAAAAAATAAGTTTTCAATTTTCATAGATTAAGATAAATATAAAAATCCAAAAAAATATTTTTCCATAATTTTCCTAGTTTAAATAGTAATTTTTAGCCATTTAATTAGTTTTAAGTAGTTTTTAATTCATAGAAATTAGAATATAAGTCAGAAAAATACAAATTCAATTTTCAAAAGTTTGTTTAGTTATTTTAGATTTTTGAAAAATAGTTTCACAATTTTCCCTTTTATTTTCATAATTTTTAGTATTTTAATTTAGTTTTAAAGTTTAAAATTAGTTTTAATTCAAATTTATAAAAGAAAGATCAAGAAAATCCAATTTTAAAAATAGTGATAGCGTTTATTTAATATAATTTAGCTTTTAATTTTCTTTCATTTTTCCTTTGTCATCTAGTATCAATCATAACCCCTTTCTTGTTCAATATCACCCGATCACTACACGTTTGGCTATTCAGTCGCACAGCTCGTTGGGACTTAACGACCCGGGGAAACACTATGCTCTCCTGGTTAATTGCATTCTGTTCTCAAATGATTGACTCTTGTTGACCATTCCTGGTTAATTTGGGTTAACCGTTTGGGACGAATCAAATTTTGGCGCCGCTGCCGGGGAGCTGTGCTAATAATCTTACGTTTAGCAGATTAGTGATTTGAATATTCACTCCTTGTTCATACCATCTATATATATATATATTTTCTTACAAAAAAATCCAAAAATCCAAAAACATCTTAAAACATATAAAACACAAAAATATTTTTCTTTTGTTTCTACATATATATAAAACCATAAAAACCAAAAAGATTCTTCTTTCCCCATTTTTCATAATTCCCTTGGCTCTGAGATTCCTTAGAGTTAACTCTAGTGCATGCGCACTCGTTCTTCTAGATCATTGAGTCCTTTTCGTGATCTAGCAGAAATTCCTAGAAGACGTTCTCATAGACGTGCTGCCCAAATAGTCGAACCCGAGATTCGTACTATTCCAAGCAACAATATGGCAGACGAACGAACTATGGCGGAAATGCTCCAGGCACCCACCGAGGGTTATGGAGATGCCATCATTTTACCAGCAATCAATTCTGATCACTTTGAATTGAAGACACATTTGATCCAACTTGTGTCTACAAATCAATTCCACGGGTTTGATCGAGAAGACCCGTATGCACACATCCGTTGGTTTAACAAGTTGACCTCAACGATCAATTTCAAAGATGTACCACAAAAAGTGATCAAGTTGATGTTATTTCCATTCTCACTTGAGGGGGCAGCCCAGATTTGGCTGGAAAAAGAACCCCCTCGATCCATCGAAACTTGGGAGGATCTTGTTCAAAAGTTTGTCAATTATTTCTTTCCTCCATCAAAGACAACTAATCTTAAAAATGAAATTTCTGGATTTCGTCAAAATTTCGATGAAAACTTTGGAGAGGCATGGGAGAGATTCAAAGATCTCCTCAGGAAATGCCCCCATCATGAATTCACGGAGCTTCAACAAGTTAATATCTTTTATAATGGGTTGAACGGTAACGATCAAGATTCTTTGAACGCAGCCGCATGTGGCAATATCTTGAATCGTAAGCCTAAAGATGTGATTGAGATTTGCGAAATAAAATCAAAAGTTCCTATTTCTCGCAACAAAGTCAATATTCCGAACACTTCTGCTTCTTCATCCGGTAAATCTTCCGAGTTAGCCGCTCCGTTAGCCGCTCTAACGGACGTCATCCGTTGTATGATGAAGGAGGTAAAGGAAATCAAAAGCGAAATTCATAAGCCGGAACCAATCAAAGCCGTAAACAAGGTGTGTGAAACTTGTAGTGGTCCGCACGCGTATTATGATTGTCAAGCAACCGATGCTTCTTTTTACCAAGCTCCCGTAGCTTCTGTAAACCACAATCAATACCGACCACAAGCTGATCCTCACTACCGTGCACCTAGCGGTATGACACCACCTGGTTTTCCTCCTGTGCAAAACCATGGCAATCAAAATCGCTTTGTTCCGAATCAAGGACAAAACTTCAATAACTCTCAAAATTTCAATCAGAACCGGAACAATTTCAACCAACCATATCAAGCTCCAAATCAGCAAAGTTATCAACAACCTTCTCAAGCTCCCCTACCAAATGACTTCATGAAAATTACTGAGTCAAGCATACGTTCAATGCAAACTCAGATCAATAACATGAGAGTTGAGCTAAAAAAGGAAATTGATACCACAATGTCTCGGCAGACAAATGAGTTGAAGAATATGATGAGCAGTTTCATGAACATGAATATGAACAAAGCTTCGTCATCTTCTGGAGGACTCCCAAGCAATACAGTTCCAAATCCAAATGCCGAGTTGAAAGCCGTCACCACTCGTAGTGGTAAGACACACAATGGACCTTCGACTCCAATGCCTCCTCCACCAGGAGCAATGAGTCAAGTTACCAAGGATACAACGGACAAGGTGCATTTCTCAAGCCCACGAAGTACCGCACACGTCCCACCTTCGGTAGTCCAAGCTTTAAGTCCGGAACCCGAAGTTCCGAAGACAAATTCTGAGCCAGAAATGACTTCCGTCCCGGCTCAAAAGTCTAGTCAGCTTCCTTACCCATCAAGATTGCATGATGAGAAGCTCAAAGACAAAACCAAAGAGCAAATGGAAAAAATTTTCCAAATTTTCAATGAACTACACTTTGATATAAGCTTCGTTGATGCTCTCGTTCTAATGCCCAAATTTGCATCCACGCTTAAAGGCTTACTGAGCAACAAAGATAAATTATCTGAGATGGCTAAAACCCCTCTCAATGAGCAATGCTCAGCGGTCCTTCTCAAGAAGCTTCCCAAAAAGCTTGAAGACCCCGGCAGGTTTTTAATCCCGTGTGATTTCTTGGGGATGGTTCAATGCTCCGCCTTGGCCGATCTTGGTGCAAGCATTAACCTCATGCCACTCTCAGTATGGAAGAAACTGTCTCTTCCTAAACTTACATCCACTTGTATGACACTCGAGCTAGCGGACCGTACCATAACTCGTCCACTTGGGATAGCCGAGGATGTCGTGGTGAAAGTAGGAAAGTTTCACTTTCCTACTGACTTTGTTGTAGTAGACTTTGATGCAGATCCTAGAGTTCCCCTCATCTTAGGGAGAGCTTTCTTGAGAACGAGTCGTGCTCTAATTGATGTATTTGCTGAAGAGTTGACCATACGGGTTGACAACGAAGAACTCACGTTTAATATCAACCAAAACTCCAAACCTCTATCCAAACAGAGTGTTGCTACAATTGATCAAAAATCTGAAAGAATCAATGCAACACTCTCAAATTTCACGGTTAAGAGGAGTCACCAAAAACGTGCTGAGCTAAAAGCTTTGAAAATCAACCCTGGTTCAAACAAATGGTTTGAAAGTTTTACCAGGGAAGTCAAGAGTGTTCTTGATGATGATGATCTAGAATCGGAGACTTTATCGGAAGTGGTGGAAATTGCTAGCTCTAAGAGCACACCACTTGTCCCACCTCCGGAATCAGTTTATCGTATCGAGTTTATTAATTCTGTGGATAAAACCAAACTCTATTCAGTTTCATCTGGATTGGATAATGATGTTTGTGATCCAATAGGAGACATTCTTCCCATTGAAGAATTGCTCAAAAATGATCTATCATCTCCTAGTCTTATTATTCCCGACTCTTCCATCCCTTCTCTCACTCCGGATGAGGAAGATGACAACTTTTGGAATGAATTCGATGCCTTTATTAGTGATGAGTCGATTCCAACAGGAATCGATAATACTTACTTTGATTCGGAGGGGGACATCCTTTTTCTGGAAAATCTGTTGATTGAAGAACCGTTTCCAACCCTCCCTACCGGAAATTCTGTTGACAATCACCATACAAACTTCAAGACTAAGCTTAAAAATGTCAAAAATGGTGATTTGCTTTTTACTGATGAGGAATGGACTTGCATTCTCATGCACATCCTTATTCCATTCTTCACAGATGGTGTGGTTGCTCTTTCCCTTTTCTCTTTCGGGAATGAGGACACCATCTTTGACCCCGGTATCATCCTTTATAGTTTCTACTATTAACAATACCGCGGTTGTATCTCGTCGGTGTGGAACTTTCTGATGTTCATATGTTTATTAACACTGTGAATGAAAGTCCGATCGAGATTGGTTTTCCACGTTGCTCTCCCCATGAACCAATGAATGCGGGGATCGAGTCAAGCTAGCGACTCGGGAATCAAAAACAATAGCACACCATATGGGTTTTCACCCATATTTCTGACTTCTTTCTACTTTCTACCACCCTAGTGTGGGGGAGTTGCCCCCCGCTGTTGTATATAAAGTTTCAAAAAAAAAAAAAAAAAAAATCAAATAATGGCCGTAGTATTTCCCTTTTACGTTCTATGTTTCGGCATAACCGCCGGTACTTTGAATATTGAGGGAAATATTCATTTCTAGTGTGGGGGGAATTCTCACAAATTTTATCATGTAATTATACCACCCAATTCCCCTATTTTTGGCCAAAAATTTTTTTGGAGTAAGTGTTTTGCACTTACTCAGCTTATGGTTATCAGTCCGCCATGTCTAACACACAAAAGGATTGGCTAATCCAGGAGCAAATGGCTCTTGGTAAAGATATCTCAAATCCGTTGACGGCTTGCAATTTGCCCAAAATTGTATGGTGTTCAGCTCACCATATCTTTAATTAGTGAAAAGTTGGCTAGCCCGCAAGTTTATGGCTTGTGGTAAAGGCAGTTGGAAAACCATAATTGGTAATCGACTCACCAAAGATAGTATATATTATCTAAGAGTTGGCTAGTCCAGAAGCAAACGGCTTCTGGTAAAGACAAATCAAAACCGTTGAAAGCTGGTGATTTGCTCAAAATCACTTGGTTATCGTTGTACTAAGGTTCTTACTTGAACTGAAACAATTGGCTACTCCAGAAGTAATGGCTTTTGGTAAAGAGATTCAAATCCATTAAGTTTTCATAAAAGATTGCTAGGGACTAGCAATAGTTTAGTGTGGGGGATTGATGAGTATGTAAATACTCATCATTTTTGGTCAAATCTGAACTGCAAAACATTTAAAAACGCTCAGAAATGCATCAAAATACTGAAAATATCCCAAAATTGTATTTTATATGTTTCAGATGCAAAATGTTTAAAATCAAATGAAAAACGAGCTAAGTTTGCATAATTGGCAGTTTCAGTCCCTCGACTTTCAAATCTTGACAAAATCAGTCCCTGAGCATTTGTTTTGGAAGAAAAGTCAACCCAAGTCCTTTTAAAATCAAAATTTATCAAAAATGATCCTTGGGTAAAAAGTTTGGAGAATTTACAAGTTTGGTCCTTCAAGTTTCAAAATTGGCAAAAATAGTCCTTGGAAGTTTAAAAATATCTTTAATGGTCCTTGTACTATTGAAACTTGTCATAATTGGTCCCTATGATAAATTTTGCAAAATGGCAGATTTGGTCCCTTGGTTTTTGGTGAATTGCAATTATGGTCCTTATGTATTAATACCAAATCCTTGGCCCTTGACCCCCTTTTGAACCTTGACCCCTACCATAACACCTTTGACCCCCTGTTTTGACCCCTTGTCTAATATTAAACCCCCGGTCAAATATGGTCAAACCCCGCCCAAACCTTTCCCTCCTTTTTACTGTCTTCTTCACCCACTGTCTGCAAAACACACCCATCACCATGCTTCCAACTCAACATACACCACCCTTATCACTCCACCTCACCTAACAAAACAAGAAACAATTAATGTTTCTCCTTCCTTGCACTCAAACCCCCCCCCTAAGTTGATATACCATTTTGGCGCCAAATCTCATCAATGTCTTAAAATGACTCCAATCATCCAATGGCTGAGATTTTTGTTGGGATTTGCTCAGAGGAGAGAGGGGAAGCCTTTTGCATATAAATAGAAGAAAGAGGAGAAGAGCAAGAGAGTAGTTTTTAGTTTTAATTTTCATGTATGTCGTTTTTAATTAAATTGTCTTAATTAGTTTCTAAAACTGTAATCTTAAGCTTTCCTGTATTGAACTAAAGCCATTTAGTCATTGTAATTTGCTTTCAAGTGTTAATTCAAGGTTTTATCTAAGTCTCATGTTTTTATGATTCACTGTTATAAAATCAGTTTTCATGCTCTTATATTCAAGCTTCAATTAGCTTATTTCTAGTTCCAATAAGCTTATTTAAGCTACTCATAGCTTCTGGTAAGCTCATAACTGAAGTTCAAACAAATTTGGTATCCGGTCAACAAAAGTCAAACTGTGTTGAATTTTGGGTTAAGCAGTCATGGAAGTGGATATGGGTTGATGCAGAGCTGGATATGGTTAGCTTAGTTGTAGGATTGGGTTGAGAATAGGTTAGTGGTTCTTTGTTCTTTGGCAAGCCATAGTGGCTAGGACCAAATGTAAGTTCATTTCCAAGAACATTGCATAATCTGTTTCTGTGGTTGTTGACAGTTTAGATCTTTTCATTTAATTTTTGTTAGGTTAATTTGATTCAGTACAAGCATTAGAATAGGCTAGTTCATTAGTAAGGTGAGTTAAATTTGCACATTAGTATCTTAAGCAGTGTTTGGATCAGATCAGTCAACTATGATAGAGGTTAGTACATTGGACAAGATTTGTTGTTTTAGGCTTGTTAAGGTCTAGTTCACTTATATCTGTCTTAGTATTGCATTTGCATAGCTCTTAAGTCAAAATCACAAATAATCTGTCTTGATTTGCATAACAGATAGAAAATAGATAATCAATAGCTTGCATTGTGTTTATAATTCATAGGAGCAGCTTAATCTAGCTTTATGATAGCTTATTTCATCATTTTCAGTTGATAGATTAGCATCAAAACTCACATTAGTCAAACTCTCAAAATTGTCAAAAGTCAAAAAGTGAAAAACTCAGTTTTCACCAACCTTTGTTGATTTTTCATAGCTTCAATTTTGGATCAATTCAAGTGAAATTTTGGGCTTAACAACTTCAATTGGTCAAGTTTTGAAATCTGATTTTTGTAAAATTTTTGGGAACAATCTTAAGCACTTAATCAACTATCCAATACACCCCCATATGCCCTGTTCACACTCAGCATACACTGAGTGTGAAACAGGCCCCTTGCAAGCTTTGCACAAGCTTCATATTAGCTTTTTAGTGGCTGAAACTTGGTCCTGAGATAGTTCAGCTGGTGGTCTTGAGATCCTCAGTTCTGTTTTTCACATAAGCTTTTTCAATAAGCTTGTGCTTAAGCTAGAAGTTAGGAGAAAACTGTTTTGGCACTTAAGCTTGTAAACCATCAAACCATTGTAGCTTGATATTCAGTGGTATTGCTTAGTTGAGTTTAGCTCATTTCAGGTAGTTATAGCATAATCTAGCTTCTGTGTTCAATTGGTGCTTATTTGT
The DNA here is from genome assembly GCA_019973895.1 of Chrysanthemum seticuspe. Taxonomy (NCBI): domain Eukaryota; kingdom Viridiplantae; phylum Streptophyta; class Magnoliopsida; order Asterales; family Asteraceae; genus Chrysanthemum; species Chrysanthemum seticuspe. The sequence continues at coordinate 273,430,821 of BPTQ01000007.1, forward strand.
GGCCTTTAGCTTATTTTTAAGTGCTTATTTATAAGCACTTTTCACTACAGCTTCATAATCTTGCACACTAGTATATGTTTTTATATTTTTCATAGACTTAGAATAATATTTTAGACTTTTCCTGAATTTTTCATAATTTTTCATCACTGTTTGCTATTTTTCTTATTTTAAATCAATTTTTAGGACTTTTTAAATAGCTTTTAATACAAATAAATCAGAAAATCTTCAAAAAAATAAGTTTTCAATTTTCATAGATTAAGATAAATATAAAAATCCAAAAAAATATTTTTCCATAATTTTCCTAGTTTAAATAGTAATTTTTAGCCATTTAATTAGTTTTAAGTAGTTTTTAATTCATAGAAATTAGAATATAAGTCAGAAAAATACAAATTCAATTTTCAAAAGTTTGTTTAGTTATTTTAGATTTTTGAAAAATAGTTTCACAATTTTCCCTTTTATTTTCATAATTTTTAGTATTTTAATTTAGTTTTAAAGTTTAAAATTAGTTTTAATTCAAATTTATAAAAGAAAAATCAAGAAAATCCAATTTTAAAAATAGTGATAGCGTTTATTTAATATAATCTAGCTTTTAATTTTCTTTCATTTTTCCTTTGTCATCTAGTATCAATCATAACCCCTTTCTTGTTCAATATCACCCGATCACTACACGTTTGGCTATTCAGTCGCACAGCTCGTTGGGACTTAACGACCCGGGGAAACACTATGCTCTCCTGGTTAATTGCATTCTGTTCTCAAATGATTGACTCTTGTTGACCATTCCTGGTTAATTTGGGTTAACCGTTTGGGACGAATCAAATATGCAATCAGGAAGATCTGTGAGTGAGTACTATACAAGTATGAAGTGTGTTTGGGAAGAATTGGATTCAATGAATGAATTGCCAAGAATAGTCAATATTACCCCAGAAATTGTTGTTTTTCTAACTGCTTTGAGTACTCAGAAAGAAGAGCAAAGATTGTTTCAGTTCTTGAATGGTTTGGATGACAAATTTTCTCATCAAAGGAGTTAGTTATTGTTAAACTCTCCTTTGCCAAGTGTTGAGACTGCTTGTGCTTTGCTTCAACAAGAAGAGTCTCAAAGGGGGTATTTGGATCATGACAGTCAATTGTTGAATCTACAACTCTCTATAGCAAAGGTGAGGTCAAAGAGAAGTGTAATATATGTGGCTACAAGTGGCATCCACCAGACAAATGTTGGGAGAAAGTTGGTTACCCCACATGGCATTACAAGTATAAGCAGTCACAGAAAGGTAAAGCTCCTCAGAAGGTTGGTTCAGGGAATGTGAAAAAGACATCTGCATTGGTTGAAATTGGGGGTCATGTGGTCTTTACTTCAAAGCAGTTTGAACAACTAATGAAGAGTATTCCTCATTTCAATTAGACCATTGATGAGACCAATGCACTAGAACATCCTTTTGGAGAAGGTACACTCTACTGTTTTTCTTGTGTTAATGGGGTTATAGAAGGATGGATAATTGATACAGGGGCAAGTGATCATATGTCACCAGATAGCACTGATTTGAATGATGTTGAGGCTCTTAAGTGTAAACAAGTTATTAATCTGCCAAATGGACATACTTCAGTCATTTCAAAAGTAGGCAATGTTGCTTTACAAAATGGAATTAAGTTGAACAATGTTCTCATAGTACCTTCCTTCAAATTCAGGATTTTGTCAGTCTCTAAACTAACAAAAGATTCTCATTGCTTTGTTACATTTTATGAGAAATTCTGTGTTATCCAGGATTTGAAAACTAGGAAGGTGTTGGGATTGGGTAAAAAGCAAGCTGGCCTCTATCATCTACTCAATCTTCCTCTGGATCAAATTCATGCTCAACTTTCTTCAATGGTTGTGTCTGCTCTTGAAGATTGTAGCCTATTTTCATTTTTTTCAAACTGTTATGTCCCTACAAACTATGCCTTTAGTGTTTTCAATAACTATTACAGTTTGTGGCATCATAGACTTGGTCACATTTCTGATTCTACTTTCAAACATATTACTTCTGTTCCTGAAAGTGTCTCTCATTCTAATGAAAATTCTTGTTTGACTTGTCCAATGGCAAAATTCACTAAACTTCCATATTCTGCTAGTAAATCTCATTTCAAAGTTCCATTTCAGCTTATTCATATAGACATTTGGGGACCCTATAAAGTTCCAACTATAGGGAATCATAAGTATTTTCTCACTATAGTTGATGATTGTAGTAGAGCTGTTTGGACATATTTACTAGTCAGAAAGTCAGATGCCTTTGCCACTCTCAAGTCATTTGTTACTTTTGTGAAAAAGCAGTTTGAAAAAGATATAAAAGTGGTGAGATCAGACAATGCCTTAGAATTTCTCAAAGGTTCTATAGGCCCTTTTTTGGACTCACTGGGAATAGAGCATCAAACTTCATGTGTTGATAGACCTCAGCAAAATGGGAGGGTAGAAAGAAAACATAGAAACGTATTGGAGATAGCTAGAGCCCTAAGATTGCATGCTCATTTGCCTGTACATTATTGGGGTGACTGTGTTATCACTGCAACATATCTCATTAACAGATTTCCCACTGCTGTGTTGAAATTTAAGACACCTTATGAAGTTTTATTGCAATCTAAACCTGAGTACAGTCATCTATGGGTGTTTGGTTGTTTAGCAATGGCTAGTAATCCTTCCAGAATTGCTGATAAATTTGATTCCAGAGGTGTACCTTGTTTATTTCTGGGTTATCCACAACATCAAAAGGGGTACAAACTTCTGAATTTGCTGAATCATACAAGGTTTGTGTCAAGAGATGTTGTCTTCTATGAGCATATATTTCCCTACTCTAAAACAAGTATGTTGCAAGTTCTTCAACCTGTGCCTGCACCCATTTCTTCACCATTTTGGTATGAAGATTTTGTATCTACAACACAACATGTTCATGAGCCCATTGTTATTGCTGATGTTGCCTCCCCTGTTCATGATTCTGCTGATGCAATAGAACAACCTACACAAGTTGAAGAAACATCTTCTGAATCTCAAACTGCACCATCTTTTGTTCCAACCACTAGTGTTCAAGATGCAAGCATCAGAAGATCCACTAGAGTGTCAAGTGCTCCAAGCTGGCTAAAAGATTATGTAACACCAATTCATCAATCAAAGGCTAATCAAGTGTCAGTTACTCCTTTACAGTCTCAATTTTATGCTTTTCTATGTGCTTTAGTGGCTCAGTCAGCGCCTACTTACTTCAAAGAAGCAGTTAAAGAATAAGATTGGTGTAATGCAATGAATTTGGAGCTAAGAGCATTAGAGGAGAATGATACATGGGAAGTGACTGTTCTACCTAAAGGGAAGAAAGCTATTGCTTGTCACTGGATCTATAAAATCAAACTCAAAGCTGATGGTACACTTGACAAGAAGAAAGCTAGACTTGTAGTAAATGGGAATAGGCAAAGAAAAGGTGTTTACTGTGAAGAAACTTTTGCTCCAGTGGCAAAAATGGTGACTGTTAGAGCTTTACTTGCAGTAGCAGCCATGAAAGGTTGGGAAATTTGTCAAATGGATGTATCTAATGCCTTTCTACATGGTGATCTCTTTGAAGAAGTGTATATGCAAATGCCTCAAGGGTATATTGGAAAGGGGGAGATTGTGCAAGATGTTCCTTCTGATTCAAGTTTAGTATGCAAACTCAAGAAGTCCTTGTATGGCCTCAAACAAGCACCTAGACAGTGGTTTGCCAAACTCTCTTCAGCATTGTTGTCCTTTGGTTATACTCAATCTAAAGCTGATTATTCATTGTTCATCAAGACAGATGCTGAATCCTTTACAACAGTCCTTGTTTATGTTGATGATCTTTTAATCACTGGTTCTAGCAACACTCAGATTCAAGTTCTTAAAACACAATTAATTACTCATTTTCACATGAAGGATTTGGGACAGATGAACTACTTCTTAGGTCTGGAGGTGTGCAAAAGTGACAAAGGCATTTTCATCTCTCAAAAGAAGTACACTACTGATTTACTTCAAGAAGCTGGTTTGACTAATGCAAGACCATACAAGTTGCCTATGGATTCTCATATTAAGTTGCAAGCAGACATGGGAACTCCTTTACCTGATCCTGAAGTATACAGAAGATACATAGGCAAACTCATATACCTCACAATAACAAGACCTGACATTTGCTACACTGTGCAGTTGTTGAGCCAGTTTATGCAAAATCCTACATCAGTGCATATGCAAGCAGTGAAACACTTGATAAGATATTTGTTGAATTCACCAGGTCAAGGCATATTGCTAGCCAATGATTCAGCTGTTCATTTGACTGCCTATTGTGACAGTGATTAGGCTAGTTGTCCTATGACAAGGAGGTCCACTACTGGCTATTGTATTTTGCTGGGTCAATCACCTATTTCATGGAAATCTAAGAAGCAACAAGTGGTGTCTAGATCATCAGCTGAGGCTGAATACAGAGCCATGGCCCTAACATGTTGTGAAGTTACTTGGCTGGTGACATTGTTGAAAGATTTGGGGCTCAAAGATCTTGGTCCTGTAGATTTGAAATGTGATAATCAAGCTTCCATATATATAGCTGCCAATCCAGTCTTCCATGCCAGAACAAAGCATATAGAAGTAGATTGCCATTATGTGAGGGATCAAGTCAAGAATGGTCAAGTCCTACCTTCTCATGTTTCCACTAAAGACCAGCTGGCTGATGTGTTTACTAAAGTTCTTCCAGCTGATCAACATTCTAAATTAATGTCCAAGTTGGGAGCTTGCAGTCCTTCCACCTCTCAACTTGAGGGGAGTGTAAAAGAGGAGTTGGTTAAAAGTTGTAGGACTCAGATGCAACATTGAGATAGTGTAGGGTCTGTTTTGTATCTTTTATTTTATTTCTTTTCCTCTGCTTTTCTTCTGTATAAAACCTCTTGTATCTTTCATTTTGGAGTGATAAGGAGAATCATTTTCAATGTGTGAAATGTGTGTTTCTCTCTACTCGTTACTGTCAACATACTTGTCTCACCCCACACTTCACCACTGGTTTTTTGTTCTTTCTACCAACCAACAAACCCATAATTTATTGTTTGAGTGCCTTTCATGTATTATCTTGACTTGTTATCAATTACTCCAGTTTCAATAATATATTGTGTTACTTAAACAAAAGATAAAAACATAAGTCATCACTCAATACCTTAAGTGTTCTGACAAAGTTACATGTTAATGCCCAATATGGAACAAAAGAGGGCAATGGAAGTGGCATCAAATAGCTGCACTTCGATGGTAATTGGCTACAGATTTACTAATTACCATTACATCTAACTTAACATATTTAACATCCTACGATACCATAAAGAGTTTGGTTAATTTGCGCACAACATATAGATACACAAAATGTGCGCAAGATAGTGTTTAAGAGTTACATAAAGATAATATAAAGATAAGACAACTACTCCAATTCATGGGCATTGGTCTTTGATGAACCAATACCATAAATGGACTTAAATTTCTTCTTCAAAGTTCTTTTACTTCTTTGCGTTGGTCTCACAAAGTTGCCTCTTTGATTGTTTTGGACACATGCATTTCTGTTTAGTTAATCTTCTTGATTCACAGGTTCTGGTGCTCTTCTATCTTCTTATATTTGTGTTGCTTGAACTGGTGGATTAGCTTCAGATTGCTGAGTTGGTTGGGTAACATTTGTAGGAAGTTGAGATTGTTGTGTAACTGGTGCATTAGCTTCGGATTGCTCAATTGGATCACAAAAAGCAGTTGAATCCTTTAGTACAAACCATCTCCCAAGCCTACTGAACCTTGCAGATTGTGCTATCCTACCTCTTTTCCCCATTCCCCCTTGATGAGTGTGTAAATACTCATCATTTTTGGTTAAATCTGAACTGCAAAACGTTTAAAAATGCTCAGAAATGCATCAAAATACTGAAAATATTCCAAAATTGCATTTTATATGTTTCAGATGCAAAATGTTTAAAATCAGATGAAAAATGAGCTAAGTTTGCATAATTGGCAGTTTCAGTCCCCCAAGTTTCAAAAGTTGTCAGAAACAGTCCCTGAGCACTTAATTTCAAAAGAAAAATCACCAAAGGTCCTTTTTAAATCATAACTTGTCAAAATTAGTCCTTTGGTGAAAAATATCAAAAGTTTTGAGAAATTACAAGTTTGGTCCTCCAAGTTTAAAAATTGGCAAAAATGGCCCTTGGAAATTGGAAAATGTCAAGTTTGGTCCTTGCATTATTGAAACTTGTCACTTTTAGTCCTTGGAGCAACTTTGCAGATTTGGCAGCCTAGGTCCCTTGATTTCCAGAAATTACACATTAGGTCCTTGTCATTAATACTCTTTAAACCTTGGTCTCTTGTCAAATCCCATGTGACCCCTGCCATAAGCATTTTGAACCCCTTCATTTGACCCCTGCCTATTACTAATATCTGGTCAAACCACTGGTCAAACAAAAACACCCTTGGCGCCTTTTTCACTTTCTTCCCACTTGCTCCTCTGCAAAACCCAGGCAACCTCATCCCCCCAGCTCACCTTTTATCCCCTCCTTATCACTCCATCTCCTAACACTCCAAGAATCATTAAATGCACCTTCAACCTTTTGCACTCAACCTCCAACTGTCAAAAGACCATTTTCCCGCCAAAATCAAATCTATGGCCAATATTACTTGAAGTGATCCAATGGCTCTTAAGACAGGTGGGATTAGCTCAGAGAGAGAAAAGAAGACATTTGGAGCTATAAAAGAGAGAGAGGAAGCAAGCAAAAAAGTAGTAGCTAGTTTTATAATTTTCTTTAATGTCGTTTTTTTTAATAAATGTATTAGTTTAAATCAAAATGTTGTAATTTCAGTTTCTTTGTATCACACTTGAGTTAAATCATCTTTGTAATGTGTTTTTGAACATCAATCCAAGTCTTTTATATAAGTTCCAAGTTTTATGTTTACTGTTGAGAAGTTCAGTTTCAAATTCTTATTTCCAGGCTTCTAGCAACTTATTTTTAAGTTACAACAAGTTTATTTAAGCTATTTAAAGCTTTTTGAAAGCTTATGCATCAATTTCAAGCAATATTGGATAATGGTCAACAAAAGTCAACTGCTTAAGCTTATCTGGATTTGATCATGAAAAGGGGTTGATGCAGCTTGGATTTGGGTTGGATTAGATTAGCTGAGGGTAGTTATAGTTTTGGTTTTAGCCTGCAAACAGTTGGACACATGTGAGTAAGATATCTCAATTTCAGTTTTCATCCATTTTGCATATTGTGCTTGAATGTTTATCTGTGGTCACCAATAGTTCAAATGTGCTTATTCAGTTGTATTTAGGATAGTTAAGCTCAGTTTGATGGTCTGCATAGGCTAGTTTATAAATTGGCTTTATTTTAATTGCAATTCAGTGATATTAAGGGTGTTTGGATTTGTTGGTTCACTTGTGATTTAGGCTTGCTCAGTAGTTAGGATTTGTAGTTTTAAGCTTGTGTAGCTCTTTTGTAACCATTCCAGTCATAAAATTGCATATGCAAGCAGCCAAAGTCAAAATTATCTTTAAGCTGTTCTCTTTTCTTAACTGTGAGAATTTTGGAAAAGTAAAAGCTTATTTTGTGTTCAAAAACCATAGAACTAGCTTGTAGTAGTTTTATTTTAACATATTTCATCATATTCAGTTGGTAAGTCAGTTGCAAAGTTCATATAAGTCAAACCTTTCAAATCTGTCATAAAGTCAAATTGCAAAATCCAGTTTTGACCCAAGATTGGGTGATTTTTCATGGACTCATCTCTGGGTGAATTTCATTGAAACTTGGGGTTTAAAAACTTCTCTTGGTCTATTTTATTATTATCATTTTTGTCAAATTTTGTGAATTTTTATTAAGCTCTAAAATGGCTTGTCAATTGGAGCTTATTTGCCCTGTGCAACTGACTCAGTTAACACTGAGTCTGCACAGGGTGTGTGCAAGGCTTGCACAGGGCTCATCTTGGCTCACCAAGGTCTGGTCTTTGGTTTAGACATACTTGGCCAGGTCTTCTTTAGGACCCTTCTTCTGTTTTCTAATTTCCAGCTTATTTAAGTGCTTATTTTTAAGCTGCAAGTAGGCCTCAAACCTGTGTTTGGCACTTGAACTCAAATTCATCAAATCTGTTTAATTTTGCAATTCAGTTGTTTAAGCAGTTGAGAATTGTTGCATTTGGTCACTTTTAGCTTATTTTAGCTTCTGTATCAGTTTTATAGTCATTTGGTCCTTTTGGCTTTTCTCAAGTGCTTATTTATAAGCAAATTCCATAGCAGTCCCATATTCTTGTACACAACCCCTGTTTTTTATATTTTTCCTAGATTCTAAATATTATTTTAGACTTATCTTGAATTTTTCAGATTTTTCTAGGGCAGTTTGGTATTTTTCTTCATTTTAATTAGTTTTTAAGCATTTTTAATTAGCATTTAATACAAAAAATTAAGAAAAGTTTCAAAAAAATAATTTTTCATTTTTTTTAAGTTAAGATAAATATAAAAAGTCAAAAAAATATTTTTTCAGATTTTTCTTAGTTAAATTTGTATTTTTAAGCAATTTAATTAGTTTCTAATAGTTTTTAATTCATAAAAAATAGAAAAATAATCAGAAAAATACAAAAATAGTTTTGAAAATTCTCTTTTGTTATTTTAGATTTTTCAAAGTCAAAATTTTATTTTTCTAGCTTTATTTCCTATTTTCTTGTATTTTAGGCTTTAATTAAATAGTTAAAATTAGTTTTTAATTAATAATAATTAACTAAATAGTTGTAAAAATAATTTTATTTTTCTATAAATTTTCTTTTATCATTAGGTTTGTAAAAATATCATTTTCATATTTTTAGGATTAATACTGCTTCAGTTTCATATTTTCTGTTATACGTAACGTAGTTTTAAATTCAGTTTTATAAAAACATAAAAACAAAAACAACATTTTGCAAATAGTGATAGCGTTTATTTAATATTTTTTATCTTTTTTAATTTCCTTTAATTTGCATTTAAGCCTTTGTAATTATAGGCTTGTTCTGTAGTTATAATAAGTCAAATCTCTTTTTCCGTTCAAATCTCTCGATCACTATTCGTTTGGTGATTCTTCGCATAGCTCGCTGGGACATAACGACCCGGGGAAACACTATACTCCCCAGATCTTCATTGCATTTGTGCTTAAACTGTTTTAAGTTTCTTACGGTCGGCCATTCACAAGTGGCCGGCTTGTGTGAGAAAACTTGACGGTTTGGCACGAATCACCCCTCTCATTTTAACCCCTAAAGTCTTTCCACCCCTTCCCGAGCATGCACCGGTTCCACCTTCATTCCAATCTCTCAAATGAAACATTAAGTCATCCATATACTCCTCATGCTCTATGATAGTATCCGTTTCACCTACATCATACACTTTCTTTACTCTAGAACATACAACCTTCTCGGTGTTTGTATTTGTGTTACTTGGCCTAGGTGTTCTTTTAGCCTCAATATTTCTTTCCTAAGTTGTATGAGCTCATCCTCTCCCTCAGAAAGATAATCGACTGACTTGTCAGAGTATTCACTCTCAGAATCTGTATCCATATTAGACTTAAACATTTCTTGCATATCTATAACACAATCAGACTCATCTTGATTATTAAACGATAGGTTAACATTTTCTTCAATCACAATACCAGTATTCCTCCTAACAGCCTTTCTAGTTGGTACAACAAAATCATCTTCTATCAGAATTCTTTTATCTTTGTCTAGTTTTTGTTTAACCTTGTCAAGTTTCCCTCTTGCATTGTCAAGTAAACTCTTAATAAAAATATCATCTTTTATGTTCTCTTGCATGTCCACTGGTATATCCTCTTCTATAACTAGACCCTTGCCATTTTCACCCTCACTTCTTGTACCGTTAGCATTGTCACTCTTTTGAAACAGTTGAGAATCATCAATCATTTTATCAATTTTCATCCTGAAGTATCATACTGCATAAAAAAAATTTTAAAAAATATATTAAATAATTATTATATCATAAAAACCCCTAATCGAAATACATAAAAAAAACTGTTTATTGACAAATCAAGAAAGAGACGAAGAGAATATAGAATATTATACCTTTTTCACAGTTCAATTTTGTAGATTCAATGAAAATGACACTCAATTTGTCACTTTTTAGTGTTTAAAAATTAGTGTTTATCAAAAATATGGGTGAAAATGATGGTAGGGCGGGAGGTATGTAAAGCGAACACAAATGGGGGACAAAGTTTTAGTACTACTTTGGTAAAATACAAATTAGTGGAATATCTATGTGGACAAAATACAGATGTGGAATCTCATGTGGAAATATACAAAAGAAAAAAATAAAAAATAAATAAATAACCGGTGCAAGGATGAGCCGGTCACAGCCTAAACAGAAAAATCAAAATTTTAAAGTATGTTAAAAAAAAAAAAAAAAAAAAAAAAAAAAAAAAAAAAAAAAAAACTACACTGAATTAGAGAAATGGGTATATTTACTACATTTTTAGGTGATTATCTTTATTTAAAATATATATTTAAGTTATCTAAGAAGATGAATGTATTTTCTATAAACCAAACAAAATCAGTTAAATAACCCACAAAAAGTGTTTTGCTCGCCACCAAGCCCAACCGGCCGACCGGGCCATTTGGTCTAACCCATTTTAGTTAATTGGTTATTTACTTAATTAAATTAATAAACTGATCAACTTAACATACTTAACTTAATATTCAATATACATATTTATAGATATACTGAATATCCATATATATGTATTTCGGGTGTCTCATATGTGTGTGACCCTTAGGTCTCACAAATAGTAACTAATATAATTATTATATGTTCGTCATGAACACACAATGCCAACACGCTTTAGAATCCTTCTCAGATATTGTTACCAAGTCAAACAGAGATTCCTCAATTTTTTTGTCTCTGGCTATCTCCATGCAGAGAATCATATTTGCTTCACCGAGAGTCCGAGATCCTTCATCTCAAATTCGCTTTTTAACCGAGTCTTTAACTTTTCAATTTCGTCTAGATTTGTAGGGATTTGGTGTTGTAAGATCGCACATAAGATCGTGAGATCGTCCATAAGATCGTAGGATTGGCTCTCAATTCGATCTTACCAATTTGATGAGTTATCTTATTATTTTATGCCAAAACCTTATATAAGACTTGTATTTTTTCTCTTCCTTGCTAGTATATTACTCTATATCAGTATATTTTGGTTCTAAAGTCTTTTACAAAATGTATATTTTTCTACTATACAAAGCCGTGATGAAGACTCTAAAAGAGGATCGAAATTTTATTTGGGTGAATGAAGTTACCGAAACATTTGAAATAGATTAACTTTTTATGTCTTCGATTTTTGGCATGTGTACAACTCATGTCTTGTTTTTCCTATCTCACTAAATTGTTTATTTAGCTATGAAAACTTGAAAAAGTTAAATGTATTTCACTATTTTATTATCATGATGTTTGAATGTCAAATTTTTTTCTTAGGCTATCTTATGAATTCGTGTTTTATATTCAATACAAGATACTTTGGTGGGATCTTACGATCTTAATCCAATCTTACGATCCTGATTTTGAAAAAGACAAAAACAATCTTGGGTAGGATCTCGATCTTATCAATCTTGGTTGTGGTCACTAAGAGTCCCGACTCCACAGGTTTCATTTATGTAACTTTATGCGCTAATTATCAGGTTTTGATAATATATAGCTGAAGTATTTGTAACATGTGAATTAATGAGGAGACGGATAAAATCCAACAGTTTTTCCTTCCATCATCATAGATTATGCATCTCATACACGAGACTTTGTTAGATGTCTCATGACTTAAACTTAACCCACATCCCCCTTGGTCCGACATAGAGAGTCTGAGTTTGCCCACCAAGGTTATAAGTGTCCGACGCAATTCCACTCAACATTGAGAAATGCAACCAATCTTTCCAAAATCATGCATAACAAATGCTTCGCTCCATACATACAATGATCGACCTATAAAGCCAGGCCATATACACAATCCCACTCTAGATATAGGTTTAGGCCCCGAAATAACAGCTCTCTACATAATTTGGATAGACTTGACAGTGAAGAGACACTTTCAAGATACACTCCTGTATTGGTTACCTGAACCCAAGGCAGAACTTTCGTTCATTTCTTCCATAAAAACTACTCTTACCATCATGGTAGAGACATGGACTCCCCTCAACACTCAGTACAAACCGCAACTGATAGGTTCTTCTTAGAAGTTAGTAGCTTCTTTTTGGTAGATAGTGAGTAACTTTTCAAAGACAACTTCCTCAAATTCTCCACCTCAGGACGACTCTAAAGATGGATCTCTGTTGTTGCAACATTATTACGGAGATCAGCACACATCCAAACTTGTTAGGGTACTGGCAGTGGAGTAGGCATGCCATTCGGCATGCTCCATACCGAGCGGCGTTAGTTTTGCCTCCTTTTCGGTTTGAATCGGCATGAACGAAGGGAACACCAAATCGGCAAACATCCCCGAATCGACATGGGCCAAATATGAACGTTAGATAGCATTTAATGGGTAAAATAGATCCGTTTGAGGCATTAAAAAAAATTTAAAATCCCTTTTTTTTTCTCCCTATTTAAATTCAATACATCTCTAATTTTTTGTCAAACAATATCATTTGTATTTCACAAACAAAATGTATTCATCTTCCATCTTCATCTTCATCTTCTTCATCCGATGAAGAGTTAGATTTTTTATCCGACTCTTCATCCGACATATTTTCTACCGGTTCTACCATAGAAACCTATTTAGCCGCGTGCTTTTATTTAATAAGTACCATGTAATTTTCTTTTAAGTCTTATGTAATTCTCTTTCAAGTATTAATAAAATATTATGTTTTTATTAAATTGTTTAATAAAATTATTAGAAAAAAAAAAAAAAAAAGTAATGAGTTAGGCATGGTTGCCACTAAAAATCTATTGTTAGGTATAAGATTGGTATGAGGTGAGATGGAAAGATATTATTGGTGGATGATTAGGCATAAAAAAATCTCTTAGGCATGGTTGCCACCCTTAACGTGGCCATCAAATCTTCCACTAATACATATGGACTAGGCGATTAATGAACCTTGACAAATACTGATGGTGACTGGTGTCAATAAATTTACATGACACAAGATGAGGTGCATTGTAGTTTCTGTTCCGTCCACGGCATAATGAAAAAAGAACACCCTTTACCTCAAGATTATAGTTGAAATATCTTAAGTTGTTGTAATCCATTTTTCACGCTTAAATGTCACATAACAAACACCACATTCTTAAAAATAATAATAAGACTAAAATACACCGTTGGTCCCTAAACTTGTATCGGAGGATCGCGATGGGACGAAACCGGGCATAATCATCGCCACGGGTCCAAACAGTACCCATTAAAAGGACCAAGATTACATGCATATCCATTTTCCGCAAAAATAACCTCACAAGACGTAGTTCATTTAACCCATGACACTGTGACTTGTTATAGAATCATTAATTTGAATTTCTAGTTTGAATCGTTTATATTATTAGTTTACATCCAATCTATACTGCAATCAAATGTTTATGTTAATCTTAAGAAGTTGCAATGAAAAATTATCAAAAATGAAACCATCTTCCTCTCTCTTCTACATGCATTCCTGACGACCTTTCCTGTAAACTGAAGGAAGGTTTTAATACATGGATGGGATGGCAGAGCCTAATCTGGTTGGTGGAACTGAGAGCAGCTGGTCTAACAAAGCTAATGCTTGATCTTGTGGGCACAAACCCACTGCCTACGGGTCTCAAAGTCATCTCCAGTCACTGTTGGTATGTGCCAGCTGCCTTGTTCCGACTCCTGCAATCACATAGTTGAACGACATCTACATAACCATACACCACTCTATGTTTAATGCGGGTCAGACCCACTCTAAGAAACTTCTATTTTTTTTAATTTAAGAAGATGAATGTATTTATTAAAAATTATATTTTTTTGGAAAAAGGCACGAGGTTTTAAGCATTTGTAAGCATTTTGGGCGACTTTTGAACCGTTTGACCTGTCTTCTTTCAGCTAAATTTTAAAATTTAGCCGTTTTGACCCATTAGATCAGAATTGTCACCTCTAGTCATATACCATTAAGGCATTGAGTCACTGGTACAAAATCGTTAAAGGGGGATGAAAGGTTTCAAAATTTATGGTTTCCATTTTAAGGAGGCCAATTTTATTTGAAATTTGATTTATGATTAAGCAATGGCCTTTGGAAATTATGCCAAAACTAAAACTCACCTGGATAACAATCGAGTAAGGTGGAGGCATGTGAAATTTAAGTCCTTCTTTAGTAACTGACAATCTAACCTGCAACCCAACATAACTAAAATATGATCACTAACTTCATCATTATTGCATGCTATTTCACACATCTGACACATAAATGATCTGTTTTAGAAAGTTGTGTCCTCAGTCAAACAAGACACCTTACGAGATGAATAAATGATCCATGTATTAACAGATTGTCACATTTACAGAGAAAAATAAACTAAAATAGCATAACAAAGTGCTTTTTAAAGCTTAACAAAATGATGGTCCATCCGTTCCAAAAATTAGAGTCAACCTTAAAACTTAGAACAATAAAACAATCTTTAGAGACAGCTTTACACTCGATTAAGTATAGAAACAAGAATCTTTAGCATCAATCGTATCACAATCTTAACATTATAAAGTAATTTTTTGGGGCAATAAACGAACTTTATACAGATATGAAGTAACAAGAATAAGGAAACCAAACCTGGTGCTTCTCTTTCCATCTTGGAAAGAAGCTCGTGCCTAGCAATTCAAACAAGTGATCTCTCATCTCATCGTTAGTCACCAGCAGACACTTGCTACTTATAGCAGCATACAACCAATACCTGGGAAATCATCCAAATTATGACCCAAGTATAAGTTTAATAGTAGTTTATTTGATAATTTCACTATTAGTTTCATGCGAGACTTGAATCCAATAAAAATTTAGTCAGCCTGAGCTAAAATAAACCTAAATGTTTAAGGGCTCGGTAGGCCACTAGTGAAGTCTAAGCCAAGTGTCAGTGTCGACGTAAGTACTTATGAGTTGGTCAATGCCAGTTATGTGTTATCTCTAAGAGGTAAAATAGGAAACAGCTTGAAAATAATCAGGTCAATCAGATTAAAAGTGAAATGGTATAATTTTTGTAATCAGATATGAAAGAGTGGTTGGCTATAATAATGAATCAATAAATAAACGTGAAAAATCTAGGCAATTTCATTCTGGCTCAAGCGACCCAACTTGCTCAAAGCCCATTTTGATCCATTATCCAACAGCCAAATTTTGCCACCTCTACCCTAGCTCATCTCAAATTTACGAGTGTTCAACTGTGCACATGCTATTATCTAAGTGTATCTGTTTCAAACGAATAAGATTTACCAATCATCGTTCGATCCTTGTGGAGTAACATAAAGTGCCCCAGACTCTTTCCAGTGCTGCAACGCCATTTTATTCTTTTGATTCCAATTCTGCTGACCTTTCACGCGGCCACTATGTAAAATGACAAGAGGTAACCTATTTGAAGGACTCAATCTACGTGTTGAGTTTACTGCTGATTTGAGCTACACACAAAATTTACAATTATTAACAATCAAGTTTATCTATGATGTGACTTGTATCTATATAATGCAAGTAGTCAAGAACGGTCTTGTTTTAGGCCTTGTGTCTAAATTGCACCTGATTAAAGTCAAAATAATTCTGCTTGATATGACCCACATTTGCACCATCCACAACCGCATCAAATGGACCATGCTTTTGAAGCCATTCCTGCATGAGTAGAATTAATTGATTATAAGATTACAGTTAGGCAGTTAGCAGCAGCGTGAAGTGGTATTCCCAGTTACTCTTCAAAAGTGACTGATATTATATAATCATATTATCATACTTCATAGATCAAACTAGCTGCAACGAAACTGGTTCTCAAAGAGTCAAAGGGCATACTATAATTGACTAATTAGTACACCTTAACCTAATCTGCGACCATTTCACTCCCATCGTATTTTTTGAAAAGCACGTCCGTTTTACTAATTTATGTCTTATATTCTGGAATAATCAGAATATTCCAAACACTTAAACATCTAATTATCTCATCATCATAGCTTCAAACAGCAAAAGCTACATTCAGAAACTATTTATTTTCTAACTCCGACTTTACTACACATCCACTTGGAAAATGCACATCGAAACATCCCTTCAGATAATTCAACTGAACAAGCCCGAGTGACTGGAAACAATAGAAACAGATACAAAAAACGGTTTAATAAAAAGAACTAAAAACCAATGATCATACCTGAAACTGCAAAAAATCAGCCCGTGTCTCCCTTTGACAAGCCAAAGTACTCAAAGAACTAGCAAAATTCTCTGTCTCCAAAGGATCAATATCAACACTAACAAGCTTCTCACCACATGATCCACAAACACCACTCTCATCCATTTCCGTCCTCGTCACCTCCCACTTCCCTTCACCAAGCCACCCTACCCCATGCCACCCACCCCCACCTTTCACAACCGCGTCCTTAACCTTCCCAACATCCCAACTTTTCACCCCAACACCAACCGCCACATCCGACCTAAACCACTCCTCAACCAACCTCGCCGTCTCTTCACTCACTTGCCTCACACTCCCTCTCAACCTCTGCAACATCTCGTAAACTTTCTCCGCCCTTCCCGCACCAACACTAACCCGTAACAACATCCCAAGCTCACTTTCCTCAGCCATAACCCCATTCTCAATCATATACTCATCAACCTCATACGCTTTATCCGCCAACCCTTTCTTACAAAACCCGGACAAAGCCGGAACATAAGACCTTAACCTCGGCGAAATCCCACACCCCTCTTTCATTTTCTTAACCAAATCAAAAGCCATTTCCGGGTCATCCTTAAACGCGGCTAACCTAGCCATAGTGGTAAAAGTAGCCTCATTCGGGACAATATTACTCTCCATTTTACTAAAAATTTCAAACCCTCTTTCTAAACCCAAGTCACTATTACTACTTGAACATAAATACAATAACTTATTATAATGCTCAACATTTAAAGGGACATTATTTACCAAAGCTTCATCATATAACCTAAGTGCTTCAAGGGTATTATTATCTTTGCTACAACGACCAAGAAGGTATAAAAGCTTACCAGAAGGTGATTCACGGCGTGCTTTTTTCTCTGACTTGTTGCTCATTTGCAACTGTGGTTTTTGTTGGTGGTTTGTGATGGCGGCTGTGGTGGTGAAGTTTGAACGGTGGATAAAAGATGGGGTTTTGGTGGTAAGGGTTTTGAAAAGAAAAGGGGAGAGATTGAAGGAGGGTTTTAGGAGCATTGTGGTGGTGGATTGGGTGAAGAAGCATCGGAGAAAAGGTTTGAGTAACATTTTTCAAGAAACCATTTTTGTACCCCTGTAAGTATATCAAGTTGGTTATGGTAATTTCTTAAGTAATCATAGCACTTTTCGCAAAGGCTTGAGGCTTGGTCATGCCGCCACGTCATTTTATACCATATGTTTTTGTAAACTCGATATATATGAATTATGATATGAATATATAAATATTTTTATACTTTGTGTCGCCTTATGTCACGCCTTATAAACACAAAAACTTTGCATTGGCCGCAAAACCGCGAGGCTTGGTCATGCCGTCACGCCACGCCTCCCGCTATTTATAACCTTGACTACGAGAGTACTTAATTGGGGCCTTTTGTAACACGGTATGTGCGTATCCGACTATTCGCGCTATGCGGGACAACATATAATTAAAATTTTGAGCGAGTACTTGCGCGATATGATGGGCGGCAAAAATCTACTGTAATTGATTTTATGACGGGCAGTGTTTATTAGTTGTACGTTTTTATTGACCAAAAATAATTAAATAATAATAAGTTGGAAGAAAAATATTTTATTTGTAATTTTTTTTTTCTCTTTAAGAAAGTTGAATAGAGTGAAATGCGTTTTAATGTTTTCCATATTTAAATTGCATTTGAGTCATAGTATAATGTCTTTTATTACATATTGTTTACGTATGATACGTAAGCGTGGATTTAGAGTTAAATCAAAGGTGTGTTATGAGGTGAGTGATGATCGTATGTTCGGTTTTCCGTGTTCTCCAAGGATCTCGAGATAAGAAATGTTTATCTTAAGTCGAGGTAACACTCATACAATTAGTGTGTGTTAAAATGTGGAGAAGATTGCTTATGTTAGCTTGGTCATTCTCTCCAAATGCACCTAGTATTTATAGGGATGCATTTGGGATTCTGTGCAACACGTAGAAGTGATCCGTGGTCGTGGATGATCAAATGGTTACAGATGAACCACATGGTGATCATTTTATGGTGACACGTGTCGTGTTATGATTGACTGAGATTTTTATGGGAATGTTTCAACAAGATCTGCATGTATTAGCGAAATACTTGCGACATTATCTCTGAACGAGTAAGGTGGTTACACGTGGCATAGATGCACAACGGCTTTAGGATAAGATCTCATGCATGTCCTTGCCCTGGGGTTGTTATCCAGACAAAGACATTACTGTTTGGCGGATATTTGCCTTGTAGATCAATTTCCCATGCAACATTCGTTGGGCTTCGATCCTTATGGGTTGGTTATAGAAGTATGAGCTTTAGCCATTCATGCGAAACTCTTATACACTATCATGTCCCTCCGGTCTATTGTTATCTTATCTTAGCTTCAGAATAATGCATTTATGCCATTTATTTTAAAAAAAAATAAGCCTACACACTTACTATAACAAGAAGGTTTAAAATTCAATATATCATTTTATTCAAAATTAAATGCAGACGCTTTTACTAAATTAAATATAGTTTTCAAATAATTTACGACCCATTATTAAAAACATGTAACCGCTAAAAATCATTATTATCAATAATGATTATTAAAGCCATATAACCGCATCCACTATATAAATAACTAACTATTTCATACTCATCTAAAATATCAGCACTCACACATGGAACGGGTACTTTTTAAAAAGTTGAACCAAAAGTAAAACTACTCGGCAAATCACAAGGACTAAAAATGTACTTAAAAAACAAACTCCGAGTGTAAAGCTGTCAACGATCACTTTCTGCCCTTTACCCACTTTCCGAAACTTTTTATAGATTTCGCGCATATTCTCTCTCTTCCCCCTCACTCTCTTGAAAAAATGGGACACGGTACTTCAAAACCAACCTCCATTAATGAACACTCATCATCAAAAACGTCGTCGTATCGTGACAGAATCAGGAACAAATTACACCTACACCGTCGCACATCCGTCTCTCATCACTCCAAACTCAACACTCACGATGATTTCGCCGGTATCGCTTTAGTAACCCTAATTTCCGTAAGTTTTATTATTATTTTATATATAACTACTTTTAACTTTTAACTTGTA
Organism: Chrysanthemum seticuspe; assembly: GCA_019973895.1. NCBI lineage: Eukaryota > Viridiplantae > Streptophyta > Magnoliopsida > Asterales > Asteraceae > Chrysanthemum > Chrysanthemum seticuspe. The sequence continues at coordinate 273,450,222 of BPTQ01000007.1, forward strand.
CATTTTTACTTATTTAGGAGTATATTTATTGTTGGTTTATTTTAGGCGGAAATGAAGTTTAAAGATAAGTGGCTTGCGTGTGTTTCGTTAGGCGAACAAACGTTCCGCACAAATACTTCTGACCAGTTAAGTATATCATACATTACGTTATTCTGTAATGTGAGTTGTTTGACCTATAAATAATCGATTGAATTAGTTATGAATTACATTTGGGTATTTTTCGACTATGGGGATTTAAAGTACACATGGTTTGAGTTCTTAGGTTTCAGTAGGACATCATTCTGTATAATCTTAATATGTTTGTCAATTCAATGTTAAACTTAAAAGTAATTTCCCCATCATACCTATGTGCTCTTAACATTTGCCAGTTTTGAATATTGTGCAGGACCGACAAGCCTGTTTGGAATTCAGTGAGTGATTCCCTATTTATCTTTTTTGAGTTTCTTTGGCTTTGTATGTTTTCTTTTTACAATCCATAAGTAACCACCGTTTAAGAACCTTTGTAGGGTGATTAGTAATGTGGGCCACCCTAGCAACATTTTCATATATTTCAAAAGTATTTCCTCATTTTACTATATGGAATGATTTATGTTTTGTTTATATTATAAATTCTTTGAAAATTTGTTTCTCTTTCGCTTAATACAAAATGAAATTCTAGATGTGGAAGAGGGCTAAATTTGAGGTTGTTTCTATCTAGGATGTTGTTTTAGACACAATTACCCTCACCTTTTTCTTTTATTTTGTCTCTTTCTCCTGTACCCCATTTGTTTTCTCTTCCACACCTGCCTCTCATGACACCGCTCCACTCCGATCTGCCGACTTACTCCGCCGTCTCCACCACTAATAGATTTTATTTATTTATTTATTTTTTTTTAATTTCGGCCTAATCACATCATCATTGTATGTGTATAAATTTACAATGAATTTGGGTTTTTCTCCCTTAAATTCAAAGTTTGTAGTAATTAAGTTGTTTCTTCTTCTTTTCAGGTTATATATTTGTTAAGATGTTTCTTCTTTTTTTCGCCGATAGGAAATTTCCATGTGTGTGTGTGTTTTTTTTTAAATGTGGGATTACGGAATTTAACAGATTTGATTGTTTGAGTTTATGTTATTGATTTTGGCACACAGGTATAAAACGAAAAAGTAGATATTGATTTTGCTTACAAGGGTAGATTGGACATTTAAGTTTTTCATGATGGTCATTTAGTATGAAAAAGAAACAGGTTTTTGTCCAAATGGTTCTTACTCTAAACAACATTCTTAATCTAAAAAGAAGCTATTTAGAAATAAAGAAGAAACAGCCCCTTAATCCCAATACGTGTTTTTTCTGAATAATGTTTCATGATTTACTTTGATTGACTCTACTTTATATGCTTGAAGCTTTAACATCAACATGTTTTGCATAACTAATCAGAGTTGCAATCAAGATTTTCCCACATATCAGTAAATGCTATGAATAGTTGATCAATAGAAGCTTCAGTGCTTTGACTTTCATTCTCTTTTTTTGAATGCTTAAAATTATGAGAATTATAGTATCACACATATGAGTAAAATAATGTGTGCTACGAACACACTGGCTAAGATATAGGCTGCAGTTATACACACACTTAAATCACATTAATTGTACTTATGCAGGAGAAGAAGTTTCTTTTGGAGAAGAATGGGGCACACATCGCTAAGTTGTCAGTTTTTGAGGTTTGTATAACGACTGAACTTGAATATTTATTACAACCATGCTGTGTAGATTATATTCTTTTTCCCATTTTAAATATTTCTAAATGCTTATCTACGTGAGTTATTTCTCTCTAATGATTCGATGTCTGTTTTTCTTTTGTGAATGGTGATGCAGACCAATAGAATGTCAAAGAACACCCTCATTGGGTATTGTGAAATTGATCTTTTCGAATCTCTCAGTCGAGTAAGTTTTTTATTTATTTATTTATTTTTATTATTATTATTTTTTTTCCTAGGACCTTATTTGCTGTACATCTGCATTGCTGCATGGAGTTACATCATTCAAAAAATTTAATTTGTTATAATTTTTTTGGTCTTGATACAGGTTTCAGATTCTGACATTGAGGTGTTGGAGTTATTAGATCCATCATCATCTGATGTGGTGGTTGGCAAAATATCTATATCTAGTTCTGTCCAGGTGACCGGCAATAAATCTCATTTAGTTCAATACGTTGTTGCTTACATGCAACCTGATTTATCTTTAACATTTAACTTATCCATTTGTAGGATCCGATTGAAATAGAAAAAAGTTTTGCAAGGCGGATCTTGTCGATAGTGGTATGTCTGGAACTATCTGTTTTTCTTTAATATTTAGTAGAGATAGTTGAATGTTATGGGCAGAACTATCACATAGACGTTAATCATTGTGCACTTTATGACACCATGCTCTGAAATGTGACAAGTTTAGTCCCTGCAACTTTTGTGATGCTTGTGATTTTACCATTATTCAGGATTACAATGGTGATGGAAAGTTGTCATTGTCTGAGTTCTCAGAATTAGCGAATGCATTTGGTAATCAATTGGCAGCGAAAAAGGTTTGAACTAAACAATCTTTCTGCATTTAGAAAATAAACTGAATACTCAGTTCTAGATTAATAATTTACGCATCTTATGTTAGAAAGAGGAGATCTTTAAGGCAGCTGATGAAAATGGAGATGGTGTTGTTAGCATGGACGAGTTGGCTACACTTCTTGCAGTACAACAAGAAGAGTATGTTCACGTGATATCATGCTGCTGTGTTCTACTTTCATGTGTTGTGACTCTACAAACTTCACTTCCTGTTCATGTGAAGATGATAGCACATGATTTACTTTTTTTTAAACTCTGAGAGGTCAATTGTGCAGGGAGCCGCTTATCAATTGTTGCCCTGTTTGTGGGGAGAAGCTTGAAATATCAGATAAGTTGAATTCACTGATTCACATGTCACTTTGCTTTGATGAAGGCACTGGAAACCAGGTTATGACTGGGGGCTTCTTAACTGATACCGAGGCTGCCTATGGGTAAGATTGTTTTCAATCTTGATTCAGTTTATTCTTCATTAATGGTTGCTTTTATTATCTGAATGAATTTTTTACACTTTGTCTCTCACATCATTGTCTTTTTCTTTAAAGGTGGATGTTTAAGCTATCTGAATGGGCCCACGTTTCGTCCTATGATGTAGGCTTGAACTCTGGTTCAAGTGCTTCACATATTGTGGTATACCGCGACTACATTTATATAGTATTTTTGTTGGTATCAGTACCTTGATCAATTCTTTTGACACAAATAATTTTTTGCATATAGGTTTTTGACAGACAGAAGAAGAGGCTTGTACAGGAGATAATTGATGGAAAGATTATTTTATCAATGAGAGCCATTTATCAATCCAAAGTAGGGCTTGGCATTATGGACAAAGGTAATATATTCTCTATTTGGTATGTTAGTTATATAAGGTTTGTCAGAGTAACTCGTTTTGGTGATCCTCTGGTGTGCAGGTGCGAAAGAAATATTGCAGAACTTATCAGAAAAACAGGGAAAGAAAATGAGTTCAGTTGAATCTGCTAAAGACATACCAGCATTTCTTGAATTCTTCAAGGCAAGATGATTTTTCTTGTATCAAAATCATTATACCATCCTTATATGCTATGGTCTAAATTTTTGTCATGAAGTCAATCATGATTGTTGCCTGAACTATATTTTCAAGTTTGCTTTAGTTGTTCAACTCTAATTTAATGCTATTTTTCATTGCAAGGCTGTTTTTTGTTGATTTCTACGTCATATATTGTATAAATAATAGCCTTGACTATATTAGTATATTAGCGTTGTGGAAACGGAAACTATCTGTAGGCTGTAGAAAACGTATTGTTCCTTTTATTTTTCTTCTTATAGGAGTTATAGCTGCGTACTAAATACAATGTATCGATCCGTTTGCTCATCATTATAATACTTTGGAGCTGGTGCACATAATTAATTTGTATTGTTGATTGGATTCTTATCTTATTACTTCGTATCTACCCGCACTTAAATAAAAGGTTACACTTTGTGCTGTATATGAACCATTGGCATCCATCACTTACAATCTACTTATCCAATTTGTCTACTTAATCATTTTCCTTCTGAACACAGCTAGTGCTTATAATCCTGTTGATATGTTATACCTTAAGTTAATGTCAAGTTATTGTTTCCTTCTTTTCAAATTTTTATCAGGTTTATAAATTACTGATTCTTGTTTCTGATTCAGCTGACTTGTTTAAATCCAGGATCAAATCAATTTGGCTGAAGTCAAGTACCCTCTTGATCATTTTAAGGCAAGTTAGCATTCATAATACAGTTATTAAAACCTGCCAGTCACTCATCAAACTTACAATCTCATTCGGGAGTTTTGTCTATGCAGACATTTAATGAATTTTTTATAAGAGAGCTGAAACCTGGAGCACGACCAATTGCTTGTGTGGGACGTGATGAGGTTGCTGTATGTGCTGCTGACTGCCGTTTGATGGCATTTAGGACAGCTGAAGAAAGTCTCAGATTCTGGATCAAGGTAACTTAGAAAGAAACCGGTTAAATATTTACAAGTTTAAAGATGACATTATATCAAACTTTTTGAATTTTTTTAGGGTTCTTTAAAGTTGGTTATTTTCTTATGAAATTTCCCCCATTTTTTATGGTCAAAATTAGTAGGATTTCTTTTCACTGTCTAAGTGAACTTTATCATTTCCTTGTTACTTGCAGGGTAAAAAATTTTCTATCCAAGGTCTGCTGGGTAATATTCCATGCTCTGATGCTTTCATTGATGGAACCCTGGTGATATTTCGCTTGGCACCACAGGTATATGGTTACTGATTTTTCCTAGTATTCCTCACAAGAATAATAGACTTTGGTTTGCCTTTTCGACTTGTTACTCAAGAGACTATCTTTTCAATTGATTGCAAATAAGATAGCAGAAGCCTAAAATTGTACAAAATATGGCAGGACTACCATCGGTTCCATTTTCCAGTATCTGGAACTATTGAGCAGATTGTTGATATTCCTGGATCCTTATACACGGTATGTACAGGGTCAATATAATATAACATGAATAATTTTGCTTCTACTTTTGGTTCACTTGTTTCTCTTTTTTTTTTTTTTTTTTTTTTTTTATAATTAAACTCTTGCAATATTGCTGTTTTTATAATTCCTAGGTTAATCCAATTGCTGTGAATAGCAAGTATTGCAATGTATTTACAGAGAACAAGCGGGCTGTCTCTATTATATCAACTGCAGATTTTGGCAAGGTTTGTCATCTTCGCTCATTAATGACAATCATCGTATTTAAGCTTTAAATTCTAATAAAAGGAAAAATAAACGAGTAAAATCGTATGTTTACGTACTTTAATGACGTTTATGACTTGGGTTAGGCTTTTAGACCTTTTTATTGAGTGGTCTTCACCTCATTTTGGTGGTCATCATGTCATTTTTGGCGTATGTATTTTGAGGGTAATTTAGGTTGGCTGTTTGTGGCCACTTGTGGTAGCTTTTAGTAGTTTAAATAAGGATCTCGGGTCGTTAAACGGATGTTAAAGCAAAGGGTAAGTGTCAGTTAGCTGCCTTGTAGTTTCATGGCCGTATGGTTGAGATTGGTGTCGTGGTTGAGTTCGGGTGGTAGTTGATAGATCGTGTTAGCAAGGGTGTTGGATTGGCAAAGGTGATCGCCTGTTATTGTATGTGGCAGTCTTACTTTCTCGGGCATTTTCTCCGACAACCGACTTAACATTTTGTTGTGCCACCACTCGGTATGATTATGTGGTCAGAACTATTTGGTTAAGGTTTTAACGGGTTTTATGTTAGTTGTTAGGTCATGGTTGAATTTTCATCTCATTTCCGCATAATTTACCGTGTGATTGCCCTTAAATGGTTATACTTATGTTGGGTTTGGATGGTAGATTAGTTCTGTGATTGTCATATTTGTCGCATATGTAATGTCGTTGATCGGAATTATCGTTTGTACCATTGTATTTTCTAGCATCTTGGGTTCTTTTTATATTTAATCTATTTCCTTAAAAAAAATGGTATAAAGTCTCCACATAACTTTTAAATATTACAATCTTTACATGGCGTACAGTTTGTAGGGAAGGGTTTGACCATCTGACAAATGTCTAAGTACTTTCAGTAAGCTAAATATACATCAACATTTTGTATCTTTGATGAGCTGATAATAAAAATGGAGAACTTGCGATAAACATGTGTTCAGGTAGCATTTGTAGCAATTGGAGCAACGATGGTTGGCAGCATTACATTCACTAAAAAGAAGGGAGACTATGTGGAGAAAGGAGATGAGGTTAAAAAATATCATTAATCACTTAATTACGCTGCTTCTCACATCTCTCTTTCTGATTCCATATATTCTTTGCTTTCTTCTACTTATATTGCAGTTTGGTTATTTCTCTTTTGGTGGAAGTACGGTAATTTGTGTCTTCGAAAAGGTTAGCATCCAAGTGTTCATTAATTTCTTTTTGGTTCATTTACATCAATCTGGTCGTTACCTGACCCACATTGAGCTATATCTATGTGTTAAGTATTTTCGTAACTCTTTGGAGGTCATTTTATTATCTTTACATGCATTGTCATCATTATACATTGCCAATGATCTTGCAGGATTCAATAGCACTAGATGAGGACCTTTTGGCCAACAGCGCAAGATCTCTTGAGACCCTTGTTACTGTTGGTATGCGATTAGGGGTGTCCGTAAAGAAACATGCTGACCTTCAGTTACCAGATATCAACAACTGTGTTTTAGGAGCTTGAATATGTGAAATCTCAATGCACCTTGTAGGTATCACCGTATCAACAACAATCTTGAACTTATATGTAACTACATATTTTATTAGAAGGTGGCATATTACCCCTTCCGTAGCATCCTAATTAGTGTTCATGAGTTGGATCTATCCCATGCTGTATTAGTCCGTTTTTTCGGTTGGTCAACGATGTTGTAGATTGGACCGTTCACTGATTAATAGCGTGCATAATTAATTACTCATGAAATCCGAAATGACTGCTACTCATGAAGATTAGATTGTAATTAATGTAACCACAAAGCTGGGTTGGGATTCTCGGTTGGAACTTTTTGTTTTTTTCACTAATGAATTTACTCTGGTAATACGCTGTCATGATACTTTTACGGGTTTACCATCATTCCCAAGTTTTATCCAACCTAGTTCATAAACTAAGCTCATAAAAAACAATGTTAGGCTTGAGCTAGGAAACTAAACCAATGCAAATGTGGAACTAAATTAAATAAAATCAACTCAATTCACAAAATATACTACCATACTTAAACAGCCTCTGTTTATAAGACACAAACATCTTTACATTGCTCAAGGGAGATGGGTGATGATGGCTACACACAAATGAACTGTTACTCTTCAAGATTGTTGTATCATGTAACAACAAAGTCGACATTCTTGTTTGCTAAATGAGTTTTCTTGTGTAGAATGCTTGAAAGAAGGCCGTGTTACATAATTGCACATGTGTAGAATCCATATCGAGTTTATGATTATTCTCTTGTATGGTGTTTGTGAAGCTTGGGCTTGGCTAGTTTACATCCTTACTTTTATCTATTGTCGAATTATATGAGTTAATAAAGCCAAACTTGATCAAATATATGTTAATTACACATCTCTGTATACATCACCCAATTTCCTGGTTGCACGTGGACTTCCATCTCAACTAGGTTTTCTCTTTTCTTCAAACACAATTGGAAGAAGAAAAACTATCTCCGGGTAGAGGTGTTCGGTGATCGAGCAAAATCCTACGGGGTATGCTTTGACTCCAGAACTTCGGATATGTATATGCTCCTATCCTGTGCCCGAGTGCCTGAAATAAGACAATAGCCGTTAGCTCGCCACATGTGCTGAGTCCGTGACCAACTTGGGTGTAAGAGTCAGTATAAGCGTGGTATACGTTTTAATGAGAGGTTAGAGATAACGCGTCATTTGCCAACGTCATCTTTTTGGACGATAGGAGGTTTCTCTTGATGTTGTCGTTCCCTCAAGAACTAAGTTAGGCAAAGGCTTAGTCACTCTGGAGGTTCTATTCCGACTTTGAGAGAAAATCTGATAGGATCAAATAAGAACATGTTTTTGTTATCAATATCCCACGATTATTGCTCGTGTATGTTTTCTTGTTCATCCCATTTTGTTTCGTCCCGTTGAGTCTTTGTTTGTGTGGTTGTTTGCGTTTGTCAGTTGGGCTTTTGTTCGTTGCAGTTTGAATCTCCAAAACCAACAGATTTCTCTTGATCCTCCTCCTTAGGCGGATTATTCTTTCCCGGGGTTGCGTTTTACCCTTTGGATAATTGCTGTGCCTCGTTAAGTTTTGATATTTGGATTGTCTCTGGTTTCTTGGTGGGCCAGGGCTGTTGGGTTGCGTTTTGGATTGTTTCTCTTTTTTCGGCGTTTTGATTCCCTTGAGGTGCGGTTTGTCCAAAGAATGAATTATTTTGTCCTTCTAGAAGGACTTGCGTTTTGTCTTAGTATATTTTGTCAAAAGAATGAATTATACTGAGGTTTAGCCTTAGTATATTGCGTTTTGTCTTAATATATTTTGTTTTTTTTGCGTTTTGCCTAAAAAAAAAAGATAGAACGTCTTGCGGTTTGGCTTGTAGTATATTGCGTTTTGGCTCAGGAACTTTGTGTTCGTCGTACATTGCTATTATGGCAATCATGCGTTTTCATTATCCTTTTGCGGGTTCAAGTGGTTGTTAGGACGATAGTGGTAATGGGCTAACTAAAACCTCGTTGATCTCTCATCTTCGGGATCGTCATTTCAATAAGGAAGCGGTAGCCATCACCAAACATTCTTTGACTACTAATCTTGCGATTTTTGAGGCGGCTGAAGTTACGTTGAAACGTATGGGTATCTGGTAATATGGGGCATGCTTTAAGACGCATACTCTTCGTTCTAAGTGCAGGCATGGATTTGACTTTGTGTCTCCCCCTGATTGTGGTGATGGTGTTGTTCGATTTGTGCTGTTTGATCTCACAAAGCCACAAGTTCCCTCTTCTGTTCAACTTGCTCGTGTTGAAAATTTGGTTTTGGAGGAGCATTATGCTTTTGATTTACACTTACTTGACACTTTGCTCTCTAAAGGGTTGCACACTGTCAAATCCATCCCTCCAAAGTGCCGGTTGGGATTCTCTCGCGTATTGAAAGGAGCCCTTGATAAGGTGATATGCACACATGATGACATTTCTTGTTGGGAGTGTAGGTCCACGACTAAGCGCCAACGTCAAGAAGAATATATCGCTAATGCCATTTGATCTTGGGGTACACCTGGTGGTAGTTTGCAGCTTGTTAGAGAGGTTTTAGTTGAACCCTCCTCTGCTTGGTCTAATATTGATGAGGAGAACTTGGATTTGGGTGAGCGTAATGTCAAGCAATGTAGGAGGAAGATTTGTGATGGTCATTATACCGCTGCTGTCAGAGTTCTTTCTTCTTCAGGTGTTGCTCCTTATAATGATACTACTCTTGAGGACTTAAAGGCCAAGCATCCCTTCAAGTCTGCTCCCTACTGCCAGACATACCTATTGATCATCATAACCTCGTTGCATCTCCTGCTGTGGTTCTTGACATGATTAAGAGTTTTCCCTGTGGTACATCTTGTGGTCGTGATGGTTTGCGTGCCCAACACATTTTGGATTGTTTTAGTGGTGCTGCTGTGGCTATATCTGATGAGTTGATCGATTCTATCACCCAAGTGGTAAATCTTTTTCTTGATAGTAAGTGCCCTAAAGAGTTAGGTGAGTATATTGCCAGTGCTCCCCTCACACCGCTGATCAAACCATGTGGCAGTATCCGTCCTATTGTTGTAGGGACTGTCTGGAGGAGTTTAGTCTCCAAGGTGGGTACTTCTATGATTGGCCACTCTTTAGATGGGTACTTGAATGATTTGCAGTTTGGAGTTGGAGTTTCTGGAGGAGGGGAGGCTGTTCTTCATGTCGTAAATCGGTTTATTGAAGACCGTGGTGATGAGGTGGGTCTTTCAATGTTGTTGGTGGATTTCAAAAACGCCTTCAATTTGGTGGATCGTGAGGTTATGTTATAAGAGGTTCGCCTCCACTGTCCTACCATATCGCGTTGGGTCGAATTCTGCTACCCCAGCCCCGCCATATTATATTATGGGGAACATACTTTATAGTCGCATCAAGGAGTGCAACAAGGTGATCCACTTGGACTTAAGGTTGTCAAGATCGGGATCTTACCCAGGATCGTTTTCGTCTTTGCAAGATCGTGATCGTAAGATCGGATCGGGATCGTAAGATCCTAATCGAATGTTAATTCTTAATAGTTTATGTAATTTTATACAAAATTTACAAATTCTAATACATTATAACAATAAAATACTATGAATGTTTCATATAAATGTTGTCCTAAATTATAATTATAAAATGTTTAAAAAGATTAACATGTTGTTTTTTGAATTCTACAAACAAATAACCCATAAATTTGTAGTTTTTTAGTTTGTAATATGAGAAAAGTAAGATCGGATCGGATTAGATCGTAAGATCGTATGGTAAAGATCGGGATCCTATAAGATCTTATGCCTGCAAAGATCCTATGTAGGATCCGGATCGTTTTTGCTTTGCAGTATCGTAAAATCGTAAGATCCTAAGATCAGGATCGGGATCCTGACAACTATGAGTCTTGGACCTCTCCTTTTTGCATTGGTGCTACATCCGTTGGTGTGTAAGATTAGAGACTCCTTCTGTCTCTCTCTTCAAGCTTGGTACTTAGATGATGGTACAATCATTGGAGATACTTTGACCGTTGGGAAGGTTTTGGAGCTTATTATAATGGATGGACCCCGCTACGGTTTGCACCTTAATGTCGAAAAAACTATGATCTTCTGGCTAAAGGAAGATCCTAGAAGCAGGCTTGTAGGTGTTTTCCCGCCTAATATTGCTTGGCCTTCACGTGAGGTTAAATTGTTGGGTGGACCTGCTAGTGTAGACCTTGAGTTTAGTAGCGAGCTTGTTATGAAACGGGTTGCTAAAACCATTGCGCTTATGGATGCTGTTGCTAAGCTCAATGATCCTCAGTGTGAATTGCTGCTCATTGGAGCTTGTTATGGCATTTTCAAGTTATATTTTTCTATGCGCACATGCTCCCCTCAGTTCTTTGGACGTGCTCAAATTTCTTTTAATGCGACACTTCGCTCTTCTCTGGAGCGTATTGTCACTGCTTCTGGACCTGGTTTCGGTGATTGGCAGTGGAGACTGGCCACACTACCTTTTGATTTCGGGGGGCTCGGTGTATACTCTGCATGTGATGTCTTGAACTATGCTTTCCTTGCTTCTAGACTCCAATCTGCCAGTTTACAGACTAAGCTCCTCCGACATTCTGGCATTATAAATACTGGATTTTCCTTTAATGATGCCCTACATACTTTTAATGCGAATGAAGACCGACCTTTTGGACAACCTATATGAGATCACTGCCCCCAAAATCATGAAGAAATTGGCATATATATATGATAAGGTTTTAAAATGTACCTTTTTGAGGGGTCGTTTAAGCCCTTATTTGATCACTTTTGTATCCGTTATTACTTAATATCGTTCCTTTTCACTTTTTAGGTCTCTTGAAGGCAAATTGCTGTAATGGCACTTATTTGGACGAAAAGGCGCGGATATACGAAGAAAATGTCCAAAGTCAAGAATCGAGACACTCAAGCTGCTGAAACACAAGGTGACGGCGTCACTGCTTAACTGCGACGCCGTCGGAGCATTTTGTGATGGCACAAAAGCCAAATTTCTTATTTTCAAGTGACGGTGTCAGGCTTTAAAAGAGTACGCCGTCACAACTCAGACGGCCTAGATTTGATCCAGAAAGCTGAAGAGGACGGCGTCACAAGCACAAGGTGACGCCGTCGCAAGACTAACGTGGCCAAGACGAAACCCTAATGACGGCGACCCGACGGCGTCACAAATCATAAGGTGACGCCGTCGCATATGTAATCTTATATATAGAATCCGAATTTTTCAGTATTTGTGTGTAGTCTTTTGGAGTAAAAACCTAAACCGAACCAAGGCTGTCTTGTACAGTATTTTAGGGTTCCAAACCTATCTTACATCAAGATAAGTGTTTTACTTCATTAATTCAATTATGTCTTCAATTATTTGTGTGTATGCTTGCATGTTCTCCATGTCCGGCTAATTTACTTGTGTGTTTGCTTAAGGAATATGAAACTTAATTATTAAATATTGATTGATTGTCTCTTATCTTAATTGATTAATGATCTAGTAATGCGATAAGTCATTCGTTGTGTAATTAATGCTTGATTAATCTTTGTGAACCTTAGGCTATAGCACTTAGAGCGGTTGTAGGCTAAACCATCCAAAGAGGGCCTTAGAGTTAGAGTTTATAATCCATAGAGGGTTTTGTAGACGAGACCCTTTGATAAGTTCAAAGAGTTAGGGATAAACGCATACCCTACGACTTTAGACACACAACGCGATTAAGAATAAGGACGTGACAATTCAACCATCAATAGGAGATAATTAAGGAGTAATAAAACATAAGTGAACACATCTTTAAACTATCATACGAGCACACAATAATTAGACATAGACTACATACACCTTAGATTAGATAATTAGATAAGTAGAGTAATCGGTAGAAATACCAACCCCCAAATCCAAACCCCGAGATTCGTACCTTTCCATTTCCTAAAAAACATAAAAAAGATAAAAAATAATCTTCCTCAACCCCAACCTTAGCGTAGTAACTTCTCACTAGCATTCCTATTCCCCTAGAGAACGATATCAATACCCGTGGCTTACCCTAATACTACACTACAACGATTAGGTTCACTGCCTAGGGTGTTATAAAACTTGCTCGAAGAAAAGGAAGTTCCTTTGACCCCGAACGACGCGTGTAGCGTTATCAATATATTTCACACGTGTTACCAAAATGGCTGAATCCACCTTTTGCTTATCCACCCTGCAGATGGCTTTATGGAGATCACAAAAAGAGGACTACACTTCTACTGGCTTAGGGTGGTTCCGATATCCGGGTTGGGACAGACCATGAATGCTAGAACGTACCGATGTGTGTTATGCTACCGGTTAGGTGTCCCCCTTTTTTTTGCTCAGATGCCATGCTCAGCTTGTTCCAAGCTATTTGCTGGAGACATTTATGGGGATCACGCGGTATCCTGTGCTGGTATCATTGGCCATAAACATCGGCACAATGTGGTGCGTGATACCCTTGGTGACATATGTTCTCGGTTTGGGATTTCAGCTCGTAAAGAGGTTGATATTGGGCTCTGCGGTGATAGGGACAAATCCTTACGTCCGACTGATATATTACTCTATTCTTGGGACTGTGGGCAGGATGATGTGTCGATTTGACAGGGTCGTCTCCCTACTAAAGCGCATCCGAAGTTTCTCGTTGACTCAAGAGATTGGTGCACATGCTGCCGAGCATATTTTTAAAAGGATTATCTTTGCTATAGCTATAGGAGTGGGGGCCAATTAGTTTCTTGGCTCCCCACTAATTTTTTGTAAATCCTATGATTTTCTAATGAAGTGATAATAATAATAATAATAATAATAATAATAATAATAATAATAATAATAATAAAAGTGATGTAGATAATAATAATAATAATGATAATAATGATATTAATAATAATAGGTAAAGTATAAAAGTAAACTGCAAAATATACCCTTCTTAAGTAAAAAGACCAAACCAACCCTCTATTAGACTCCCGTTAGCAGTTAACGAAAAAATATTTGCGATGTTCATCCTTAGGGATGTATGATGATAAACGTTTGACTAATGATGTATGTAAGGTGCCAATAGTTTCTGACATTGATGCAAGGTCTCAGAAATTACAAATCACATGGATGTATTTTATAGTTTACTCTTATTTATAATTATGTAGGAATAAATAAAGTGAGTAAATGACATCGGTTATTACAAAAATGCAAAGTGACTTATATACTCTCATGTGCAAGTCACATGAGAGAATTTATGGGTAAAAGATAACGGTCGTTATTGATAAGGACGGTTGATGTTATCGAACTTCATTATAAGGATTAGTCATGCAAAAAAAAGTACAGGGACGAGACAAGCGATTTTGGCCAAACCACAGGGACGAACGATGTAATTTACTCTATTTCAATATTGAACATGCTTCTATCGCTTTAGGTTAATGCTGTTTTGATCGGTCTTTGGTTTTATATGTTTTAATGTTTTTTATATTGTAGCTCCTTGCTAGTTTTTCAGTTGTTTGCTGTAGATTTTATTTTATTTATGTGTTTATTTATTTATTTTTATTTTTTTGAGATCTGTCGCACAAGGTAAGTCCATTAAACTGCCATGAATTAGTTATGATTTAAGATCATTTGAGGACAAAAGATTCTTTACATACCAAGGGATCAATCTTCACCATCCATTTTTATTTGATCTAATGGATGAGATTAATCCAACAATTTAAAAAACCCACTTCCATCATGTTTTTTCAAATATTAATATCTTTCAAACCGTTAATCGTTAAGCGAAAAAAATATATCATTGCGACGAACATTTAATTATGTTTCTACAGATAGGCACTTTAATATACTTTCGACAAATTTTTTTTTCCGTATTTTTCACGTTTTTTTTTAAGTTTTTTCGTTTTTTTACGTTACTGAAATTTGCATTAAAAAATCATATATGATAAAACATTAATTTGAATATCACATGTGATATTAGTGTAATATCACATATGATATTAGTGTAATATCACATATGATATTACATATCATATATGATATTAGTGTTTTATCATATATGATTTTTTTCATGCAAAAATTCAGTAACGTAAAATAATGAAAAAAAAACAAAAAAACGTGAAAAAAACGATTTTTGTTTCCTTTTTTCGAAAGTATATCAAAGTGCCCGTCTATCATTAGATAATTAAATGCTCGTCGCGACGGTGTAAATATTTTCACTTAACGATTAACGGTTTAAAAGATATTTAAATTATAAAAAATAGGTGAAATAATAAAATGATTTTAATCTCAGCCATTGATTTCTTTTTAAATGGATAGTTGAGATGAGTCCCTGGTATGTGAGAAAAGTTTGGTATGTAAAATAACTCTCCGTTATATCGTAATACTCTTTAACTAATGACTAATACATTCAAACAAAGTGAATAGTACAACTAGATATTACGCAATATGAAAAATATCAACTCATGATCATTCAATACCAATACCATCGAAACGAAATTATATATATATAGCTGAAATAAGTGTGAATGTAAATAGCGACAGAAATTTGTGCTATTCTAACTAGTTAATTAAAAGCTTTACATACACGTCTAATGTTTCCGCTAGAACCAGTCTTGACCCCGATTCTACCCATTCGCACCATGGAAGTCACGAAATCACCCTCAAAAGATGGTCCTGTCAATGGACTCAACAAGCCGAAATATGAATCCACTATTCCCTTTGTTGTCGGGTCATCCATTAGCTTTGCATCTGATTGTAGCACTGCAAATCCACTTCTAATGTTTTGCAGGATTTGTTTGTCGAAAGTGTCTCCGCTCACATGATCCATTGGCAACCTGTCACCGGTGTTCCCTCCTTTAGGGCACGCTGACGTCAGTTCAGGTAGGAAACTGGGGTTTATACTTGGGTCGGGACCTCCACTAGAAGCAAAGTTATATAGTCGTGTAGTCATGAAGAAACATGCTGATGTACCAATAGTATGAGCAGCTGAAATTAATTGTAAGTTTAGGTTATTGGATATTCATTAATTAATAGATGCATTTACACATGTTTTTATCTAATGAAAATAGTTGTTCACATATTTGTCCCACCCAAAATAACTTACGAGTTGTAGGTCATAATCATATATAAATGCACATGGGTGGGACAAATATATCAATATTACATTAACTTTGACCCTTCTAAATATATTCAAAGATTCAAGGTACGTAGTTAAAAATCAACCCTTCTGCGTAATTTTACTTACAATAATGCAGTAGAGTACAAAAGATGAATTGATAAAAGATCAAAGTATTTCAAGCAAGAAAAAAAAAAAAAGGCAATTGGTTGCATTTTGGTGAAATTATCAGTTAACTAGTTCGAGCCTAGCTATATGATGATAACGAACTCTATATATGAACTTAGACAATCAAAAATTTCCCTAGAATTAAAAAAAAAAACATATTTCGGTAACATTGTTATCGTTACAGAACAACGTGAGAAAGATGTGACTTCAATTGAATGCATTGTCAAAAAATTTCAGGAAAGAAAGAATATACAGTTGGTTGTTGGTATAATGACAGATATAGTAAATTCTATGATCAGTAACTCACTATCCTTTCTTTTATCATAGGAATTACAATAAAAATTCATGCGTATGTTGCATGTAGTTATTTTTATTTTTATTTTTTCTTTTTCACCATGTGCAGTAGTAATTTTAATTTGTAACCTTGATAGTATGAGAATTGAGAGTATGATTAAAACTAGTATTTCTCATCACCACGATATTGTGGTTAGTTGGTTAAGTTGTAATAAGAAAATGTTTTCTTACGATAATCATGATCCCGTAATTTAAGAATAATTTCTAATGTAAAATGCAAAACTATTTGTCCATTTTAGCTGAAACCTTCTATGCCGCAAACTACTAGCATAAATAATCTTTGAGATGGTTTCGGCGCATAAATCATTGGTGACAGAGAGGATTTAATTTTCACTTTAAGGTAAAATGAGAATCCACAATTTGCTTTTACAGGTTACAATATTTCTTATAAAGAGTATATGTAGGACTAAATGTTTAAAAGTTACATGTGTTGGACCACATAAATACATAATATAATCAGATTCTCAAAATTTATGCAACTGTTTGCCCTTATGAACTCTTTTAAAATCTGGTTGCTATATATATATATAATCACATGTAACTATAATTAACAATCCAGAATTGTTAAAAAAATGGTCTGCGTAGTGTGATTTAAAACCGAAAATCAGTTCCAAACCATCTTTTACACAAGATTAATCAATTCTATACTTTAATTTGTGTGATACTGTGATAGCACCTATCCATAGTGAGCATGTGTGTAGACAAAGATAAAGATTACCACTGAGAATCACAAGGTCTCTGTCATTAAGCCCTTTTTCAACAAATTTTTGTTTGAGAATCTGAATTGAATCTTGGACATCAGGCATTCTCTCAGCCAGGTCCATACGTGACACAAAACCATCTTTTCTTCCAGTTTCAACCTGATAAACTGGCCCATGACTCTGTCAAAAAAACAATAACTAGGGTAAAAAAAAAAAAAAAAAATCTTCTTTTACTATCAAAACCGCACACATACTAAAAGTTGTAACTATGTGAGAGAAAGAGCAATATGGATAATGATGATTTTTTTTTGCTTTTTTTTTACTTACCAAAGCAACTGCATCTCTTGCAGCCATGGCCACAATATCAGCACAAGAAACAACACCAGGACACATACTTTCCAACTGTGCTTTTGCATTCTCTATTACATCATATCCTGCTACCCCTTGATGACCATTTGCCATATGTTCCGAATTGTCTCCGTCATGTATAAGAATCGACCCATCACAACCCTGCGAATTTCTCATTAAATCATCAACACAGAAGTCGGATCCATTGTAATTAAGGTTGAAAACACTACTATTCTTTGGATGATAATTTTTTTTTTTGATTAGCCAATGCCTAAATTGACTTGGCAGCATTTGTATACAACTTTAAATATAAAAAAAAGTTAAATTGCCAACATATCTTTTAAATAGTTATCTTTCTTATACATATGGTATCAGGCTATAACAATATATTTTGTTTTACACATATAATGCAACAATCTTATCAAAATAATCATTTCACCATGCATTCTCAAAAAATATAGTACTCCGTATTTCGCAAGCAAAGCTATATATATAGAGAAAGAGAGGGAGCTAGGGGGAACCTCAACAAAGCAGTCATGGAAGTGAAGCCTGAGCATGATAGCAGGTTTCTGAGAATCAGATTTGGTTGCATCCTTCACAACATTAGCAACGACTGTTTCAGCTGCTGGGCACACCTTATTGTAAAACCCTACTTTTAGTTGTGCTTCTGTAAACCCCATAAAGAATTTAAATAATATGATCATAACCAGCATCATCATTCTCGTTTTCATCATTTTCAACAAAATTTGTTTTTTGGGGTGTATGGGGTTCTGTGATTTCAAACAGGCTGAGCTTCAGTATTTAAGCTTTTTGCATTGGGTCCTGTGATTTCAAACAGGCTGAGCTTCAGTATTACACAACTTAATATTTTGATTTTGTTTCTATGTGCCTAGCATATAGTATACACGGTTTATATCACCAAATAATACACGTAATGTCTATTTATTGTCAATTGAATGTGTATGAGAATAAAAATGGTCACAAGAGTTAATGAATTATTACTACCTTCTCTATGAAGTCTTAAAAATCATTTTTGGTAGTGAAAATGAAATTTTACTAATTCTAGAATTGTGCAATTGATTAACGTCGCTAGATTTTATTAATGAGATTTCTTTGACGCGTAGTAATATTGTAGTGTTATATACTTTTAGTAAAGTTTTAAGTGGTATCCAGCAAATGAATTAGTAGTGAATTTTGAAAGATCGGCATTGCATCGTCACATGATCAAAAATAGCAAATTTCTACTACCATACGTTATTAGTTCCTTTATTTCCGAAACTCAGAACATTGAGAAGAGATAGATTTCCATTAAACCATCCAAACCGACCGTTCTTTTAGAAAATAGAATTCTATATCAAGATGACAACTATGTCAATCGTAAGAAACTGGTGAGTGTTGATTGTGAATATGAAATAAATGTAGTAGATGCTCGATGGTTGTGCGTGATTATATGTACGCTAGATATTGTGAACTAGTTAAAAGACTCATAATATTCACGGGTTTTTAAAAAGACAGGTCAAATTAAACACGATGTTATTTAATGCATAAATAATTTTTGGTAAGAAAAACATGATATTGTGTTTTGCACATTCATATAAACATAAAAAATTGTCAAAGTACCAAATAAAAATATCAAAGTTGCGTAAATCAAATATCGTAACTTTTTTTTTAATACAATTGAACTAAACTTAATTGAGAGAATCCAAAATGTATGAATCCTGTCACTTGTCGTCTATCAATATTTGATAAATGAATTTCCAAAAAAAATAACATCTAGTTACTAATTTAGAAACTATATAAATAAATAAGTTCGAGTAAAAAAAAATAAAAAGTGTTCATATGTAATTTTTGGTGGCTTTGTTACACAAAATTTGTAGCACTTCTTTATAACGCTCGTAGTCCTATTCGTGAGCTTGACATCTTGGTAACAAATGACAAACTTCAACCCTCTTTTACTCTTGATGCCGGACAGGGCCGTCCCGTGCAATATTTACATTACGGGCCCTTTTGGAAACGAAAATAATTTAGACGTCTAAAAGAAATATATGTTATAAAATAGTAATAAAAATATGTAGAGGTAACAACGGCTCTCAAATAATGTGACATTTCTTTAAAAAGAACATGTAAAGTATGCTATATATGTAACGTATATTATCATTTATTCATAAAAGTGTTTTTCTTTTTTAAACGTTTTCAAACAGAGGTTGAAAATGCTAACTTTATAAACTATATATACTTATTAAAAAATAAAAGTTTAATACTTGGACATTTGTGTAAAAGCTGAAAACCCTAGGGGGCAACATGTGGATAACCAAAATAATCATCTTCCTCACCCTGTTAAACAATTCAGATCCAGACAACGACAACCCCTGCGTATACTCCATTTTTCAAATATTGCTATGCTTCTAATCGACATTTTAGGTGAAATTTAATTATCTTTGCGTTTCTGAACACTTATTACCAACTTTTTGCTCGAAATATAATTAAACAGGGCCAAATGTCCAAAATCGTGGTGCCCCTAAGAAATCGGGGCCCTATGCCGTCGATCATCCCGCACATGCTAAAATCCGGCCCTGATGCCAGACACATTTACGTAAAGCTAGCCGTGTCTAAACACAGGACGTGACAAATACAAACCTACTTATCCAAATTGTCCATGACTTATGTCGATTGTCACAACAAAAGATGTGAAAACTGAAACTGCTTTCTTATTATATATCTTTAATGGTAAGTGTTATCCGGTGGCTTCCTTTTGTTCCTAGAGATCAACACTCGCTTCCCAGAATGACTACCGCTAATTATATTTTCATTGATGCAAGTTCTCATTAACCGGGAACTACAAAGTCTGGTTCCACTGTACAACCATTCGATCGATCAAAATTCCACGAAAGCATTATCAAAAAATTGATTTCTAGTGTAATTTTGTGATTTAATTTGATAATGTTAGTCGATATATGTACTTATTGGGCCAAAGCCCGTCTCTAGAATATTCTGTGTAACCTATATTATGTATGTTCTCATTGTGATAATGCAAGTCAGTAATTCACATTTTGGTATCACAGCCTTCGTAAAAATCCTCCCACTAACAACCGAACCCTAAACTCTATTTTTTTGTGCCAATCCAAAATTTTGTTCACTAACTCCAAGTGATTTGTTCTTTGGTTAACAAATCCAAACACATTCACGTTATTCGTTCTTTGGTTAACAAATAAATATCAAACCTTGTGTTCCTTGGTTCATCATGTTCCACGTTTGTTCACTAAACCCTAGCAACATGACCAGATTTAACAACATCAACCCTCCTATTATCCTCTTGTCATATAAGTTATTAACCATTAATAACCTTAGAAGACGTGTTCTTGTCAAATTGGACGTTGATAAACTCAACAACTCATCATGGGTATACTTCTTTAAAAACCTTTGTAAGGGCTTCTAAATCCTTCACCATATCGTCGACACCCCTGCTGCTGCTGCCTCGAGCACAAACAGGCCTGATCCACGGGATTGGTTGAAGATGGATTCATTCGTGTTATCTTGGCTCTTCACCACCTTATCCGAAAACCTACAGGAATGTCTTGTAGTAAAAGATCCTCAAACAAATAAAGAAGCATGGGACCTTATTGCTATAATTTTTTAATGACAACAAACAAACACGAACTATTGCCTTGAAGGTGGAGTTAAGGTCTTTGAAACTTGGAGACTTGAGTATTGAGGCCTACTTTCTTAAGATTGAAAACATAACAACTATCTTACCAAGTCTCGCGTCTCCTATTAGCAACGATGACGTTGTTACTTTATCTCTCAAAGGGTTGAACGATAAATTTGAGAATGTTGTTAGTATTATTGTTCATTAGGGAGCCCTTTCCCGATCTCAAAACCATACGTTTAATGCTTACTATCGAGGAGATGAGATTGAAGGATGTCAGAAACTCTACATGTTGATTCATCGTCCTCGTCTCCTATGATCCTTTTGGCTGAATCAGGTAACACTACACGACGCTCTACTATTGCTCATGTTAAATCTTCAAATCCTTGGGTTAATTTTGCTAAGGGCTCATGTCATTTTGGGAATAATTGTAAGTTTGTACATGTGATAAGGATTTAAAACATACACTTTTAAGGGGTCGTTAAGCCCTTAATTGCCCACTTTTATATCCGTTACTGCTTAATTTCGTTCCTTTTCACTTTTTAGGTCTCTTGAAGGCAAAATACTGGATTGATGCTTATTTGGACGAAAAGGAGTGAATATGTGAAGAAAATGGCTAAAGTCAAGATCAAGACACTCAAGCTGCTGGAAGTGCACCCGATGGCATCACAAACAAAGAGCGATGCCTTCCCTATATTTGTGACGGCTCAAGAGTGAATTTGCTATTTTGCACCTGACGGCGTCAGGATTTGAAGAGTAGGGCGTCACGAAGACCTTTTCCCCAGAGGGCCTAGATCCAGATTCAGACGGCGTCAGAAGTTGAAGCTGACGGAGTCACAACCACAACGTGACGCCGTCCCAAAGTTGACTTGGCCAAGACGAAACCCTAATGGCGGCGATCTGACGACGTCACAATTAAAAGGTGACGCCGTCGCAGTTGTAACTCTATATATAGAATTCGAATTTTCAAACTTTTAATGAGGTAGACTTGTGGAGTAAAAACCTAAAACGATTGTAGTCCTTCTAGGACAGTATTTTAGGGTTCTAATACCCTATTTTACATCGAGATAAGTTATTTATTCCCTTGATTTCATTATGTCTTCGATTGAATGTGTGTATGCTTGTATGTTTAACATGTTCGGCTAATTTACTTGTGTGTTTGCTTAGATCTATGGAACCTAATTATTGAATATTGATTGATTGTCTCTTATCTTAATTGTAAATTGGCTTAGGAGTGCTTAAAGTCATCGTTGTGTTATTAATGCTTGATTAATCTTTGTTGAACATTAGTTTTTAATTACTAGTGGAATTGTAGGCTAAAATTCCAAAGAAAACCTTAGTGTTAAGTTTATGAATCATAGAGATTTCGTAGTCATTAACCTTAGGTAGCTTCAAAGAGTTAGGGATAAAAGCACACCCTACGACCTTAGAAAACACAACGCGTTCAGAATAAGGACGTGACGATTCAACCATCAATAAAAGATAACTATGGAGTAATAATATCTAGCAATGTTGCAA
Source organism: Chrysanthemum seticuspe (assembly GCA_019973895.1). Lineage (NCBI taxonomy): Eukaryota > Viridiplantae > Streptophyta > Magnoliopsida > Asterales > Asteraceae > Chrysanthemum > Chrysanthemum seticuspe. The sequence goes on from BPTQ01000007.1 coordinate 273,472,821, forward strand.
AAATCGTGAATCGGTAGTCGGGCAGTCGACCACCCTGCAACGAGTAATCGGTCAAGTTGGGATTAATCGGTGATTAATCGGATTGACATTTCATGTAATTTTTTGGTATTTCTGGAAACCAAACTAAAAATCGTAACCGATTTCAAGCGTGCTATGTTTCCAAACCTCAATAAAAGGCTCAAATTCTGATTATGATGCCCATTGTGCGTTATAAATGAAATATACGATCTCCAAATTAAGTAGAATGTCTAAATTATTATTATTTTTAAAATGACTGATTTTTCCGATTCGGCCGATTTTTTACCTAGGCCGATTTTTAGACCTATTTTCGAAAATCGACAAGGTACTCGGCCGATTAACGATTAATCGGCGATTAATCGGCCGAGTTGACCGATTTTTGCAACATTGATATCTTGGTAGACACATTTTTAATCATCATACGAGCACACTTCAATAGACATAGACCACCCCTTAGATTAGATAATTAGAATAGTAGAGTAATCGGTAGAAGTACCACCCCCCAAATCCAATACCCCGAGATCTTACCTTTTAGTCTCTAAAAAATATAAAAAAGATAAAAAAAATAATCTTCCTCAACCCCAACCTTAGCATAGTAATTTCTCACTAGCATTCCTATTCCCCTAGAGAACGATATCAATCCCGAGGCGTACCCTAATACTACACTACAACGATTAGGTTCACTGCATAGGTGGTTGAAAAACTTGCTCGAAGAAAAGGAAGTTTCCTTTGACCCCGAACGCGCGTATCAAGCTTTTGGGGCCATTGTCGGGGAATAGAATAGCTAGTTAGATCTCTATCTCTTTTAGGTTCCCTTTCTTGATTCCTATCAAGTAAGATTTTTTTCCTCATTCTTAGCTTCCTCGTAGTCTATCCCTTTTCTTCGTGACCTTTGTTCGTAATCCTATCACTTTTCATCATGGAAGGTGATAACCCACCAAACAACAACCCACCATCAAACAAACACCCACCACTTGATCCAACCTTTGTCAACCAATTTCGAGCTCATATTGTTTGTAAAATTGGAGAGCTTAGGAATTTGAATAGGATAATTGAAAGTGCACTTGAGGAAGCCCTTAAGGAATCCACTAGTACTTTAGATAGTGATTCGACCTCAATTGATTCGGAGGATGAATTAGAAGAAGGATATTATAAGGTGTTAGAAATTATGGAGGGTAGTAAGGAGGAGGAGGAACTTAGGGAGTATTTCGATTCATACCCTAACGAGAAGGAAACCGCCTATCACTATAACGTAGTTAACTTCCCGCGACCACCTTTCGAGCCTCACATAAAAAGTGGTGACCCTAAAAACATTAACATACCGTGCATGATTGGGTACTCATATAGGGATCACACTTACATAGTGATGAGTGTCTAAATACTCATCATTTTTGTATTATCTAGACTGCAAAAACATCTGAAAACACTTAGAAATGCATCAAAATGATGAAAATATCACAAACAAGTGTTTTATGTGTTTTAAATGCAAAAATACCAAAAACAGGTGAAAAACGTATCAAGTTTGCATAATTGGCAGTTTTAGTCCCCCAAGTTTCAAAAGTTGTCAAAACTAGTCCCTGGTAATTCAAAAACTTGTAAAATGTCATTTAAGGTCCATGGGATTCAAAAGTTGTCAAAATAAACCCTTTAAAGTTTAAAATTTACAAAATGACAACTTTAGTCCTTAAACTTTGAAAAATGTCAAAAATAGTCTTTGGTGAATTTAAAAATGGAAATTTATCAAAAATAAACCTTGTACTATTCAATTGTGGCATAATTGATCCTTTATGATAACTTTTGGAAAATTACATATTTGGTCCCTCAAGTTTCAAACTTGACAGTTTTGGTCCTTGGACATTTTTAAATGGAAAATAAATACATGTATGGTCCTTAGTTTATTATATTTGGCATGTTTGGTCCTTGAAAATAATTTGGAAACTTATCAAAATCAGTCCCTATACTTTCAGAATATTACATGATTGGTCCTTGTGTACTAACTAAACCAAACGGATCCCTTTTATTATCCAAATCCAACCCAGCCAAGCCCAAATACCAAACCCGGCCCAAAAATTTAAATAAAGAAAACGCGCTCTACTGTTCATCCCTACCTCTCAACACCTGCTACCACTCATTCCCCTCCACCTGCTACTCCCACCTCATCACACCACCTTTCCAGCTCATATCTACCTCTCACTATCACCCCCTCCACCTTGCAAACCAACCCACACTGCATTAATTGTATAAACCTGCTCTATGACCTTTTCCCGCCAAACTTCCAAGTGGACGATTAGGATGAATTCAAAGGTGCAATCAAGTGGGAAAACTTCAGAGGTCGACAAGGAACATAATGGAATCAATAAATACAAAGAAAAAGCAGTGTGAAAAGAAAGTAGTGTAATTTTATTTTTCGTATGTCGTTTTAAGTTTTTTTATGTTTTCCAGTGCAAGTTTAGTCTTTCAAAGACTTTATAATCGTTTTTCAGTGTAATAAAAACTTACTTTCAGTTTCAATTTCAGTTATTGTTTACTAATTCAGTTTTTGCCTATTTCCATGTTTAAATTTCCAAATTTCTCAAATATTGTTCTTAGTTGTTACTGAGGATTGTATAAGCTCACACAAGCTCAAATAAATCTTCTGAAAGCTTTTAGAAACAATAATTTTTAGTTTAAAGTTAAAAACCAAAAATACCAAAAAATTCATATAAATTAGTTATAAAATAAAAAATCAGTAAAGATGAGATCACAAGCTGAAGCAGGGTGATATATGGAATGATCTTGGTTTAGAGGCTTTGTGGAAAGCTTTTAGGAGTGGTATTAGTCACTAGTTCATGGTCTTTATCTGGAAAACAGTTGTAAGCCCCTTATAAGTGTTTTTGCATTTCATTATATAATAAGCTTATAGCTTAAAAGCTTTATGTCTTTATGTTTCTGAGTAGTAGTTGAATAAAATTATATAATAAAACAGTAGGCTTGTTCTTTAGAATTGGTAATTGGTAAAATTCTTATTTTAACAGTAATATTAGCATAATTGTAATTTCTCAGTTCTATGTTGAAATTGTTGTTGTTTAATGCTCATTTAGTCCATTTATATGATATTACAAGTCTAGAATCAATGGCATGGTTTTAATCCGTGTTAAGCTTTGAAAAGTTTCAAAATAGTCAAGTATAGTGCTGTTTGGATTTGCTTATTTATCTGTAATAGAGACCAATAGTGTTATTGTTTATTGTTGATCTAAGTCACATAAGTACCATATAGCTCAGTTAAAGCATAAAACTAGTGCTCATTTTATAGAAAGTCAAATTAGCCTCTAATCTCTTATTGCTAGTTAACTGTTAATAATTTAGATTGTAATTTTCATCAAATTAGCTTAAAACTTGTTAATATAGCTTAATCCAATCTCATTATACCTTATAATAACATATTCAGTCCTTAGAATCAATTCCAAGTTCATATAAGTCAACCAATGAGTTTATCTTAGAAAGTTAAAATTTTCTTTTGGTCAATTTTTGAATAAAATCTATAATTTTAGTATGTGCTTAATATTAAGATTTAGCTTAAATCCTTTTGGGATATTAAAATTTTGTTGCTTATCTAAATTAGAAAAATAGTAGTTCATTTCCACTTAGCTTATAAAGTGCTTATTATTAAGCTTGTTTTGAGCACCCCTTTCTGAAACATGTTCTGTGCAGTGATGCACCACCACAACAGTGGCCATCACCACCACTTTGGTGGGTCCCACAGGCCACATCAGTGGACCCCACTGGTGGTTCTTGGTTCCATAGCACTCACCACCAGCTGACTATCATTTGCAGCCAAGCTTTTGAGCTTAAGCTCTTTGGAACCCACCCCTAGTTCAGCCATAATTTTGTCCCATTTTTGAGTGAAAACTAATTTTGCTTTGCTTATTTTTTGGCTTAAACTGCTTTTCAGAAGTTTAGTATGGTTGGAATAGGTTAGTATTAAGTAAATATAGCATAACCTAGCTTCTGTGATTATTTGGTGTCCATTTGTGGCTTTTGGCTTATTTTGAAGTGCTTATTAATAAGCAGTTTCACTGCAGCCTCATATTTTCACACATAAGCATATGTTTTTATATTTTTTATAGACTTAGAATAATATTTTAGTAATTTCCTGAATTTTTCATATTTTTCTAGCACTGTTTGCTATTTTTCTTTATTTTAAATAGTTTTTAAGTATTTTTAAATAACTTTTAATACAAATAAATCAGAAAAAGCTTAAAAAAATATGTTTTCAATTTTCATAGATTAAGATAAATATAAAAGTCATAAAAAATATTTTTCCATAATTTTCTTGGTTTAAATAGTATTTTCTAGCATTTTAATTAGTTTTAAATAGTATTAAATTAATAATAAATACATAAAAAGTCTAAAAAATATATTTTCAGTTTTAAAATAAGTTTTATCATATTTTAGATTTTTCTAAGTTATAATTTTATTTTTCTAGGTTAATTTTGTATTTTCTTATATTTTAGTGCATTTTAAATACTTAATAAATAGTATTTAATTAATAATAATTAAATAAATAGTAATAAAAATAATTTTCTTTTTCCAATAATTTTCTTTTATAACTAGGATTGTAAAAATGTATTTTTCATATCCGTAGGTATTTTCCTTCTTTATTTTCACGTTTTATTTTGTACGTTTACGTAATTTTATTTAAACGTACGTTTTAGGTTTTAAACGTTCATCGATTTTAAAAAATAGTGATAGCGTTAATTTAATATATTTTAACTTTTTAATTTCCTTTAATTTGCATTTAAGTCGCTGTAATTTATTAATCTTTTCTTTAGGTATAAATATCTAAAAATCCTTTCTGATCACTATCCTTAGTGATTATTCGACATCTGAAGTTGTTTAACACCAATTCATCCTCCATGGGACTTAACGACCCGGGAATTCATTATATTCTCTGATCTTCATTGTATTGGTTTCTGAGCAGTTTTAAGTTTATTACGGTTAGCCATTCACAAGTGGCTAGCTTGTGTGATTAAGCTTGATTGTTTTCAGCACCAATCACATAGACTATACGGAACCCATGAACATAATGTCTAGGCTCTATTACAATTGGATCATGAGCGAAAAGTTAGGACCTATGAGGGACCCCTTTTACCCTAGGAAAGTGAGTAACTATGTTGGGAGGGTTAAAGGATTGCATGTCTTCGTAGGTAACTTCACATATAGGTTTGATTTCATGATCTTGGAAAATGTTAAGGGCATCATTGATGGGTTTTTAGGAGATGTGATACTTAGAAGACCATTTATTGAGGAATCTAAGATAGTTTATGATCAAGAGGAAGGAATAGCCAAGTTCTCAAACGGGACCGAGTGTGTTAAATATATAATGCCCTACAAAAATAAGAAGTTTGAGGGTATTGATGATTTAGATGTGGACAACATTCCGGCTTTTGAAGTAGATTGGGAGAACAAGGTCTACTATACCGCTTGTCTAGAGTTAGGCCCTGAATATATTCGTGATGAGAGAAGAGTTAAGGAAATCGAATGGGCCTCTAAGATAAGGGAAAATAGGAGCACGACTTCGAGTCTAGCTACAAGACTCATAAATAAAGAAAAACGCTTCGTGGGAGGCAACCCATGCTTAATTGTTTGCTTGTTTGTGTGTCATATATCTTTTCATTGATTGTTTATTCTCATGTTTGAATTTGTGAAAATGCTTTATTTTGTCTTTAACCTCGTCTTAATTACATATAAAAGTATTTTACAAAAAGGATAAGTGATAACATCAAATAGTCCTGAATATTAAGAGTCAATTTCCCCCGATAATGCTTGTAATTTATATCATTTATATGGATTTACGCTTGTTTTCCATTGTTTTCCACTTTCAGGTAAATTACGAGCATTGGAGCTAAAGAGACGCGGAACTGGAGAAATATCTAAAGATTTATCACAATATGCTATTTTGAAGAAGTTACGGCGTAACTCATCTCTCACATTACGCTGTAACTATTGCGTGACTCAGAAAACCAACTTATCAGAAGGTTATGGCGTAACTCGTCCCAATGGTTACGACGTAACTATATTAGGTCAAAAGAGGTTCCAAGTCGCTGATACTTACGCCGTAACTACTCCATCAACTACGACGTAACCGTGTTTATTGAAGACTACGTCGTAACCACTCATTAGGTTACGCCGTAACCAGCAGATCTAGTGCAATATACGAGGAAATAGAAGGTTACGGCGTAACTCTTATATTAGTTATGCCGTAACCCAGATCTGGCCTATAAATACTCCACGAATTCGAGCATTTCTAATCATCCCATTCCACACACAACACTCAGAGAACGTGGGAAAAAGCTCAAGGCAGGTCTAGAGGAGCATACGGAGCTGTCTCCAAGGGAGAAATCACTCCCCTACGATAAGCATTAGCGTTTTATATTTCTTTTACTTTCAATTCATGTATTTCGTACCCTTGAATATTGAATTGGTTTGAATGATTAATATGAGCGGCTAAGCACCTCTTGGTGCTGGCCTAGTTATGATTCCTTAATTGTTTTGTTTGCGTTTACATTACTTCCGTACAATTATTTCTAAGTGTATGCATGCATATTTTATTGGTAGCCACCCTTGGTTCGGTAGTTTTTAATGGCGATAGAGGCCAATTGCCTAGGAGATATGACCAACTGACCCTAGGTGAGCGGACTGAGACGGGAAGGGTAAGATATGACCAACTGACGACCCTTTCTACTTGTGCGATTTGACCAACTGATCACCTATCGTTTGGATGAACTTAAGAATTAGGGGGTGCGTGTCTAAGTTCCTAACGGTTGGGCATTCACTATTATAAATCTAGCATGTAGCGGTACTTAATGACTTGGCTTAGGGGACCAGGAACAACAGACTTATGAGGGGACACCTGACTTCTCCTGTGGTGGCATCTTTGCTGATAGGTTAGGGCGAATTGACCAAATGCTGTCCTCTCGACTTTGACCCCACCTGAAGTAATTGGAAGTAAGTAGACGTAGACATAACTAGCTAGGAGGATTAACTAGGTTAGCACCACTCTCCTCTATTGATTTCCCTTTATCATTTATCTGCTTTTATTTGCTTTATTCTGCATTAGTAGTTTAATTAATTAAAACCCTATCGAAACTATTATTAATTCTGTGACACCTAGACTTAGTAATAATCCATCACACATAGCTCTTGAGACGACCTCGGCTTTACCAATTACTACATTACACACGACCGGGTACACTGCCCGTTAGTGCACTAGGGTAGACCATAGGTATAATCAGACATTATAAATATTAAGACCTGGTCAGTAAAACCTGCATTAAGTTTTTGGCGCCGCTGCTGGGGAGTTATATTAGGATTAATATTAAGTCTTTAATTTCGTTTTAAACTTTTCTCACGATCATATTTCAAGTTTTTAGGTACCATGGAAGTTGTTAACATCGATGACCTCACTCTTGAGGAATATATGGCGTTGACAAGAGCGGAACAAGGGCCGTGTCTCGTAAGACCAGAAATTGAAACGAATGTCCGTTTCGAAATCAAAGACCAATTTATGAGGGAGCTTCATGCTAACCCTTTTTCAGGAAACAGGGACGAAGATGCATATGAGCACGTAGAAAATGTCCTATACATCGCAAGCCTTTTCAACATTCTGGGCGTGTCTCATGATGCTGTTATGCTAAGGGTATTCCCAATGACTCTTACTGGAGCTGCCAGAAGATGGATCGAAAGATTGCCCGCCGGGGCAATTAATACTTGGGGCTAATTAAGAAGCACTTTATTCAGAGATATTGTCCGCCATCGAAGATTTCTAACCAGCTTTTGGAGATCCATAATTTCAAACAAGAAGACGACGAAACGTTGTACCAATCCTGGGATAGATACAACGATCTCCTTTACAAGTGTCCTACACATGATCTGAACAACCAACAGAAGGTCAACATTTTCTACAAAGGAATTAACATAACTACAAGGCAAATGCTGGACTATCAAGGACCTATCCCGAACATGACTCCTACTCTTGCAATTGAAGCCATTCAAAAATGGCGGATCACTCTCAAAAATGGCACGACGGAGGAAGTAAAAGAAACCAAAGCGGAAGTTTTGACGGAATTGCAGCAATCGCCAAGTAAAATTGAAAATCTTAGTCGAGATATGCTGAAGGTCAGATAAACCGTTCATGCCATCCAAGTAGGTTGTGAAAGCTATGGAGGAGGACATCTAACGAAAAATTGTCCTCATGACGACGAGTGAAGAAGCCAAGTATGGAGAAAATCGACCGTTTTACGGAGATAATCAAAATAATAACGGATATCGTGGAAATTACAACCGTGGGCCTTATGGAGAAAGAAAGCCTAGTCTTGAAGAAACAATCAACAAGTTCCTGGAAAGTTCAGCCCAAAGACAAAAGGAGCAAGATGAGTGGTTAAAAGAATTCCATTAAAACACTGACAGGAACCTTTCCAAGCACGACACAACTCTGAAAAACCTAGAATCCATGGTGGAAAAGCTCAATGAAAAAGTAAGGATGAATAACAATAAACCTGAAGGATCTAAACCAGCTATGAAATGTAAAGTGATTTTTGCTGATGATAACTCGAAGGTTCAGGCCAATGATACGGATTCAGGGGATGATTTCGTTGACAGATCTGAGTTACGCCGTAACCTGCCTTATGAGTTACGACGTAACTATGTTTTTGACAGCGATAACGGGGTTATGAAGAATACTGAGGAAAAGGACTCTAACGAATTACGCCGTAACCAAGAATCTCAGTTACGGCGTAACTGGGATACGTGGGCAGAAAAATTCCTCGAAGTGGACGAATCAGGAAACGAATGGTCTCACGACATTGACTTGTGCCCTCTGCCCAAATCTAAGAAGAAATATCACTGGTGCAAAATGATACCAGTTGCTAAGGGAGATTGGTATGATCTTTGGGCCTCGTGTGACCCAAGAAATGAGGTTTGCGATGGAGGAAGCAATAAGGATAGGATCAACCATAACAAATTTATGTGGCCTGCATATACTGATGATGAAAGACTCGAGAAACTCTCCCTTGAAGATGAAGAAGAGTCACTTATCACTCACTGGTGTACTCCGGTCATCATAACTGACGAGGATTCCACACGAGCATGGCCTACATGCAACCCCTTCCGCGAGTATTACAACGGCGGGGATAGTGAAAGAGAGGAAGAGTGGGCATGCCCTCATGAGCGTGAAAGAAATTGTATAAAGTTCGGTGACTTAGCATTTGATGACTGGTACGCAATACAATTCGGGGATGCCAAGATTAACCCCCAATCTTCTTAAGAAGCTAAAAATTGATTACGAGGAGCACATTCAGAAAAAGGAAGTGGCTAATAAAGACATCTACTGCATGGATGAGCATTTAAGTGAAACTGGCAACAAGGAAATACGCAGTCACTGGTGCGAAAAAGGAAAATCTCCTGGGGAAATTTTATGGGCGTCATGCAACCCGTATGACGATATGTGTAACGGGGGAAGCAGCTCTGGGAGGATAGGAAAAGACGAATTCTTTTGGTCCTCAACCAATGATGAGGAGAGAACGAGTTTGCCTTGGCTGGACAACCTAGGATTCGATAGTTGGGTAAAAATTAAGTATGGACATGTGGATACGTTAACCAAAGAGAAGATTTGGAAAGAGTACATGGATCGATAAAATTCAAACAATGAAAGTCTCAACAACACGAGTGAAATAACAATTGAGAATGACAAGGAGTTGGTTAGAGATGAAAAAGAAGAATGCAAGCGCGTACTAGTGGAGAATCTGCTCGATGAAGAATGGTTCAAAGGTACAGCTTCTGATGATGATGACATTGAAGGGATCCTAGATTACCTAGAGTTGCAAGATAAGGAGGAGTTTACTGATCCCGACGACATAGCTTATGAGCAAAGGAGGTGCAAACTCCTTGGGATTCCCTACAAGAGACCACCACCTATTATTGTCAAAAAATATGAATTCACTCGCTACCACTTGGGACCGGAGGAAATTTTTTGTAAAATCCGGAAAATCAAAACTAATGAATACCTCAGAACGGCTATGAACGTCGCCTGGATGAGGCATAACTTGATGAAAGATATTGAAGAGGTCAGGGAAGTCCAAAGGCCCCCATAGTAGCCCCGCGGCTCTGAGTCTAACTTAAAGACTCGTAAATAAAGAAAAGTGCTCTTTCGGAAGACAACCCGAATTATCCCCTTATTTTATTTTATTTCTATTTCTGTTGGGTTTTGTGTTTTCTAACTATTTTTGTAGGAAACAAGGAAGTAATTGCTGCTGCAGTTTGCTGATCTGAACAGAGTTACGGCGTAACTCATCTTGGTGATTACACCGTAACCAACCTTTTAGCAGCATAGTTCTTGACGCAATACCAATTACGGTATAATACCATCTCAGTGGTTACGCGGTAACCACTCGCTTTGCAGCTTATGTCAGGTTTTGCAAGTTACGGCATAACTCCCTTAAAAGAGTTACGACGTAACCTTCCTCTGCTTTAATTCTTTCATTTTAAAACACAATGACCTTGTATTAGTATTTTAAATGAACTTTGTGGGTGTGTTCCCTGTAAACCCTCACGAGACTTCACTCGTCCACTTAGGACACCAAGTGGTTTAAAAGGCTTTTTGCATTCGCTAAATGCAACCGTGATTCCTACGAAAGTGAGTTAGGTTTGTTTTTGATTTTTGATTTTTTCTTTTTAGAATTATGCTTGTTGGTAGTGTGATTTTAGGGATTGAAGTTTGTTCATGATGCTTATACGAAGGCACATCTCCTTTTCGTGGCCCTTCTTCTTTATGGAGCAAATTTCAGGGAAGTTCTCGCTCTAATTCTACTTTTCTCTTCACCTTTATTTAATGATTAGTACAAAAGGGACTTTGTACAATTCAAGTGGGGGGACGGGGAGTAGAATTATCTCTTGAACATTATTTCACCCTCATTTTTCTAGTTTATTTTGAAAAATTATGCCATTTTTAAAATTTTGCAATGTTTTTCTTAACCTAACTAGATTAGACCTTAGCCGAGCACATACAACCCTTGATATTATATGGTGAGATTAGCCTTATCCGTTTCTAATATTTTACCCCAAATCCACCAAATTATAAGTTTAGAACTTGGCCTTTGCATCATTTCGAGACCATAGACGAGGTATGTTGAGTTAGCTCGATGTATTTGGACTTTTCAGTTTTAGAAGGCAATATTATAGGATTATCACTCAAACAGCCTACCATTGTGTGTCTATCGATTAGTCTCCTCGACTTCTCGACCCCCATGTGAAACCCTTTTGTTGCACTCACCTTTAGTGCAAGATACCCCTAGATACACCCTTCTGAGCCATTCATTTCATTTTGTTAACCTGATATATTATTTCGATACACCTATACACCTTAGCCTACCCTGTAGTCTTTATTTGTGATTGGGAAGTCATCATTTGCCTAAGTTCAAGGTTCGAGTGGAAAGGTTCGGAAATCACGCTCTCATCGACAACATTCCTGAAGATCATTGAAGACCCCCAGTATTCCCATTGTTCATCTCAAGTGGGGGGATATTATGTTATTATTGTTATGTTTAAAATAAATAAATAAATAAAAAAAATAAAATAAATAAGGTTGTTATGATTTAGTCATTGTAAAGTGCGATGTTATAAGCACTGTAGTATGAGCTGTTAGGATTTAGTAAATCCAGTTATTAAAGTGTCGGTCACCTCAAGTATATGTAATCGTTAGAAAGCTCGTAGTCGTAGTTATTTTATCTTAGATAGTATTTCGTTAAGCAACACCGTGGAGGACGGACGGGTCTTTACCCACTGTATGCCTGATCCACAGCCCGTAGGTGGCGTTTATGTAAGAAACTATAAATACCCTCTACCTCCCAAGGTAGAGGGTTGGAGCTAATAATAATACTTTTACTTTCTCTTACTAAGTTCCCAAACCTCTAACTCTTTCTCTCTCTAAAACCTTATAGTATACGCCTACTTTGATCATGGTTTGATGTGTTTGTGAAATCCAATATGTTACAAATAGTATCAGAGCCATGGTTTGATCATCTCTATTACATGTCCTTGGATTTCTAGTGGTTTTATATGGTTTTTGGGTTTGAAAAAGTTTAGTGGTTTTTGCATCATTTGGATCATTTCTTGTGTTAAAGTTTGAATTTTGATTGTACTTTTGTGTTTAGAATCATTGTAAGTGTTTGGGTGTTGATTTGGAAAGTTTGAATCACTGTGGTTGGGCTTGTTTTGGATTGAAAAGGGTTGTGTTTAAGTTTTTCTTGCTAGCGACTTGACTCTCGGATAAGTTTTCTTCGTAGCGACTTGCTTCGTTATTTTGCAGCGACTTGTAGTTGAAGTGGTAGCGATTTGAGCTCTAGCGACTTGTTTATTGAGACAAGGCGACAAATAGTACAAAGTAGTGGAGGTACCACTCCGGCTAGCGACTTGTTCAACTTAGCGACTTGTCTTTATTATTTTCAGCGACTTGACTTTGTTGTGATTAGCGAGTTGCTCTTTAGCGACTTGGCCTCTTAGCGAGTTGTTCCTTAGCGACTTGCCAACTTAGCGAGTTGCTCTTTAGCGACTTGTCAGCTTAGCGATTTGTTGCTTTAGCGAATTGTGTTTAGCGACTTGGTTCATAGCAACTCGCTCTTTAGCGACTTGGTTAGTAGCGATTTGAGCCTTTAGCGACTTGTTACTTAGCAACTTGGTGATTTAGCGACTTGTCTTCAAGGATTATAGCGACTTGGTTGATTATTGTTTCTAATACGGTTTTCTCTTGATTTAGTAAAATCCCTTGAAAGAATCTATTTCCCGGTTTAATCATAGAGTTATAAAATCCCGTGATATATGTAAACATGTCTACCAACGAGCCCACAATAATCTCTTCTGATGCTGAGGACTTTCAAGCAGCTGGATCAGATACTCGTTCACCTATGCTTGACAGAACTGACTATCACTCATGGGCTCAACGAATTAGGTTGTACTGTTTGGGAAAAGAAAATGGAGTCAACATTCTCAAGTCAATTGAAGAAGGACCGTATCAAGTTGAGACAACCAGAGACATACTTGATACTGCTGCTGATGGGTCGGTGATATTAGGACTGGACAGACCTAAAATGTATGATGAACTGACTGATAAGGAGAAGAAGGGATACGATGCAGACATCAGGGCTTCTAACATCATACTTCAGGGTTTACCTAAAGACATTTACAAGTTGATCAATCACAACACTGAAGCTAAGGCAGTTTGGGACAATGTCAAGATGCTTCTCTCGGGTTCTGAATTAACCAAGGAAGACAGAGAATCACAACTGTATGATGAATTTGAGCATTTTAAGATGAAACCAGAAGAAAGTGTCTATGAATACTACGTGAGACTCCACAAGCTTGTAAATGACATGAGGAACATCAAAATAACCATGCCAAATATTCAGCTGAACTCAAAGTTTGTGAATAACATAAATCCCGAATGGCACAAATTTGTCACCTCTGTGAAGCTAACCAAAGGACTAAAGAACACCAACTATGAGCAACTGTATGCCTTCCTTCTTCAGAATGAGAGACATGCTATGTTTGAACGAATGATTCTTGAACAGTTCAAATCTAAACAGGGAGAAACAAGTTCGTCAAATGATTCAACAGCCTTTTACACCAATGTTGGAATTACCACCAAAGCTTCTCAAGTCATACCCACGGGTACTGGTGATTACAAGCTCATTCCTGATCCAGCATATAAGCCTCCAGACTCAAACACACTCATGGAAAACTTCATCAATCAACTGTCTCTCATGGTTAGTCAAAATATGAGTTCCACTCCACACACCAACAATAACCTCATAACAGCATCCAATCCACACAATCAAGTCATACCCACAGGTAATGGTAATTACAAGCTCATTCTTGATCCAACATATAAGCCTCCAGACTTAAACACACTCATGGAAAACTTCATCAATCAACTGTCTCTCATGGTTAGTCAAAATATGAATTCCACTCCACGCACCAACAATAACCTCAGAACAGCATCCAATCCACACAATCAAGCTACTGTCAGAGATGGTAAGGTAGTGGTGCAGAATGTGCAAGGAAGACGATATGAACAAGGGATGACTGGAGCAGGTTATGGTAATACTGGAGTAGGTGGAGGATATGTGGCTAATCAGAATCGTGGAAGAAATGCCAATCAAGGGCAAGCTAAGCCAATCAAATGCTACAACTGTGGTGGTGAGGGATATATTGCGAGGAATTGCACATCTCCAAAACGTCCACAGAATGCAGAATACTTCAGAGACAAGATGTTGCTTGTGCAAGCTTAGGATAATGGAGCAGCTTTGGATGAAGAGGAGTTGTTGTTTCTTGCATAAGGGAATGCTAAGACATATGATGCTGATGTGGATGAGCAACCAATTCAGGAAATAGGTCACAATCATCAAAATGCCTTTGAAGTTGCAGACTGTGATGCATTTGATTCTGATGTCGATGATGAACCTACTGCCCAGACAATCTTCATGGCTAGCATCTCACCTATGGTCTCTCCAAAGGTCTCTTCACCATAACAAGCTGGTCCATCCAAAGAATCAATCATCTCAGATGTATTAAAACTATACGATGAGGTGGATGAGCAAAAGATACATGACGAAGTACAATCTCTTGAAACTTATGAATCGGATATTTATAATGAGGGTAATAGTAATACTGTCCCATATGATCAATATGTGATACAAAGTGAAAGTGAGATTGTACCAAGTGATGTATCTTCTGCAGTCAATGATGACTATGTTTTTGATGAATACACTGCATGTGCCCCTGATGATTCTGTTATCTCTGTACTGAATGCCTATAAAGAACAAGTTGCTATTTATGAACAACGTGCTAAGTTTGAGTTAACTACTCGTGAGCAGGAAATGGATGACCAAATGCGTACAATTATTAGAAAAAGTAATTTTAGAGAAGAAGTGTTAAAACAAGAGTTAAACTCCTTACAAGAAAAGCTTTCTAAAACTGTTAAGCAAAAGCAAGAGCTTCAAGATAATGTTAAAGTGCTTAAACAAGAATTTAATGCTAAGGAATCAAAACTTTTGAATGACTTTTCTAATCTAAAAACTTTGAAAAAAAAGCTTGAAAATAAGTTGTACGTACAAGGGAACACCATTCAGACTGCTCACATGATCACTAAGCATAGAGTCTTAAGCGATAAGCACAGTATTCCCCTAGTAGAGGAACCAAATCCCGAGTATTGTAAAAGAGATAAAGCTTTCCATAAGATTGTATATGATGGTAATGAGATCCTTAAGCCTAGGCAAACACCTTCATGTATTGGAAGCACGGAAGAGGATAGAAAATTAGAAGATGCCTCTAGGGAGAAAATGGATAAGAAACTAGAAGATCCTAAGTGTAAAAAGAATAACATAACGATTAAACCCCATGATTACACAAAAGAAAATTGGATCTCCCTGAACAGGTTTAAGCCTCAAACTCAATTAACCACAGAACAAATTTTTTAGAAGAAAGACATGGATAAGCAAAAAGCAAACGTACTTGTTGAAACAAACACTCACCTTAGGAAAGTGCCTGCAGGTACTGTGTATCCTCCGAATACACCAATGCATTTAGATCCTAGAACTATTGCCACTAATAGCAAGACCTTAATTAGCCTATATGTTGTTTATCAACTATTCGTTGATTTTGAGAAGACATGTAAAAAGAGAATCACACCTACAGGGATAACTAAAGGGGAAAGGGGTTTTGAGCAAACTAAAGAATGCTATTTAACTGAGGTCATGCCTTTCTTTAAACAATTAAAAGGTCAATTTGAAAGTCTTCAGAAGGGGATAAACTCGGATATTAAAGAAATGGAAAAGAAATTTGATGCAATGATTGTTGAAGTCAATGATTATGAACGGGAACTCAAATATAATGAAATTAAAAGGAAGAATTTGCATATCCTAAATGAGAACTTAGTATTAAGTTGTGTGGCTCAAGATGTGTTTTATACTGTTACTAAGCATTCTATTACTGCTTCTCAATTTCATGAATTAACTGTTGCTTTGAAAGTCTCCCATGATCGTGTCATTGAGCTTGAAAACAAAAACTCAGAACTAAATGAGAAAATTGATTAGGATGATCACGATAATTTGGTAAAACACTTTTCTAAGCTAGAAGTTGAACATTTTGATTTGCAACTAAAATATCAACATCTCAAGGAAAATGTCAAAACCTCAAACATCAAGACATCCTCAAATGTTCCAGAGTTTGATGCACTTTTTGAAATAAACAAAAGTGACAAACAGATTCAAGCTCATTGTAACATGATCAGAAAGTTGAAAGCCCAAATTTCACAATTAAAGGGTGAAAAGAATTACATGACTGGCTCCCAAATGCCTCATCCTTTAGATTCTCAGTGTTCTCAAACTTTTCATCTTCAAAACTTGGTTAATGTTTTACAAAAGGAAAATGAGAGTTTTCTAGAAGAAAATGAAAAAGTTAAACGACACTTTAAAGAGTTATATGATTCAATGAAAGTCACTCGTGACAAGAACAACGAAAAAATAACGTCTTTACAAAAGGAAATTGAGAATCTGAAGAGTCAGGAAAAAGGGAAAATGCCACTTGTCTTTAATGAGAATGTTGCATCAAAGTCATCTGCAGACTGCAAATATACTGTGACTGTTAAATACATTCCTCCTGATATGCTTACACAGCGCGTTCGGGGTCAAAGGAACTTCCTTTTCGTCGAGCAAGTTTTTCAACACCCTAGTCAGTGAACCTAATCGTTGTAGTGTAGTATTAGGGTAAGCCACATGAATTGATATCGTTCTCTAGGGGAATAGGAATGCTAGTGAGAAGTTACTACGCTAAGGTTGGGGTTGAGGAAGATTATTTTTTTTATCTTTTTATGTTTTTTTTAGAAAAGGAAAAGTACGAATCTCGGGGTTTGGATTTGGGGGGTTGGTATTTCTACCGATTACTCAACTTTTATCTAATTATCTAAACTAAGGTGGTGGTAGTCTATGTCTAATTATTGTGTGCTCGTATGATAGTTTAAAGATGTGTTTACTTAGGTTTTACTACTCCTTAATTATCTCCTATTGGTGGTTGAATTGTGACGTCCTTATTCCTAATTACGTTGTGTGTCTAGAGTTGTAGGGTATGCGTTTCTCCCTAATTCTTTGAAGTTACCAAAGGGTCTCATCTACAAAACCCACAAGGGATGATAAACTCTAACTCTAAGGCCTCTTTGGATAGTTTAGCTTACAACAACACAAAGTGCTATAACCTAAGGTTCATAAAGATTAATCAAGCATTAAGTACACAACGAATGACCTATCGCATTACTAGATCATTAATCAACTAAGATAAGAAACAACCAATCAATATTCAATAATTAAGTTTCATATTCCCTAAGCAAACACACAAGTAAATTAGCCGGACATGGAGAACATGCAAGCATACTGATCCGTGCCAAACCGTCAAGTTTTTCTCACTCAAGCCGGCCACTTGTGAATGGCCGACCGTAAGAAACTTAAAACGGTTAAGACACGAACTCAATGAAGATCTGGGGAGTATAGTGTTTCCCCGGGTCTTTATGTCCCAGCGAGCTATGCAATGGATCACCAAACGAATAGTGATCGAGAGATTTGAACGGAAAAAGGGATTGAGAATGATTATAACTACAGGAAAAGCCAACAAATTACAGAGGCTTAAATGCAAATTAAAGAAAGTTAAAAAGATAAAAAATATTAAATAAACGCTATCACTATTTTAAAATTGATGAACGTTTAAAACTTAAAACTTACGTTTAAATAAAATTACGTAAACGTACAAAATAAAAAGTGAGATCTAAGAAATAAAAGTCCTAAAAATATGAAAATGAAATTTTTACAAACCTAATGATAAAAGAAAATATTTAGAAAAAGAAAATTATTTTTATAACTATTTAATTAATTATTATTAATTAAAAACTATTTTTAACTATTAAATATTAGCCTAAAATGCAAGAAAATATGAAATAAAACTAGAAAAATAAAATTAAGACTTAGAAAAATCTAAAATATCAAAATAGAATTTTCAAAACTATTTTTGTATTTTTCTGATTATTTTTCTATTTTCTAGGAATTAAAAACTATTAAAAACTAATTAAATTACTTAAAAATACAAATTTAACTAAGAAAAATCTAGAAAAATATTTTTTTGACTTTTTATATTTATCTAAACTTAAGAAAAATGAAAAATTATTTTTTTGAACCTTTTCTTAATTAATTGGATTTAAAGCTAATTAAAAATGCTTAAAAACTAATTAAAATCAAGAAAAATAGCAAACAGGACTGAAAAAATCTGAAAAATTCAAGATAACCTTAAAATAATATTTAGAATCTAATAAAAATATAAAAAACAGGGGTTGTGTGGAGGAAAATGAAACTGCTATGTCAAGTGCTTATGAAATAAGCACTTCAAATAAGCAAATGAAAATCTAACACCATCCAATGATCACAGAAGCTTAAATAAGCTAAAAGAACTAAAATGCAACAAGTCTCAACTGTCCTAAACCTCTGATTTACATATTGCACAGATTTGATGTTATGAGAATATAAGCTAAAAACAGTTTTAGGGGGTCTACTTTGAGCTTAAATAAGCAATCAAATAAGCTAGAAATCAAAACCAACTATGGAGACCTAAACTAGAACTGGGTGAGAGCTTGTAAACCAAAGTGGAGACCTAGATGAGCTCAAATGAGCTTTGTGCAAGCTCTGCAAAACCTGCATAAACCCTGTGCAGACTCAGCTTTCACTGAGTCATATGCACAGGGCAATTACACCCATTTTGCTAAGTACTTTTGAGGGTTATAAAAAAATTACAAAAACCTATAAAAATGACACTAAGAAATTAGACCTGAGTAAGATTTTAAAAACACAAATTTCACTTAGATTGGCTCAGAAATGAGTCCAAGAAAATTAATCCCATTTGGTCTCAAAAACTGCCTTTTGCAAGTTGACTTTTTTGACAGTATTGAAACTTTGACCAATTTGAGTTTTGATTCCAATTTGTGAACTGAGATTAATGTTTTATGATGTAATGCAACTGAAAAAGGCTATGTTATAGACTCCTATGCCTAAATGCAAGTATATGTTATCTCTAATCTAACTGTTATGAGTGTGGAATGAGATTAAAACTAAAGTTGACCATCACAGGTCTAAGGTGCAAATGCTTGATCCTGGTAACTCTAATATTCCTAATAGAAGCTACTATGACAGATATTACCCTTCAACAGAGTCTCATACTTAGAATAAGAAGCAGTTTCAAACACTACTTTAGGTTCTAAAATGCAATATATCTATTCTAAACCAAATTCTGAGCTAAAGCATCTACCAATACAGACCTATAATACCTAAATGAAGCAAATTATCCAACTACTCAAGACTAATTCTAGCTAAACATCCTGATGCCTAAGAGACTGTTATGAAACAGGTGTGAAAATAGGAACTTACATGAATCCTGTCACAATGACATGCCAAATAAATCCAATGAGCTACTTTCTAACACTGATTAACAACCCAACTAGGATCACTATATACCCACATTAATCACCATACAGCAGCTCTGGACCATTTCCATTGAACATACAGATTTTGACTTTAGTTGACCAAGTGAGTAATTTGAGTGAATAACAAGTGAAACAAATGTAAACCTTAAATAAGCTACAAGGAAGCTTAACAAGGCTCACTGAAACAACAGCAAAGCTTATTAAAAGCTTGGCTTTTATTTTCTTTGAAATTTACTTGAACAAAATATATAAGAAAAACATGAAAATTGATAAAACTTGAAATTAATAACTGAACAGGTTTGCAATACAATGGATGAACTTAGTTTAATACAAGAAGCTTGAGATTACACTTTTTAGAAACTATTTAAGACATAGAAAAATAAAACGACATACATGAAAAATTAAAACTAAACTACTGCCCTTAGCTTCTTTCTTCTCTTTCTTTTATAGCTCCAAATGCTTCTCTCTCATGTTCTGAGCTTTTCCCACCTCTCTTTAGGACCCTTGGATAAGTTAAGTGGATATTGGCCATAGATTGCATTTTTGGCGGGAAATGGATATTTGGCAGTTGTGGGTTGAGTGAGGGGGAGGGTGAAGTAATAAATGCTATCTTGGATTGTTATGTTTGGAGTGATAAGGTGGGTGGGATATGAGCTGGGATTGTGTGTTGCAGGCTTTTGCAGAGAAAGCAGTTGAGAAGAAGGAAAATTGGCGCCAAGGGGTGTTTGTTTTGACCAGTGTTGACTGAGGTGGATTATTAAAAGGGAAAGGTCAAAATAAGGGGTCCAATTTGTATGGCAGGGGTCACAAGCAGATATGACATGGTCCAAAGGTTTATAAAGGGTTTAATAAACAAGGACTAATTATGCAATTTCTGAAAATTAAGGGACCAATCCTGTCAATTATGCAAAGTTGTTCCAAGGGCTAAAAGTGACAAGTTTTAATAATACAAGGACCAAACTTGACATTTTCCAATTTTCCAAGGACTAATTTTGCCAAATTTTAAACTTGGAGGACCAAACTTGTAATTTCTCAAAACTTTTGATATTTTTCACCAAAGGACTAATTTTGACAAGTCATGATTTTAAAAGGACCTTTGGTGATTTTTCTTTTGAAATTAGGACTCAGGGACTATTTTTGACAATTTTAGAAACTTGGGGGACTGAAACTGCCAATTATGCAAACTTTGCTCATTTTTCATCTGTTTTTAAACATTTTGCATCTGAAACATATAAATTGCAATTTTGGAATATTTTCAGTATTTTGATGCATTTCTGAGCATTTTTAGACGTTTTGCAGTTCAGATTGACCCAAAAATGATGAGTATTTACACACTCATCACATACACACAAATAATTGAAGACATAATTAAATTAATGAAGTAAACAACTTATCTTGGTGTAAGATAGGGTTTAGAACCCTAAAATACGACCTTGGTTCGGTTTAGGGTTTACTCCAAAAGTTTACCCAAAAGACTACTCTCTGGAACTGAAAAATTCGGATTCTATATATAAGATTACATGTGCGACGGCGTCACCTTATGATTTGTGACGCCGTCGTGTCGCCGTCATTAGGGTTTCGTCTTGGCCAAGTTAATCTTGCGACGGCGTCACCTTATGCTTGTGACGCCGTCCTCTTTAGCTTCTGACGCCGTCTGGATTGAATCTAGGCCGTCTGAGTTGCGACGACCTACTCTTTTAAAGCCCGACGCCGTCCTTCAGAACTTAGCAATTTCTCTTTTGAGCCGTCACAAATTCCTCCGACGGCGTCGCAGATTAAGCAGTGACGCCGTCCCCTAGTAATTTAGCAGCTTGAGTGTCTCGATTCTTGACTTTGGCCATTTTCTTCATATATCCGCGCTTTTTCGTCCAAATAAGTGCCATTACAGCAGTTTGCCTTCAAGAGACCTAAAAAGTGAAAAGAAACGATATTAAGCAATAACGGATACAAAAGTGATCAAATAAGGGCTTAAACGACCCCTCAAAAAGGTACATTTTAAAACCTTATCACCTCCTCATCTTAGAAATAACGAACTTGTGTTTCATAACTATTTCGCTCACCTTAAGAATAGTCTAGAATGTCTCCGTGAGATTGTAGAAGGGGATTTCATAAATAAGCCACTTGATAGAGAAATTAGGTTTGCTTATATTTAGGCCAAACGATCTCAGGAGCTGTTAGAATGTTTAATAGCAACATGTCTTAAATCCTTAGGTGCGAAAGATAAAGCTGTGATGCCTTGTTCTATGCCTAGTTCCAAGTATGCAACCCATTCTATGCCCAGTATTAAGAAAGTGAACTCTAAAGTGCCTTCAAGTAGTTCAGATCCCTGCACGTCTAGTTCAGGAATGCAAAAAGTAGCTCAACCAACTAATGTTCCCATAATTCCCTCTACAGGAGTAATCAGTGACATAAAAGCAAGCGGGTCAAAGCCTCCAGGAAATACAAAGCAAGATAGGACCTCGCTAGCTAAGAATGTGCATTGGAAGAGAGTAGAAGACCACCCTAGGAACACTAAGTTTGAGTTGAATAAAACGAATCGTGTTGATTCTAGTATTAGCTATAAGTGTACTGTAATTAATTCGAATTATGCTACTATCTGCAAACCATGTAATGATGACTGCTTAATTTCTGTTACTAATCATGAATGTGGTGTGAATGATTTGATTAATGATGTTAAATGTCCAGTTAAAATTGTTAATGTCAAAAATCAAGCTAAGAAGGCTAAAAGGCAAAGGCGAAAGAAAGTTAGAAAACATTGGAAACCCACAAGAAGAAAATTTAGTAATACATGTTATCAATGGATACCTACTGGCCGTAAGTTTAATCTTAATGATTTTTGCCCTAAATTTGCTAAGTCAATGCCCATTAGAAAATGGATGCCTACTGGTAGAACTATTCCTTTAAGAAGTGAACATACTTTGAATAGGTCAAATACGGACACTAGCACTGCATCTACTCCTGATGATTCCATTGTTTCTACTTCCGATGTGGGTGTTCCAATCACTGTTACTAACCAAATGGAACCCATTCTTGCATGGGGATCCCAATTATCCAGTTATCCATTCTTGTCTGTGTTCAACTGCAGATCGTTCAAATCGTTCTGTGGTACCTGGACTCAGGCTGTTCCAAGCATATGACTGGAGATCGCTCGCGGCTCATGAACTTCGTGAGTAAATTCATCAGGACTGTTAGATTCAGGAACGACCATTTTGGAGAAATTATGGGTTATGGAGACTATGTTGTTGGCGATAGTGTAATCTCCAGGGTATATTATGTTGAAGGTCTTGGTCATAACTTGTTTTCTGTTGGTCAATTCTGTGATTCCGATCTAGAAGTGGCATTTAGAAAACATACTTGTTTCGTTAGAGAACTTGATGGTGTGGAACTGTTAAGAGGAACTCGTGGTTCAAATCTATACACCATCTCTATCGATGACATGATGAAGTCTTCTCCAATCTGCTTGTTGTCAAAGGCTTCAAAGACAAAATCATGGTTATAGCATCGTCGTCTCAATCAATTGAACTTCGGCACCATCAATAATCCTTCCAGAAAGGATCTTGTAAGAGGTTTACCCAGATTAAAGTACGAAAAAGATCATCTTTGTTCATCATGCCAATTGGGAAAAAGCAAGAAATATGCCCACAAACCCAAACCCACAAACTCAGTAATGGAAGTTCTGCATACCCTTCATATGGATTTGTGCGGACCAATGAGAGTGCAAACGATAAATGGGAATAAATATATTTTAGTCGTTGTTGATGACTACTCTCGATTTACTTGGGTAAAGTTTTTGAGGACAAAGGATAAAACTCCAGATGTCATCATCAAACTTATCAAGCAGCTTCAGGTTCGACCTAACAATACTGTTAGAATTGTTCGAACAGACAATGGCGCAGAGTTCGTTAACAAAGACTTAAGTCAATTTTATGAAAGTGTTGGAATCAGTCCTCAAAGAAGTGTTCCACGAACTCCTCAAGAGAACGGTGTAGTTTAAAGACGAAATCGAACTCTTGTGGAAGCCGCAAGAACAATGCTAATTTATTCAAAGGTTCCAATGTTTCTCTGCGCTGAAGCCATTGCCACTGCTTGCGACACCCAAAATCGTTCCCTCATACACACATCTCATGGAAAAAATCCATACGAACTTGTCCATAAACGAAAACCTGATCTCTCCAATCTTCGCGTGTTTGGTGCGTTGTGCTATCCAACGAATGACGATCAAGATTTAGGTAAATTAAGAGCTAAGGCGGACATTGGAGTTTTTGTAGGTTATGCATCAAATAAGAAGGGTTACCGAATCTACAACAAAAGAACTCGAGATATCATGGAAACTATTCACGTCACGTTCGATGAGTTGTCCGGGAAAATGGATCCAGGACAATCCAGTTCTGGACCTGCATCTCAACCTTCATCAAGTAGTCCCATTAGTTCTACTCTTGTACTTAACCCCTCACCAGCAACTCCTTATGTACCTCCTTCAGAAGATGATTTGAAGAAATTGTTTGATCCAATGTTTGATGAACACTTTGAGCCAATTGTTAATGATCTGTCAAATCCATCATCAGAGGCTGCTCCTATCCCTGTCAATGAAGTTAACCCTTCAGTTTCTATGTCATTAAGTCAAGAAGCGCCTGCTGCTGATCACTCTGTCTCATCAATAAATCATCAATCATCGAGTGTCATCATGGAATTGTTTCTGGAACCTATGATGGAGATAATCACTTTGCTACTTCTGAAGATGCCCCCTTTGAGAACATATTTGCTCCTGAACCATCATCAGAACCATCTTCATCAGGAGAAAACGACTCTGCTACTTTAGTTCCTCAACAACAACAACCACACGAACACCTTAGAAAATGGACACATGATCATCCATTGGATAACATCATTGGAAACCCCTCTCGTCCAGTATTCACTCGTAAACAACTTGCAACTGATGCCTTATGGTGCTTCTTCAACTCTGTACTGTCTAAGATCGAACCAAAAGACGTTAAAACTGCCATGAATGAAGACAGCTGGTTCAATGCCATGCAAGAAGAAATTCATGAGTTTGATCGACTAGATGTATGGGAATTAGTACCCGCTCCTGATTGTGCTATGATCATTGCTCTAAAGTGGATCTTCAAAGTAAAACTTGATGAGCATGGTGATGTATTAAAGAACAAGGCTCGATTGGTTGCAAAAGGATACCGTCAAGAGGAGGGTATTGACTTTGAAGAATTATTTGCTCCAGTTGCACGTATCGAGGCAATCAGAATTTTCCTGGCTAATGCTGCTAGTAAGAATATGGTAGTCTTTCAGATAGATGTAAAGACGACTTTTCTTAACGGAGATCTTAAAGAAGTCGTATACTTCAACCAACCTGAAGGTTTTGTGAATCCAGAGCATCCTACTCATGTCTATCGCTTGAAGAAGGCTCTTTACAGTTTGAAGCAAGCTCCAAGGGCATGGTATGATACGCTATCAAAGTTTCTTCTATCTACTGGATTCAGCAAAGGAGCAGTTGATCCGACATTGTTCACCAGAAAGTCAGGAAAACATTTAATTTACGTTCAAATCTATGTTGATGATATTATTTTTGCCTCGACTGACCCCAATGAATGTGACCATTTTTCTAAGGAGATGGGCTCTAAATTTCAAATGTCAATGATGGGACAAATGTCATTTTTCTTGGGATTACAAATTTCACAAAGTCCCGGAGGCATTTTTATAAATCAATCTAAATATGCAAATGAGATTTTTAAGAAATTTGGATTTGATTCTTGTGTCCCTGTTGACACTCCCATGATAGAGCGTACTAAACTGGATGAGGACCACTCAGGGATCATGGTAGATCAAACGAAATATCGTAGTATGATTGGATCCCTGATGTACCTCACAGCGAGTAGACTAGATATTCTGTTCGTTGTATGCATGTGTGCTAGATACCAGGCTAAGCCTACCAAAAAGCACCTTGAAGCGGTTAAACGGGTCTTTCGGTATCTCCAAGGAACCATCAATATGGGACTTTGGTACCCGAAGGACACCGGTATGTCACTAACAGCCTATGCAGATGCTGATCATGCAGGATGTCAAGATACACGTCGAAGCATGTCTGGAGGTGCTCAGTTTTTGGGTGATAATCTTGTGAGCTGTTCTTCTAAGAAACAAATGAGTACTTTTGTATCCTCTACAGAGGCTGAATACATAGCCATGTCATCTTGTTGTGCTAAAATCCTATGGATGAGATCCCAATTATCTGACTATGGCTTTGAATTCAACAAAATCCCTCTGTATTATGATAACAAAAGTGACATTGCTCTCTCATGCAACAACATACAACACTCAAGAGCAAAGCACATCGACATTCGACATCATTTCATCAGGGAGCAGGTGGAAAACGGTGTGGTGGAACTTTATTTTGTGAGGACTGAATACCAGTTAGCAGACATCTTCACCAAAGCTCTTCCTAGAGAACGTTTTGAGTTTATCCTCCCACGACTTGGTCTAAAGAGTCTACAACCGGAAACACTTAAATGTCTTCAAGAGGAAGAAGAGGAGTAAAAGGTTCTTCTCCATCCATCTCTTGTAAATAGTTATTCAAAAAAGCAAAATACAAAATTACAAAACAAACAAAAAGCAAATAGAAAAATATAAAACTTTCAAAAATTTCAAAAATATTGTCATTTTGTCATGTTTATCTTGATTCGATAATATCTACGGTCTTTGTGTTGTCATTCAAAGAGTGACACGGGTCTTTAGATGTTGTTCGAATATATTAAAAAAAAATAAAAAAAATTGAGAGAAAGTGAAACAAAGGCTTATAGTCATTTCAGTCTATAACCCGTTTTTAATAAAAAAAAGCAGAGCATTGCTTTATCTTATTTTTCACATCTCATGCTCTGATTCTAAAAACAAATGTTTGTCACTAAAACGACAAATGTTTCCTTCACAAGTATTTTTCCTTCTAGAAATTCTTCTGAAAAATATTTGTTATCTTATTGAAAACTAATAAAAATAACTCGGTCTCAATTTTTTTGAAAATCATCTGGACTTGACATTGGTCAAAATCTCTATCTCTCAATCCACAACTTATGTCATTAATTGAGGGGGAGAATGATTTCATTTAAATCAAAAGGTTATTTGTCATACAACTGGTTCAGACCAAGGTTTATGTCATGTTTTCAAAAGATACTCAAGCATGTTTTTGGAGTTTAAAGTCTCAGCTTTAATCCTCACCAATTGAAATGTTTTTCAAAAGCAAGTCACAATTCTCCGCAAATGTTTTCAAAATCAATTTAAATCTACAGAGATCACAAATCTCAAATGATTTGAAAATTGTGATCGAGGGAGAATTTGTGATTTAAATTGGATTTAAACTGATGATTCGATAAATGGTTTTAAAGTGATATACAAGCTCTCCTCCCCACATGTGCCAAACGATTTCAAATTTTTCATGCATATGTTGAGGGGGAGCATCTATTTCAAACCAAAAAGGATTGAAACGTGATTGATTTGTTTCAACGTGCAGATTCTCCCTAATATGTGCAAAACTCTTTCAAATCTCTATGCACATATTGAGGGGGAGCAACGTTTTGAAAACCACATCCTTTACAAAAATACCCTTAACAAAGTATGAAAAATACTAATTTTGATCAGGAAAGTGATGTTGATATCTTTTAGAAAATGGTAATCAAAGAAGTGAATCCTTCCTCTTGCCTCCGTGTGCCAAAACGATCTCAAATACATGATGCACATGTTGAGGGGGGGCTCTTTTTCTAAAAATATCAAAAATAATTCAGGTACAAAAATGCTTTGATAATATATCACATGTATCTGGATTGATTTTCAAATGGTTTTCAATTGATTCCAATGGCAGATGAACAATACCAAATAGACCGACCAAATTTACTTTATGTATGATGATATAAGGATGGTTAGGTTAGGTATTCGTTCCCACGATCCCGCCAGAGCCGGAGGGATCTACCCAGGGACAATCCACTAGATAGTGTAGAGTCCTTAGGTATGATGAAAAAAGGAGAAAAGTGAGATATGGGAAGAGTGCGGAATGAGATAGAGCTAGAACTGGAATAAACCCAACAAGGTTCTAGTTATGAAGTCTCGGTAAGCACTGAAGGGGTTGAAGAATGAAAAAGAATTGAATTAGAAAAGGGTGAAAATAAATAGCCCTTCAATAATTCAACCTTAGGGCAGAAACCGGGTTCAATACATATGGTACTGGTTGTTACTTAGGTAACACCGGTATTGAAGACAAGACGTCATGGACCCAGTGACGCATTGCACTACAACTTCCCAAGCTACTCAAGTTTCTCTTAAAAGGGACTTGTTTCATTCTCACGGGGAACCTACATAATCTATCGACTTTCTCTTAGAGATTGTTGATATTGAAGAAGGAGACCCTCTCCCTAGTCTCCGGCATAGGAACCAAATGTGCACAATTGAGTCTAGAGCCACGAGATCATCAAATAAATCTCTTTAGGACACAGTCAATGAAGACTCTCTGTTTCACACAATGTGGAAAGAGATATTATATTCTTAGAGTCCTACGCATTATCCTTGTGGTATTGCCAGAATATCTGAGTGATATGCAAACATATTCACGATGAAGATGGAAAGCCTTCTAGAGCCAACATCAAACAAACTCTTGGTAGGTGGCATGTGAGATCTATCCAATAGATAAACCATGTGACAACTGAACAGAAACAATGGGGCGATTCAAACTTATGAATCAATCCTGGTTCAGGTTATGGATTGACGGATACCTTTGAAAAACCGGTCGTTGTGCTTAAAAAATTCTTTTCTTTAGCACATCGACTGTGTATTAATATTTCAAATATAAAAGGTGTTTATGATTGATAATTGATTTTTTCTCAAAAACCCTCGTTGTATTGCAAAAACACTTTATTGAGCAGTACTCGATTGTTTTTCAAATCTCTTTTCATCAATCAGTGAATCTCAAATTCGCTTGTTCACTCAGTCTGTGTTGTCTTCTTTGAGACGTTCCGGTTTGAGAACAACTAGAGCAGCTGCGAAACCCTGTCAAGGAGATTCTTTGGAATTATACTTGATCACAGGCAGTACTTGTACTGATCAACGGGGAACCGTGGGCCGTGTACCTCAATTCAACGAAAGTGATCAAAGACACTTTCGTGCGCTTTATTGCTAACTGTTGTATGCAGGTATACCCAACGTTTGTAGCTGATCAGAATGGAGAGGTCAATCCATAGCCGCATGCTCACACAACACATTCATCTCTAAATAAATCATGATAAGTGCATCAACGACTCTGATATTTTCATTCCATGCTTCTGCTACGCTGCTGCAAATATCATGAATCAACTAAAGCGTCCGCTACTCTAATGAGAAGAAATCATGATCCAGAATATGAGCATGTCGGTCCAAAAGTCACAACATCACATAATGTCAACACTACAATGGAAGAGTCAGAGATTTATGGTAGCTGATGTTCTTAAAGCTGACTCAAAACTCATTATCACATGGATCAGTTAAAGACCTCCACTAGGATTATCCAAACATGCAAAAATGAAGAATCAAAGACTACGGGCTACAGAGCAAGGAACATTAACAAGAATCCAAGAACAATCTTAATGTAATATCTGTTTGTATTCAATGTATTTTGAGGTGACCTCCCTTAGGGGGAGATTGTTAGGATTTAGTAAATCCAGATATTAAAGTGTCGGTCACCTCAAATATATGTAATTGTTAGAAAGCTCGTAGTCGTAGTTATTTTATGTTAGTATTTAGTTAAGTAACACCATGGAGGACGGACAGGTCTTTACCCACTGTATACCTGATCCATAGCCCGTAGGTGGCGTTTATGTAAGAAACTATAAATACCCTCTACCTCCTAAGGTAGAGGGTTGGAGCTAATAATAATACTTTTACTTTCTCTCACTAAGTTCCAAAACCTCTAACTCTTTCTCTCTCTAAAACCTTATAGTATACGCCTACTTTGATCATGGTTTGATGTGTTTGTGAAATCGAATATGTTACATGAGCTTTATTGATTTAGTATCGAGGAGGCCACCTCGGTCACATTTGAAGATTGGAGTTGGTAGTTATGCCAACAGTTGGAGAAACGGTAGTGTGCCCATCACGATGTCCTCTAATGACACATCTACCTTGCATTTCATGATCCGGTTTCTTGACTTCAAAGCTTGAACTTTGGGCGGACGGTAAGTGGTGATGACTTGATTACAGATTTAGACTACATGCTTGTTTTTTATTTTACACCAATTATATATCCCATGTCTTATCCTACCCTTTAGTCATGAAGCGTGTCTAGGTGATGCAGCGAGCAATCTTTGGTGTCTTGGCCATGGATTTGGTCATGTATCATCGAGTCACCCCTTAACCTTTTTCGTGTCTACCCATATTGCCTTCGAGAATTGTTTAGCCCTTAACTCTAGTGGTGGAGATTTGTGTAACCGCCAAGCTTATGATAAAATACATGCTATGACTGTGCGATTGAGTGATCACCCCGAAATTGACACTTAGAATAGTTGAGAGATTTGAGTGTTTTGTTCTCATTTCGTGAGGTGTTCGGATTTGTTTCATTTTAGCATAAGGGATTTGTAAACTCATATTTTCCAGGTTATGGGAGATATCTTTTTAGGAATCTTTCTAATAAGGTCTACTTGAGGGCAAGTAGAGTTCAAGTGGGGGGATATTTGATAACACCAAATAGTCTTGAATATTAAGTGTCAATTTCCTCCGATAATGCTTGTAATTTATATCATTTATATGGATTTACTCTTGTTTTCCATTGTTTTCCACTTTCATGTAAATTACGAGCATTGGAGATAAAGAGACGCGAAACTAGAGAAATATCTAAAGATTTATCACAGTATGCTATTTTGAAGAAGTTACGGCGTAACTCATCTCTCACATTACGCCGTAACTATTGCGTGACTCAGAAAACCAACTTATCAGAAGGTTACGGTGTAACTCGTCCCAAAGGTTACGACGTAACTATATTAGGTCAAAAGAGGTTCCACGCCGCTGATACTTACGCCGTAACTACTCCATCAACTACGACGTAACCGAGTTTATTAAAGACTACGACATAACCACTCATTAGGTTACGCCGTAACCAGAAGATCTAGTGCAATATACGAGGAGATATAAGGTTATGGCGTAACTCTTATATTAGTTACGCCGTAACCCAGATCTGGCCTATAAATACCCCACGAATTCCAGCATTTTAATCATCCCATTCCATACACAACACTCAGAGAACGTGGGAAAAAGCTCAAGGCAGGTCTAGAGGAGCATACGGAGCTGTCTCCAAGGGAGAAATCACTCCCCTATGATAAGCATTAGCGTTTTATATTTCTTTTACTTTCAATTCATGTATTTCATACCCTTGAATATTGAATTGGTTTGCATGATTAATATGAGCGGCTAAGCACCTCTTGGTGTTGGCCTAGTTATGATTCCTTAATTGTTTTGTTTGCATTTACTTTACTTCCGTACAATTATTTCTAAGTGTATGCATGCATATATTATTGGTAGCCACCCTTGGTTCGGTAGTTTTGAATGGCGATAGAGGCCAATTTCCTAGGAGATATGACCAACTGACCCTAGGTGAGCGGACTAAGACGGGAAGGGTAAGATATGACCAACTGACGACCCTTTCTACTTGTGCGATTTGACCAGCTGATCACCTATCATTTGGATGAACTTAAGAATTAGGGGGTGCGTGTCTAAGTTCCTAACGGCCGGGCATTCACTATTATAAATCTAGCATGTAGCGGTACTTAACGACTTGGCTTAGGGGACCAGGAACAACATGACTTATGAAGGGACTCCTGACTTCTTCTGTGGTGGAATCTTTGCTGATTGGTTAGGGCGAATTGACCAAATGCTGTCCTCTCGACTTTGACCCCACCTGAAGTAATTGGAAGTAAGTAGACGTAGACATAACTAGCTAGGAGGATTAACTAGGTTAGCACCACTCTCCTCTATTGATTTCCCTTTATCCTTTATTTGCTTTTATTCTGTTTTATTCTGCATTAGTAGTTTAATTAATTAAACCCTATCGAAACTATTATTAATCTGTGACACCTAGACTTAGTAATAATCCATCACACATAGCTCTTGGGACGACCTCGGCTTTACCGATTACTACACTACACACGACCGGGTACACTGCCCGTTAGTGCACTAGGGTAGACCATAAGTATAACGAGACATTATAAATATTAAGACCTGGTCAGTAAAACCTGCATTAACAAGTGTAGGGAAGATTACACATGTTTTTATAAAAGAACGTGAATATGAGAATTATGATTATTGAAAAATATATATATGTGTGTATGTTAGAGTCAAATGCTTGTATTGAGTCATAATGGATGTTTTGTAGGAATTTTTCCAGATTCTAAAGATGTAATTTTTCCAGAATTTTTCTAGAAAAACGCAGCAGACCAGTTTCTGTCAGGATAACATGACGGCGTCAGACTCGCTACCTGACGGCGTCAGGAGGAGCAAAAACCACTTATCTAACTTTCTCTCGTTTTCTGTGCTACTTATAAATTTTTAGAATTTCTCATAATTTTCCATAAAACCTGCAAACATCCATTCCACAAGCATTATATCCTAGTTTAGTAGAGTCATATATAGTTATACCGCTGATTTTATGTGAAGAAAGTATGTTTTCTTAAAGTGTGCAGGTTTATTTATCAAGAAGAAGAAACATAAGATTTGATGGAGCTTTTTACGCATACATTCTTCTTGGAGAAGAATTTAACCACTACTTCACACGGATCCTACCGAGCTAATCAGGGAAGTACTAGTTTCTTTCTCTTTTAATTACCTTCCACTATTATAACTATGATACTTTCGGGGAACATTGAGGACAATTTCCAGTTTAAGTGTAGGGAGGGAGAATAAAATGGGAACTTTGAAACTATGCTTATCCTTAACTTTGTCTTGTCCTATTTCATTTGTGTAATAAGCTATGAGAAATATCGGTTAGGGTAATTTTAGCACCAAATTTAAAAATTTTCATGACACGTAGGAGTGGGTCTTTAGTCTTAATAAAGCGTCTCATGGATATGAAGTTATATGACTAGCACAAAAACGCTTTACCACTCAAAGTTCACCCCAAAAATGTGAGGTTCGCCCCTAGATTTGTAAGAATTAAAGCATTCAACTTTAATGCTTTGAGAGTGTACCGGTAGTATAATAGATTCTAGAACTTGTTTTATGATGCATCCCGAGATCGCTAGTGAGAATACACTTGTGTAGTTAGGAATAACTAAATGATAAGAGGCATTAGGATAACCCTTGTTTGATACCCGTATTATAATTACTTCTTCCACATCGGTTGAGTAATTCCCCTACACCCTTGCGTTGTACTCATCTTTAGTACACGATACCCCTAGTTAACCCCTCAGAGCCTATCCTTTTCGCGGTTCTTGAGATGTTTCGGTTTTCCGAAATATCAATGAGGAGCATTGTTTACAATCCACCCCCAAATGTATACCCAAATCGCCTTAGCCTACCCTGTATGAACTTACTTTTAGTGCATTATTGTTATCATACTAAACCCCTAGTTCAATTATCTAGTTACTTGCATAAGTTTCTATGTCGAGTCATATCCTTGGTATACAGTTTTGGGATGATTTTGACTCATGGGTAAAGTTAAATTTTATGGAGTGATGGGAAAGAACGTTAAATTTAAATTCCCTTTATCTATGTAATAATGTACTCCAAGTGTTTTGATCTTTTCAATTCGGGTCAAATTATTGTTAGAAATAATAAAAACTCAAGTGTAGGGATGTGCCTATAAATCCCTTATATTTTGATGTTATCGTGGAGGATGGTAGAGTAAAAGTGTTTGAAAAAAAAATGAAAAAAAAAACATATGGGCTACCATCCTACATCTATCTTTAAATTTATGTTTGTCTGTTTCAAGTTATTTAGAGTTTAGAGAGTCGAGTCTTGGCTTAGCAACGCCATTCTTCTCATGCTTGTAACAAAAGATTTTTGACTTGCCACCACTAAATAGCCTACCCAACCAAACCCTTTGTTTCCCTACCGTAAGCCTAACGTTACAACCCTTTAAAAGACCTCTTAGATAGTTTTTCCTAGGTGCTTACGCCAAAGTGATGGAGGTTTGATCTAGTCTCAAGCCTATGGTAATCTATGTATTAGGACAGGTTAATGAGTGTTTATCTTCCATTTCCATTTGATATATTTCATATACACTCGAGAGATGAGAGTATCCAAACACCACTTGTGAGGTGCTAGTACGTAATTTCCGTGCTAGTTATGACTTTTGCGGGGATTATACTTGTTATGAATTATGTTAAACCATTGATTTATGCCCCTTAACTTATAGATTGATTGGCCAAAAGCACATTTGCCTGAGGACAAGCAAATACCAAGTGTAGGGATATTTGATAAGGATTTAAAACGTACACTTTTAAGGGGTCGTTTAAGCTCTTAATTTCCCACTTTTATATCAGTTACTGCTTAATTTCGTTCCTTTTCACTTTTTAGGTCTCTTGAAGGCAAAATGCTAGAATGATGCTTATTTGGACGAAAAAGAGTGAATATGTGAAGAAAATGGCTAAAGTCAAGATCAAGACACTCAAGATGCTGGAAGTGCACCCGACGGCATCACAAACAAAGAGCGACGCCGTCCCTATATTTGTGACGGCTACGAAGACCTTTTCCCTTAGACGGCCTAGATCCAGATTCAGACGGCGACAGAAGCTGAAGCTGACGGCGTCACAACCACAATGTGACACCATCCTAAAGTTGACTTGGCCAAGACGAAACCCTAATGGCGGCGATATGACGGCGTCACAATTAAAAGGTGACGCCGTCGCAGTTGTAACTCTATATATAGAATTCGAATTTTCAGACTGTTAAAGAGGTAGACTTGTGTAGTGAAAACCTAAAACGATTGTAGTCCTTCTAGGACATTATTTTAGGGTTCTAATACCCTATTTTACATCGAGATAAGTTATTTATTCCCTTTGATTTCATTATATCTTCGATTGAATGTGTGTATGCTTGCATGTTTAACATGCCCGGCTAATTTAGTTATGTGTTTGCTTAGATCTATGAAACCTAGTTATTGAATATTGATTGGTTGTCTCTTATCTTAATTGTAAATTGGCTTAGAAATGCTTAAAGTCATCGTTGTGTTATTAATGCTTGATTAATCTTTGTTGAACATTAGTTTATAATTACTAGTGGAATTGTAGGCTAAAAATCCAAAGAAAACTTTAGTGTTAAGTTTATGAATCCTAGAGATTTCGTAGTCATTAACCTTAGGTAGCTTCAAAGAGTTAGGGATAAAAGCAAACCCTACGACCTTAGAAAACACAACGCATTAAGAATAAGGACGTGACAATTCAACCATCAATAAAAGATAACTAGGGAGTAATAGTATCTAGGTAGACACATTTTTAATCATCATACGAGCACACTTAAATAGACATAGACTACCCCTTAGATTAGATGATTAGAATAGTAGAGTAATCGGTTGAAGTACCACCCCCAAATCCAATACCCCGAGATCGTACCTTTTATTCTCTATAAAATATAAAAAAGATTAAAAAATAATCTTCTTCAACCCCAAACTGAGCGTAGTAATTTCTCATTAGTATTCCTTTTCCACTAGAGAACGATATCAATCCCGAGGCTTACCCTAATACTACACTACAACGATTAGGTTCACTGCCTAGGTGGTTGAAAAACTTGTTCGAAGAAAAGGAAGTTTCCTTTGACCCCGAACGCGCGTTGTTCGCGTATCGACATGATGGTTCCATGCAAAGTAAACCTACTAATTCATCATTATGGGCTGCTTCCCCCTCTAACATTAGTACCATGCCTACTATTCCTTAAAACCCACATCAGTTAAACCCGGCACAAATGTTGGCCTTAATTCAAACTCAACAAGAATTGTTGGCTTAGTTGGAGTATAGTAAGAATCAAAAAATAGGACTGTCAAAACATACAACTGTAATGTTACTACCTCACGTTCCATGGTCTTTCAAACATGCGTTAATAGGCTCTTTAAGCCCGGTTCTATTAATAGCAACCCACCTGGTTTCCCATCACACCAGCCCACCAACAACCCTTCTCCATTACCGGCCCAGCAACAACAATTAATGGGCCATGCCTCGTTTACAAGCCAACTCACTATGCTTTGGGACAGTCGGGTTCTACACCTATACCGGGGAAAGAAACGATATTATCACATGCTTTTAACATTACATGATCCCACTACCGGTGCTTGCAATAAGGACACGGGTGCAAATTCCCACCTTAATGCTTCTGTTAATACTCTTAGTAATACTTTTAATATGTGTATAAATCCATCGGTCTCTGTTGGTGATAGTTATTCTATACCTGTCACCAACATGGGTTATAGCATTTTACCTACTCCTCATAGGCCTGTTCACCTAAATAACGTCCTTATAACTCCTAACATTGTCAAAAATTTAATTTTCGTTCATCATTTTGTTTGTAATAATAATTGTACCATTGAATTTCACGCTTTTGGTTTTTCTATTAAGGATTTCATGACTCGTCAGGTACTTCTACGATGTGATAGCACTAAGGATCTCTACACGGTTGCCTTCTCCGGTTCCTCAAGTATTCTTAACTTGTCAACATATTTCACACCTTCAATGTGTCTGTTCGGTTCATTTAGTACCCAAGCTTCCTTAAACTAAGGTTTGAATAAAAAATACCCTAAGTGTCTTATAACCGTAAACATCAACTAATTCACTTAGTGAATAGTCAATATATGAGTCATATTCAGGAAGCTTAGGACAAGCCAAAGAAGAAAGACTTTCCATTCAGTGAGGCGGGACTCAGTGAATGATACCTGAGCCAAAGAAGAAGGTGATGGGTTCAGGGAGTGATGACAATAGCTCACTAAACCCATGTCTCCTCAACAATAAAGAAGACTGAAGACTGAATGAAAGGCGGGATAAGGCGGGATAAGTTTAAAATGTATAAGGGGGAGTCCTTATCAAGCAAATGTCAAACTTACCCTGAATGGCTAAAGATCACAACAGTGTCATCACTGCTATTCAGAAAGAAACATTATCCCATACTCAAAGTAGAATACTATAACAAAGACAATATACGCAGGCATTTTGTCCAAACGAGCAGATGTTATCTTTTTCTTCATTGTAACGGTTGTCCAAATACTTGTGCATAAATAGGATCATAAGGTGGAGTAAAAGGTTGACAAGTTTGTGCACTTAATGCTTAGACATTCACAAACTCTTTTACTCCTCTAAAGACAACTAAGTCCCTGAGGTTAGCTCAGTTGGTTAGCATAGTTATACTTAAGCTTAGCTTAAGTTTAGAGAGGGGATTACCAAACTTGTCTATTCAATCCCAAGTGTTGTTCTGCAAATACTTGGGTGTAATTCTTTGTTAATTTCAAATAGAGTTAAACGTTGAAAAACCTTTGTGTCTATTTTACTTTACGTTTTTGTGGAAAACTAGAAGGAGGGTTTAATAGTTTTGCCAATTAAAACTTTGTTTTGAATTTTTTAGATCGACTTATGTCAATCCATTTAGATCGTGTGTTGGATATTGATAGATGGACATATACATAAATAATGCAAAGAGATAAAGAGTAAAGGAACACAAAACCACAACACAAGTATTTATAGTGGTTCGGCTACAAGGACACATTCCTTTCCCTACTCCACTCCCCGAGTACCCAACTCGAGAGTTTATAAGCACTACACAACACAAGCTCCTTAATGTGGCGGAGAAGCCTTCAAAATGTCGCCTACACTTTATTCGGTACAAGGCTAGACACCGAGTTCTTCCATGAGGTAGAACCAAACCTATCACAACGTCGCCTACACTTTATCCGGTACAAGGCTAGATACCGAGTTCCATTACAAAGGAGGAACTACTACCCAACACTATAACCCAAAGGAGAAAATCTTCTTTTTACAACACTTTAAAGGATATCAATACCTTTTAACCAAAACTACACAAATATACATCGATGCCTCATATCGAATGTACACCTTCGGCACTATACATCAATGCCTTCAACTCGACACGCTAATAGAGGGAGAGAAGAACTATCAACAAGATGCACTTCAGTGGTCTTGATGGTGACCAAGCTTAGCAACTCATGACCTTGAGCTTGCACGTCTTCTAGAGGTTGTGATCTCGCCTTTAAGAGGAACCTAGAGAATCACACAAAGAGAAAAACTACATAGAATGATCTTTTGGATCTTAGGTTAGAAAGGTTAGAACATAGAGAGAAGATATGTCTAAAAGGGTTGGTGAGAAAGAGAGAAATGGCTCACTATTTATAGGAAAAAATGCCTACACTTCCCAAGGTTTTGGCGGACCCCTTACCTAAGGGATCCGGCTGCTGGGTCAGACTAGTCCAAATTTTGGGTTGCAAACCGGGTTATGGTTTATGGGTTATGGACCATGGGTCATGGACTTTGGATCATGGATACCCGACAAGATATCTTGTACCTAGTCAATGGGTCATGGATCTTGGGTCATGGGTCATGGACTTTGGGTCATGGATCATAGATAATATATAACATGACTTTATGTATGATTTCATGCAATGGATCATGCGTTATGGATCATGCTCCATGGGTATGCATCATGGACTTTGGTTTTTACCCAACAAGATACATTATACCTAGTCAATGGATCATGGGTCTTGGGTCATAGGTTATGGACTTTGGTTTTTACCCATTATTTACCCATTACAAGTTATACTAAGCACATATACATTTTTATAAAATATAAGTAAACAAGATTACTTGTAAGTGTTTTATAAAAATAGTTTTGGTTTTATATAACTTATTTAACTAAACATGTTTTGATGATTTTATATATTTATTGAAAGTGTGTTAGTAAACTATTGGCTCAAAAATTTTACGTATTTTATTTATTTCGTTAAAATGATTTTACGTTTGTTATCGACAAAACATTAGAAGATCGTAAAATATAAATACATGTTTTTTTTGGTTTATTTGTATTAACAATCCTCCCCTTTTTTATTGATGACAAAACATAAAATTATTTTAAGTAAAAAATAACATTCGTAAAATTTCGAATTGGAGTTTTTACTCTCTTCTCCCCTTTTTTGTCAAAAGAAAAAGAGGGTCGAAAAGAAACTAACACATATTAGAAGAGAAGAAAATAGTTTTAAGAAAGGATTATAGAAAGTAAGAAGTTTAGAAAAGAGAGATTTAGAGAAGAATTTGTAAGGTAAGGAAAGAGTTTCATTTTGGCTCCCCCTTGACGGATGCTTCCCTTTGATGAGGGTGTCAAGTAATTAGGAAGACTAAACGAGTATATAGCAAGTATTTTGCAATGTTTTCGCTTTGACGAAAAGCTCCCCCACGACGAATGCTTCCTTTTTATGAGGGCGTCAAGTAGTTAGGAAGACTAAATGAGTGTATTGTAAGAATTTTGCAACGTTTTGCTTTGATGAAAAGCTACCTCTTGTTGAGGGCGTCAAATTCTCCATGTGTATTTTGAAAATATACAAAACAAAGGTTAGAAAATAAGTATATGGTGCATTGTTTCCTACAAATGAGCTTTAAAGTTAGCTCAAAAAGTATTTATGTCCACCCGGTTCTGCTGGATCCTTCATTTGAGGGATCCGTCAAGACAAATATGAAGGATTCGGGTACCTACAACTTAGTAGCAGCAATGTAGACACAAATAATGACGTAAACGTCCAAGTAAGTCATGTAAAACATGTTCACATAACTATATAACATACAAACATGTAGTTTCATTTAATAAAATGAGAGAAATGATACACATATTTCAAATCTCTAAAAATACGAAAATGATACAAGCATGTAACAAAATAAGAAAACTTCTAACAATCTAAGTTGTGCCTAAGACTAAAAAGAACACTACTTGTACTTGCATCCCAAGGTTTTAGGGACGGTTAGGTTTGTTGACTTCATCAAAACATTCAAGAAGGTGATACAACATGAAACGTACTTCATCACGTAGTTCATAGACTAACCCTTGGACATGTTGACAATGATAGCAATCATTGCCATGGATTGGAAATGGTGGTGGTAAGAATGGAGAATTTTGTGGAGGTAAGTTTGATGAAGACGGTGGAGGTTCCCCAAGGGATGGGATTTTTTTGGAGGTAAGTTTGATTTGTATGGTAAGAATGAAGAAGTTTGTGGAGGTAAGTTTGATGAAGGTGGTGGTTCTACAAAGGATGAAGGTGGTGTGTTAGGAATATTTGTAATATTTTGTTATAATTGTAATACTAGTAGGTATGTAGTTCCTACTGGTAGAGTAGTAGTTCCTACCGGCAGGTATATAGGAAGAGATATGCATATCATTCTCACGTGTTTTTGTTAATGCCGATTAGGGTTTCATCAATATAAATAGAACCCACGGCTTAGGGAATTGTAACACATTGAAACACAAAACACAATTCTCCTTGTTCTTTAATAGAAATCCATAGAAGGAACTGTAAGCAAGAGTCTCTATTGTGTTTAGCTAGTGATTACATAGGTTATTCACCATCCTTAACAGGCAATAAAGATCTATCTAGAGTGGGATCCAACATGGTAGCATACGTGTTGGTGGTGGAGGCAAAGAAGTATCAACATCCATATGATCCGGTTGTTGAGGTTGAAAATTCCTCATAATCTAAAATGGACTATTTGAGGTTTGTTGTGGTACCATTTTCTTAATTGATGAGAATGTGGGCAATGGTGGTGGATGAGAAGGCCTAGGTGGAAAATCTTCTAGAGAGTATAGGTTTGGAGATGAGTGAGGTGTGGTGAAAGAGAGAACTCTAGGTTCTAGAGGTGAAGGTTTGGTTGTTTTAGTAGAGATGGGAGTGCTTGGTTTTGAAGGTATGGTGGTGTTTGGAAAAGGTTGTTTCGTGGGAGCAAGTCTTTGCGGAGTTGGTTTAATGTGTAGAGTTGGTTGGACAAGAACTATAATGTTTGGAGTTTTGTTGGGTGATGACTCGATTGATGAGATTTCATGGACAACACGAGCAATTTTCCTCGGAGGGCTTTTGGTTGATGAGTTTTCACTAGGTGCTTTTCTCATGCTGAAATGGTAAAAGGTAAGAATTAAAAGAGGAAGTTTTTCTACTGAGAATGAGTGTTTGAATGGTGGTTTGGAAGTACAAACACAAGTGGTTTAAGTGAATTAAAGCCTAAGCCACTAAAGTTCTTCAAATTGCAATGATTTGCATGCACAACAATCAACTATAGGATTGCTCTGTTTTAGAGAGTCATTTAAGATAATATGGAGTGTTTAGGTTAACTAAGAGGGTTTGAAATGATTATATCAAGTGATAATAACCTTTTTGTGCAGCAGGTTCCAACGGATCCCTCCCTTGAGGGATCCGGCTAGCTTTAAGCTAGGGATCCGGCTATTAAAAGCTAAGAAAAATGAATGATTAGGTTCTAGAAAGGTCTAGTACCTACATATCCTGAGTGATTTGGTCCACTAAGGTGTCTTGAATGGTAGAAGACTTAAATGGTCATGTATAATGAGTGAGAATAGCCAATGATGACTTTTAAGGAGAGAATGGAGTT
The DNA here is from genome assembly GCA_019973895.1 of Chrysanthemum seticuspe. Classification (NCBI taxonomy): domain Eukaryota; kingdom Viridiplantae; phylum Streptophyta; class Magnoliopsida; order Asterales; family Asteraceae; genus Chrysanthemum; species Chrysanthemum seticuspe. Next base: position 273,513,969 of record BPTQ01000007.1, read on the forward strand.
TTAGAAACACCAATGAGTGATCATGGATTATACTAAGAGTTTTGAGGATGTTAAATGGTTGTAGAAACCAGATGGTGATTAAGAAAAAATTTAGAAAATTCCTTAAAAATCACAAGAAATGAAAAAGAGGATTTTAGAGCATTTTAAGGTCAAAATGAGTAAAATCAATTTGTTAGAAATGAGAGAAATATCAAACCAGGTGTTTTGAGATGAGAGAAAAAATGTGTAAACATTGGAGCGGAAAGATGGTGAGTTTTGAAATATTGATAAATCAAAAAAACCTTGAATGTGATCCTAAGTCATCCACGAGTGAATGTAGGATCAGCTAAGCTTAAGGAAAACCTAAGAGATCCTAATACATCATGTTCTATTAGTCCAATAAGGTCTGTAAGGTTGGAGTGATGCTAAAAGGCACAAAATATGCTTCTGTCTTCCCGAATCCTACGGATCCTTCCCTTGAGGGATCCGACTAGTTATATCCAAGGGATCCGGCTTCTGAGACAGATTTTGATAACATCAAATAGTCTTGAGTTTTTAAGCGTTAATTTCCCCTATATCATCACATTTTGAGTAAATTATTAGTGAAAACATCCTTATTCCTTATTATTTAATTTCAGGACACATTCGAAGTAAGGAAGCTGCAATTGGACGTATTCAAGCCCTATTGATTCAACTGTCTCTTAATTACGGCGTAACCAAGTGATGAAGTTACGACGCAACTAATGATTACGAAGGCTACGGTATAACCCTCAGCTCAAGTTACGCCGTAACTACTGATATGCACTTAATTAACAAAGACCACGGCGTAGCCCTCAGCTCAGACTACGCTGTAATGAAGAAATACACTGGATTAAAGATGCTACAGCGTAACCCCAACTAAGGTTACGCCGTAACCAACGGATAAGCACAGAAGATTGAAGGAAGTTACGGCGTAACTACCTAATAAGGTTACGCCGTAACTAGTTTGAAGTCTATAAATAGTCGATGGTTTCATCAGTTTTAGATATCTCTCCTTTCTCAAACCTTCTAGGGTTTGGGGAGATCAAAACACAGAAGAAGAAGAATGGTTTAGGAGCACTGAATAACGAAGTCCTCGTCTACGATTTCCTTTGTATTCGAGTTTGGATTCCATTTATATTTTTCTAGAACTTATACTATGAATTCATATCATTAATTAAAGTTTGAATTTATGTTATTGTTATTCTCTATAATTCTTTATAGACATTTGCTAGTCTTTTCATAGATCGCTAGACTTGGTAGTATTATAAGCTTGGTAGTATCTAAAGGGCTGGGAGATATGACCAACTGACTCCAGTCTGATAGATAGCGAAGTATGGGAGGAATTGGCCATAGTACGACCACTCTTCGTGTGCGAATTGACCAAATGATCACTTATCAAGTGGAGGTATTTAAGAGGTTAGGGGGAATCTAAGTTCCTAAAGGCCGGATTCCCACCGTCTAGATCTAGTAGATTTGGTGCTTAATGACTGCTATTAGGTTCCCGAATGATCCCGGGTGACCTGCTCATCTTGGTAAGGAATCTAAGAACCATAGGCCATGACGAATCGACCAAAGGAGTGGTGATAATTAACCACTATATTGAATCTTGGTATAAGGAATCAATTCATATTTGTATTCTTTATTAAGCTTCGTTTATCTATCTCTTTTCCCTAAATTTCTGGTGTCTGTGTAAGTAGAATAATAGCATATCTATGGATTATATCAACTTTGTCATACCCATATATTATCTAATCATCTTAGTTCTTTCAAGGTCACAGCTCTCTTGGGACAATACTCGGATTTACCTAAGGCTTTACTACATCTGATCGGGTACTCTGCCCATTAGTATGTGTCTATCCTAAGTTATCTAAGTTTTATAAATATTAAAAGTAGGATGAAATAGCACATCAGATTTCTTAACAGGAGGTTTGCAAAAAGTAATTCTACACATTAATTTTTGAAACCAATGATCTCTACAGTAAGCATATATGTATACAATTAAAACATAGTAAGTATAGCATGTAGAAACAACATAAGAGCAAGCAAATAAGATAGCGACCAAATTTTGATATAAAATCAACCAAATATGTCTTACATAAAGATAAAGCGAGTCATGATCACATGTTGTTTTAACAATGACAAAACATCTAAAATGTTAGAATAAGATAACCACATAAGAGACATAAAGTACAATTTTTCCTTTGTCAATCTCTTCCCTTTTTCTTCTTTCCCATTTTGCTGAGGAAATGAGTTAGACACTTGAACATTCCTTTTGTTTTCTTGAATTCCTCGGTTTCCTTTGGAAGAGTGGGAAGTTGTTCAAAGTAGGTCATGAGATCAAGTTGATAATTGGAAACGAGATCGATTTCATCATCATCTTTGTTCGAAGAATCTGAGAGGGGACGAGGCCTTTTCCCATTAATCATAAGCCTTTTGATGGGTCGTTCGGTGAGAGGTACCATAACATGGTTTGCGAGAAAGTGGTCATCGGAAATAAAAGTAGGTTGCATTTCACTAACATGCTCAAAGAGACGGGTTAGGAGTGTAAAACCCTAAAATCGTAAATGCGTTAAAAGACTATAATACCCCTCAACTAATAATTCGCGACATATAACGAGCTCGTCAAATTCGTTGGACACTTAATGATAATTGATTTACACAAGACATTGAAAAATATAAACTTATAATTAACTTATAAATAATTATCATACAATAAAATGTTACATGTACTACTTAAGTAATAAAATAAATAAAATGTACAAAGTGTTTTTGGAAGGTAAATTAAATTGGTGATTTGGTCTTGTAATCCCATAATGATCGGCCAAATGAAACGCCTAAGGGGCTCCTCAATATTTGCTAAAAATAACCAATCCTTATCACCATATAATCCCATGTATACCACTAAACGCTAGCTTTCTCCAAAGAAAAATATACGGCAAACATAAAATATCCTCCCTCCATCCTTTTTTCTGTCGACACTAAACTCAGGCCAAGGTAGGGTTCGAAGGTGATTGTAGGCTGCTGAATTCACATGTATTGGTTCGAATATTGATTGGTTGATTGTGGGTTAAAGAGTGTTTCTGCTGTCGTGATCCTAGGGCACGCCAGGGGTTCGTTTTGCTTTGTTTTGATCGTCGTTTTCCTCCTCTTTTCACACGCTACAAGGTATCACTTAGTGCTCTCGTCTCGTCCTTTTCCTTGCTGAATCTGGTCGTGTACTATGTGCATCATATGCATGAGTTATGTCTAATAAAACATGTCACCTAATATGTTAAAACCAAGCCATGAAAGCCTTGTATATTGTCTACATGAAATAATGAATAATCCTTACATATGTACTGTTTGTATTATGTTTCTGGTCATGGGAATGGGGCACCCTACTCTTGCCATTTTATCCATCTAAACATGTTATTCAAAAGGGTTAAAACAAAGCTAAAAATAACCTAGTATCATACCACATAAAATCATAAATTAAACCTTTTATATGTTAAGTAAATGCATACTAAATGTCATTGTGGTGAATCTAATTTGTGGTGTGACTATGGGTTGAATTGTGGTGTGACTATGTGAATCATAAATTAAAACAAAGCTAAAAATAACCTAGTAAATGCGTATATGATGGTGTGACTATGGGTCGAATTGTGTTTTAAAAGTGTGTCGGGTTATGGGTTTTGTTGGTGATTCTATGCTGTCCTGAATCTTGACCATTTGTAAACGTGATAAATAAATGATAACGAGGGTTGGAGTATTTCAGGAAATGTATTTAATGTCTTATAACTGTTTAATAACCTGTAATATGAAAGCTTTTGAATTGTCTTGTAATCAACCTAAACAAGGTAAATATATTTGTACATTTATGTGATCGTTGAAACTAGTAAGCGAATTGGAAACTTGCTGAAGTTTTTATAAATTACTAAGAGAGCCAACTGGATTTTTGTCAACATAGTACAAGCTTAGTCCATTCAAAACAAAGAGTACATATATGGTCTTGTGAGGGAGTGAGTTCAAGGGTGATCGCGGGGCAAATGGGTAAGCCGTTTTACACTTTTGATGGGGCGTCGGGAAGACGAGTCGGGGGTCAATCATAATACGGGTTTACATGGCCGTAAATATTAATATTAAGAACCGCGAGCATGCTTGAATCTAGGTCGACCATGTCCATAAAAGATGTAATATGAAGCCTGTAATTCTTATTAACATATAAGAATTTTTGCAAAGTAAAATAAATTCTTAAAGTTGTATTGCATTATAAACCCTCATCTTTAAATGTTGTCACATGCAAACCTTGAACTATATTAAAATGACACAATACACCCTAAACTTTGAGATATTTACGATGTGAAAATAAGATAATGGTCATAATAAACCTTTAAGTTTACCATTTATTATTTATAACCCCTAAGTTTGGCTAATTAATGATTTTTTTACCTAAAGTAACTTGATTCGGTCAATTACTAAAAATGAGAATACGCTTAATAACTCTAAAAATATTAATGCGATTCATATAAGAAATAACTCAGTTATGACTTAAATGAGCTAATAAGTATTATACGAATGTAATCCGTGTAGATTCGTTGAAGGAGACGTGACGTTGTGTCTTCGTGTTCATTCATTTGTTTGCTTTCCTTTCATTGGCGTTAAGGTACAGATATTCTATCCCTTTTCAGTAGGGGTTTTTCATGATTCGTTTACATCTTTCGATATTGGTTTTGAACTGTTATCCTTTGCTCTGAGCCTTCTTATTAGGGCTTCCCTATAACTTTGCTATGCTCCCTTGATTGAATCTCCTATGTGAACTGTTTGATGTGAACTGTTTGATATGAACCTTCTGATTATGAACCTTTGATATGCATCTTTGATTATGAACTTTTGCTATGGACTTTGATATGAACCTTTGACTTGTAGACCTTTGATATGAATCCTTTTGATATGACCTTGCCTTGACCTGTCAGTTTGAGACCCGAGCTATCACTAGGCATGAGGGTTCCATGTCCGTGTCATTGATGCACCAATGGCATGACTCTAGTGTGTACGAGTGATGTTACACACCGTCCCTTTCTGTTATCTGATTATGAGCTCGATATATATTGTATGGCCACTATCTGTATGCAGGGGCGTATGGATGCATCCTAGATTTGTTCTGTTATCTGATATATTATGATTTGTCTGGTGAATGATGTCGTGTGCAATACGCGTCTTCACAATCTGGGAGCTGATCACTCCATGTCTGTTATATCTGCTATGGTTACTATTGGTTACTACAGGCTACTATGGATATATGATTTGATTTGATTTGTTTTGTTGGCTCGTGGTGGATAACTGACCCCTTTTCCTATGTTTCATTTACCCTACTCTGTTCCTTTGATATACCAGATTTATTGACTGACTTCCCTTACTTCGTTCTCAGTTCGGTTTTATTATTATTGTATCGTTATATCTGTTCACTGGGCTTTTTAAGCTCAGCCGCATTTCTTTTCCTGCGGCAGGTACATAAGCTAGGAGCTGGGGATTGTTTGGGGTTGCGAGATGAGCTGATATAGAGACCATGCCTAGTCATCTTAGACTTCATTTGATTTTGTTATTATATTTTCATTCGGAGTTTTCCTTTGGTATCTATGTATTGATAAGTCTTGTTGACTTAAAACTTTGATTTATTTAATTAAGAGTTCCGCTGTGTGATTTATGTTCATTATGTATGTTCTGATATGACACCATACTGTGATACTTCTACCCTTATCGGGTTGGGGTGTTACAATTATGGTATCAGAGCTCAGGTTTACGACTTGCAGTCAGGACCTGTGACATATGGACCATAGTATTCGACCCGTAGGCCTTAGGTTTGACTGGTGAGGACTTGGGTAGACATTAGGCTTCCATTTGTTTTGATCTTTTCCGATTCTTTTGATTTTCGTCCAGGTTTGACTTCGATGTTCTTTTGTCTTCGCTAATTCAACCTTCTTCTTTTCGCATTTTGTTATTCTATCTTCGCGCATTCCTTTATCGATCATTTAGATGGAGACTGCTCGTGGAGTCAAAGGTGATGGTACCGACCCTGTGTTGCTGCAACAGTTTCTGAGCTGGAGAGGGTCGTGAAGCAGAAGCCGCACCGACTGCAATGCTTCTGGAGACATCAGGATGCTGCTGGAGGGAGCTGGACGAATCAACTAGAGGCGCAAAGACGGAGACAAGATTTCAACTGGTGGACACTTGGATGAAGTTTGAGCAGAAGAAGTATGACCGGCGTACTTTAGTTATGCGGTGAAACTACAACCAAGATTCGGGCATATTGTGGTCAATAGTCCAACCGTTGAGATGCTGAGGAGATTCATCTGCTTCATATGATTGGGCACGTTTGGATGACAGAGTCCTAGGGCTTGATTCTTCGGTGTTACTACAACCTCGCGTTGTGTTCTAAATCCCTTGAATAAATTTTGTTCTCTTTGAATGATTTTCCGTTATGTATAAATTCTGTGTATGTGGGATGATTGTTTTGTTCTAGAAGATTCGACGAACTGTGGAAGACCTGATACTATTGCCGACGTGTTTCAGTTCGATGGTACTTGCTATGTTCCTTTACGTTTCTTATATGTCATGTTTCTCTGATTTCGAATCCGTTAGTGATGATTGTTTCGGACCAACCCTAAGATGTAGAATGGACCGTTAGGTGGTTGATAGGATGATTTTCACGACTTGAGATAAAGTATGGTCATCATGAAGGTATACTCATATGATGCTGGTATTATGACGCTTGGCCAACGTGATAATACTTACATCATATGACGTACCCTCATTGTGATCATAGGATGTCTCGAGGAGTGCCTTAGAGCTTAGAATTTCTGGCACCCGGTTAAGATTGTCTGAGTTAGCAAGTCCTTGGGATCATTCTGCCTACACATTTAATCTACCTTCATCTGTATACGATTGATACGTTTGAATTCTCGGCACGTGTTAATCTGTGAAAAGTTCTACCGTTTGATTTCTGTTACCCTCAGTTGTGTAATCTGGTATATCTTCGTTTGCTGCTTTCGTTTCCTTTCAATTTTCGAGGACGGAATTTTTTTTTAGAGGTGAAGAGTTGTAAAACCCTAAAATCGTAAATGCGTTAAAAGACTATAATACCCCTCAACTAATAATTCGCGACATATAACGAGCTCGTCAAATTCGTTGGACACTTAATGATAATTGATTTACACAAGACATTGAAAAATATAAACTTATAATTAACTTATAAATAATTATCATACAATAAAATGTTACATGTACTACTTAAGTAATAAAATAAATAAAATGTACAAAGTATTTTTGGAAGGTAAATTAAATTGGTGATTTGGTCTTGTAATCCCATAATGATCGGCCAAATGAAACGCCTAAGGGGCTCCTCAATATTTGCTAATAATAACCAATCCTTATCACCATATAATCCCATGTATACCACTAAACCCTAGCTTTCTCCAAAGAAAAATATACGGCAAACATAAAATATCCTCCCTCCATCCTTTTTTCTGTCGACACTAAACTCAGGCCAAGGTAGGGTTCGAAGGTGATTGTAGGCTGCTGAATTCACATGTATTGCTTCGAGTATTGATTGGTTGTTTGTGGGTTAAAGAGTGTTTCTGCTGTCGTGATCCTAGGGCACGCCAGGGGTTCGTTTTGCTTTGTTTTGATCGTCGTTTTCCTCCTCTTTTCACACGCTACAAGGTATCACTTAGTGCTCTCGTCTCGTCCTTTTCCTTGCTGAATATGGTCGTGTACTATGTGCATCATATGCATGAGTTATGTCTAATAAAACATGTCACCTAATATGTTAAAACCAAGCCATGAAAGCCTTGTATATTGTCTACTTGAAATAATGAATAATCCTTACATATGTACTGTTTGTATTATGTTTCTGGTCATGGGAATGGGGCACCCTACTCTTGCCATTTTATCCATCTAAACATGTTATTCAAAAGGGTTAAAACAAAGCTAAAAATAACCTAGTATCATACCACATAAAATCATAAATTAAACCTTTTATATGTTAAGTAAATGCATACTAAATGTCATTGTGGTGAATCTAATTTGTGGCCCTCGTCATGTATCTTTTTGTTGGTTATGATCAAGCCTAAATTATATTAAATCTTGCGTATATGATGGTGTGACTATGGGTCGAATTGTGTTTTAAAAGTGTGTCGGGTTATGGGTTTTGTTGGTGATTCTATGCTGTCCTGAATCTTGACCATTTGTAAACGTGATAAATAAATGATAACGAGGGTTGGAGTATTTCAGGAAATGTATTTAATGTCTTATAACTGTTTAATAACCTGTAATATGAAAGCTTTTGAATTGTCTTGTAATCAACCTAAACAAGGTAAATATATTTGTACATTTATGTGATCGTTGAAACTAGTAAGCGAATTGGAAACTTGCTGAAGTTTTTATAAATTACTAAGAGAGCCAACTGGATTTTTGTCAACATAGTACAAGCTTAGTCCATTCAAAACAAAGAGTACATATATGGTCTTGTGAGGGAGTGAGTTCAAGGGTGATCGCGGGGCAAATGGGTAAGCCGTTTTACACTTTTGATGGGGCGTCGGGAAGACGAGTCGGGGGTCAATCATAATACGGGTTTACATGGCCGTAAATATTAATATTAAGAAAAGCGAGCATGCTTGAATCTAGGTCGACCATGTCCATAAAAGATGTAATATGAAGCCTGTAATTCTTATTAACATATAAGAATTTTTGCAAAGTAAAATAAATTCTTTAAGTTGTATTGCATTATAAGCCCTCATCTTTAAATGTTGTCACATGCAAACCTTGAACTATATTAAAATGACACAATACACCTTAAACTTTGAGGTATTTACCATGTGAACCCTATACTTCGAATTATGATATAATAAAACCTTAAAATAAGATAATGGTCATAATAAACCTTTAAGTTTACCATTTATTATTTATAACCCCTAAGTTTGGCTAATTAATGATTTTTTTACCTAAAGTAACTTGATTCGGTCAATTACTAAAAATGAGAATACGCTTAATAACTCTAAAAATATTAATGCGATTCATATAAGAAATAACTCAGTTATGACTTAAATGAGCTAATAAGTATTATACGAATGTAATCCGTGTAGATTCGTTGAAGGAGACGTGACGTTGTGTCTTCGTGTTCATTCATTTGTTTGCTTTCCTTTCATTGGCGTTAAGGTACAGATATTCTATCCCTTTTCAGTAGGGGTTTTTCATGATTCGTTTACATCTTTCGATATTGGTTTTGAACTGTTATCCTTTGCTCTGAGCCTTCTTATTAGGGCTTCCCTATAACTTTGCTATGCTCCCTTGATTGAATCTCCTATGTGAACTGTTTGATGTGAACTGTTTGATATGAACCTTCTGATTATGAACCTTTGATATGCATCTTTGATTATGAACTTTTGCTATGGACTTTGATATGAACCTTTGACTTGTAGACCTTTGATAAGAATCCTTTTGATATGACCTTGCCTTGACCTGTCAGTTTGAGACCCGAGCTATCACTAGGCATGGGGGTTCCATGTCCGTGTCAATGATGCACCAATGGCATGACTCTAGTGTGTACGAGTGATGTTACACACCGTCCCTTTCTGTTATCTGATTATGAGCTCGATATATATTGTATGGCCACTATCTGTATGCAGGGGCGTATGGATGCATCCTAGATTTGTTCTGTTATCTGATATATTATGATTTGTCTGGTGAATGATGTCGTGTGCAATACGCGTCTTCACAATCTGGGAGCTGATCACTCCATGTCTGTTATATCTGCTATGGTTACTATTGGTTACTACAGGCTACTATGGATATATGATTTTATTTGATTTGTTTTGTTGGCTCGTGGTGGATAACTGACCCCTTTTCCTATGTTTCATTTACCCTACTCTGTTCCTTTGATATACCAGATTTATTGACTGACTTCCCTTACTTCGTTCTCAGTTCGGTTTTATTATTATTGTATCGTTATATCTGTTCACTGGGCTTTTTAAGCTCAGCCGCATTTCTTTTCCTGCGGCAGGTACATAAGCTAGGAGCTGGGGATTGTTTGGGGTTGTGAGATGAGCTGATATAGAGACCATGCCTAGTCATCTTAGACTTCATTTGATTTTGTTATTATATTTTCATTCGAAGTTTTCCTTTGGTATCTATGTATTGATAAGTCTTGTTGACTTAAAACTTTGATTTATTTAATTAAGACTTCCGCTGTGTGATTTATGTTCATTATGTATGTTCTGATATGACACCATACTGTGATACTTCTACTCTTATCGGGTTGGGGTGTTACAATTATGGTATCAGAGCTCAGGTTTACGACTTGCAGTCAGGACCTGTGACATACGGACCATAGTATTCGACCCGTAGGCCTTAGGTTTGACTGGTGAGGACTTGGGTAGACATTAGGCTTCCATTTGTTTTGATCTTTTCTGATTCTTTTGATTTTCGTCCAGGTTTGACTTCGATGTTCTTTTGTCTTCGCTAATTCAACCTTCTTCTTTTCGCATTTTGTTATTCTATCTTCGCGCATTCCTTTATCGATCATTTAGATGGAGACTGCTCGTGGAGTCAAAGGTGATGGTACCGACCCTGTGTTGCTGCAACAGTTTCTGAGCTGGAGAGGGTCGTGAAGCAGAAGCCGCACCGACTGCAATGCTGCTGGAGACATCAGGATGCTACTGGAGGGAGCTGGACGAATCAACTAGAGGCGCAAAGACGGAGACAAGATTTCAACTGGTGGACACTTGGATGAAGTTTGAGCAGAAGAAGTATGACCGGCGTACTTTAGTTATGCGGTTAAACTACTACCAAGATTCGGGCATATTGTGGTCACTAGTCCAACCGTTGAGATGCTGAGGAGATTCATCTGCTTCATATGATTGGGCGCGTTTGGATGACAGAGTCCTAGGGCTTGATTCTTCGGTGTTACTACAACCTCGCGTTGTGTTCTAAATCCCTTGAATAAATTTTGTTCTCTTTGAATGATTTTCCGTTCTGTATAAATTCTGTGTATGTGGGATGATTGTTTTGTTCTGGAAGATTCGACGAACTGTGGAAGACCTGATACTATTGCCGACGTGTTTCAGTTCGATGGTACTTGCTATGTTCCTTTACGTTTCTTATATGTCCTGTTTCTCTGATTTCGAATCCGTTAGTGATGATTGTTTCGGACCAACCCTAAGATGTAGAATGGACCGTTAGGTGGTTGATAGGATGATTTTCACGACTTGAGATAAAGTATGGTCATCATGAAGGTATACTCATATGATGCTGGTATTATGACGCTTGGCCAACGTGATAATACTTACATCATATGACGTACCCTCATTGTGATCATAGGATGTCTCGAGGAGTGCCTTAGAGCTTAGAATTTCTGGCACCCGGTTAAGATTGTCTGAGTTAGCAAGTCCTTGGGATCATTCTGCCTACACATTTAATCTACCTTCATCTGTATACGATTGATACGTTTGAATTCTTGGCACGTGTTAATCTGTGAAAAGTTCTACCGTTTGATTTCTGTTACCCTCAGTTGTGTAATCTGGTATATCTTCGTTTGCTGCTTTTGTTTCCTTTCAATTTTCGAGGACGAAATTTTTTTTAGAGGTGAAGAGTTGTAAAACCCTAAAATCGTAAATGCGTTAAAAGACTATAATACCCCTCAACTAATAATTCGCGACATATAACGAGCTCGTCAAATTCGTTGGACACTTAATGATAATTGATTTACACAAGACATTGAAAAATATAAACTTATAATTAACTTATAAATAATTATCATACAATAAAATGTTACATGTACTACTTAAGTAATAAAATAAATAAAATGTACAAGGTTCGTTTTGCTTTGTTTTGATCGTCGTTTTCCTCCTCTTTTCACACGCTACAAGGTATCACTTAGTGCTCTCGTCTCGTCCTTTTCCTTGCTGAATCTGGTCGTGTACTATGTGCATCATATGCATGAGTTATGTCTAATAAAACATGTCACCTAATATGTTAAAACCAAGCCATGAAAGCCTTGTATATTGTCTACATGAAATAATGAATAATCCTTACATATGTATTGTTTGTATTATGTTTCTGGTCATGGGAATGGGGCACCCTACTCTTGCCATTTTATCCATCTAAACATGTTATTCAAAAGGGTTAAAACAAAGCTAAAAATAATCTAGTATTGATGAGTGTCTAAATACTCATCATTTTTATACTGTCTAGACTACAAAAACATCTGAAAACACTCAGAAACACATCAAAATGATCAAAATATCACAAATCAGTGTTTTATGTGTTTTAAATGCAAAAATATCAAAATCAGATGAAAAATGATTCAAGTTTGCAAAATTGGCAGTTTTAGTCCCCCAAGTTTTAAAAGTTGTCAAATCTAGTCCCTGGAATTCAAAAATGTGAAGAAATGTCATTCAAGGTCCCTGAAATCTTCTAAGTTTTTAAAAATGATCCTTGAATGAGTTTTTGGTCAAATGGCATAAAAGGTCCCTAAACTTTGAAAATTTGCAAAAATGGTCCTTGGATTTCTAAAAATGGGATTTTATGCAAAAAAGGGTCCTTGCACTATCAATGTTTGTCATTTTTGGTCCTTGTGATAAGTTTTGAAATTGGGCAAGATCAGTCCTTCATGTTTGGCAGATTTGCATATTTGGTCCTTGTATACTACTTAATCCAAACGGACACCTTATGTTATTAATATCAAAAGCCCAAATCCAAATCCACACCTTGGCCCAATCCCTTCCCAAGCCCAATCCCAACCCTGGTATACCACTCGGTCAAACAGGTCAACGCGCGCCCAAAAACAGCTAGTACTGTAGCTCTTCCTCTCCAATGTCTGAATCACAAAACCAGCCATGGTTTTCCATGACTTTTTCCACCCCCCCTTACCTTGTCCCCTCCACTTCCACTAACACCCAAATTCCTTTAATTGACTCAAACCCACCCTCATTAATGTCTAAAACCTGCTCAAGAATTTTGGCGCCAAAATGACACTTGGACGGTTTTGATGATTTTATGCAATCCAATGGCTGGAAATTGGTGGGATAGATTCAGAGGACATCAAGGAGTGCAAAAAGTCTATAAAGAGGAGCTAAGAAGCATTGTATCAAAGTATCTAGTGTAATTTCAATTTCTTAATGTCGTTTTAAGTACTTTTCAAGTTTCACTGTATTTTAAAGCTTTCAAGCATTCTGTTTAAGTTTTTCAGTGTATTGTGAATCTCTTTTAATAAGCAATTACAAGTTTTAAAGTCCAATTCAGTTTATGCAATTTTTCCTTAGAAAATCTCATATGCTTCAAATGTTGTTTTTAGTTGTTTGTATGGACTGAGTTAGCTCATATAAGCTCCTATAAAGCTTCTTCAAGCTTTTAGAAACAATAAAATACAGTTTAGTAGCAAAAGTCAAAAATCACCAAAAATACAAATTAAATAGTTAAAAAATCAAAAATCATATGGAAGTGATGTACACAGCTGGAGCAGGGTGAATTATGGATGGCCTTGGGTTAGTGGCTTAGTGGTAAGCCTTTAGGATTGTTCTTGGTTCCTAGTTCTTGGATTTCAGTTGGATAGCCATTTGTAAGCCCTTTGTTCAATTTTTGAATTTCACTGTTTTAATTGTTTAGTGATTGTAATCTTTGTGTTTTATTGTTCACTAGCTATATTTAAGTGTATTTAAGCTTTAAAATCAGTTGGTTAATCTTTTAAATTTATAGTTTATATAAATTTCATTTTAACAGTTAAAACAGCTTAAGTCTTAATTCTTGTGTTTCATATTGTAAAACTGTTGGTTCATGTTTATTTAATCTCATATAATGATATTATAAGGTCTATAGTCAGTCTCATGGTTTTAATTTGTGATTAGCCTTGAAAATCTTCAAATCAGTTTCAATAAGGTGTGTTTGGTTTACTTTGTTTGACTGTGCTCAAGAGTGCTCAAGTCAGTGTTATTACTTGCTCTGTGTCACCTTTGGTTCAATTAGTTCAAACAAATCAAGAAACACAGTTCTTGTTTCATCATAAGTCAAAATCTCTTTTGATCATATCTGTTTTGCTTACTGTTGGATGTTAGTAATTCATGAACATGGATTTGTGTTTATAAGTTGTTTATATTGATCAAATCAGTCTTATTTCAACTTAACATAACATAATCAGTGCTTAAAATCAGTTCAAAGTTCATCTTGGTCAAACCTTTAGTTCTTCTTAAAAAGTCAAAAGTTGCAATTGGTCGTTTTTGAATAAAAAAGATAATTTTATTGTGCGTTCAATATTGAGACTTAGCTTAAAAGCTCTTAGGGTATTAAAGTTCAGTTGCTATACTAAATTAGAAAAATAATAGTTCTCTTTCAATCAGCTTTTTAAGTGCTTAATTACTAGCTTCTTTTGGATACCTAGTCTGAAACCATGCTCTGTGCACAGTGAATAGGTCCAACTTGATAAGCTTGCACAGAGCTTATTAGTGGGTCATAGCTTGTGATACTTGGTTCTTTGGAAAGCCAACCTGGCCATCTTGAGGTCTCAAGCCTTGTTTTTCATTTTGAAGCTTGTTTAGTAGGGCTGCAATAAGCTCTAAGTTTGTCCCATTTCTGTGTTGTCAATAAGTGCTTATTACCTTTTTAGTAGCTTATCAGTGTTTTTAATTGATCTTTTTAGCTTCATTTCTGTTTATCTAGCTTGTTTTTATCTTATTGGAGCTTTTGTTTCAACTTGTGAGCTTGTTTGAGCTTATTTCACCAAATAAGCTCAAAAGCACAACTGTTGGCTTATAAGCTTGTTAAATTGCTTATTTGTGATTTGTAAAATTTGTGTTTTTGTAAAAGTTTCATAATATCAGTAGTAAAGTAGTTTTCAAAAAGAAAATCCAGAAAAAGACCAATTTAAAATCAGTGATAGCATTTATTTAATAGGTTTTAGCTTTTTGATTTTTCTTTTTAGCTTATTAATAAGCAAATCTTGTTTTTATACTTTTGTTAGTTTTCTGTCATCATATAGTATTTTTAGAAAAAGTTTCACAATTTTCCTAATCTTTTTAGTATTTATTATAATTTTAAATAGTTAAAAATAGTAATTAATTAGTAATAAATAATTAAAAAGCATAAAAAATATCTTTTCAGTTTTAAAATTAATTTTATCATATTTTAGATTTTTCCAAGTTAAAATTTCATTTTTCCCAGTTTATTTTATATTTTCTAGTGTTTAAGTGTATTTTAAATAATAATTAATTAGTAATAATTAGATAAAAAGTGTAAAAAAATATATTTTTAATTTTAAAATTAGTTTTATAGTATTTTAGATTTTTCTCAATCATAATTTTATTTTTCTAGCCTTATTTTGTATTTTCTTCTATTTTAGAGTATTTATTAAATAGTTAAAATAGTTTTTAATTAATAATAATTAAATAAATAGTTATAAAAATAATTTTCTTTTTCTAATAATTTTCTTTTATTTTTAGGATTCCAAAAATGTTATTTTCATATTTTTAGGTCTTTTATTTCTTAGATTTTACATTTTATTTTGTACGTGTACGTAGTTTTTAAACTTACGTTTACGTTTCTTTCATCTGATTGTTGTGCTTTCCAATTCTGTGTCCAATTCCATTCCAATCAATCAGTAGTGTAATTTCTCAATCAAATCCTTTACTGATCACTATCCTTAGTGATCATTCTATCATCTGAATTAGTTTTGACACACCATTGAGTCTCCGTGGGACTAAACGACCCGGGAATTCATTGTATTCTCCAGGACTTCATTGTATTTGTGTTTTAAGCAGTTTTAAGTCTATTACGGTTAGCCATTCACAAGTGGCTAGCTTGTGTGATTAGACTTGACTGGTTTAGCACAGATCAAATTTTGGCGCCGCTGCCGGGGAGGCTTTAGCGTGTGTTAGCCATTTTCAGACCCGTATTTGCACATATACCACCATTTGTAAAAAGTTTTTTGTAAAGTTATAAGAAAATCAAAAAGTTCATTAGCACTTTTCCTAAAGTGTTAAAAACACCAAAAAAATTATAAACAACAAAACAATCGTAGCGTTTTCTATCTTGTATTGTCTTTAAGGTGATTCTTAAAACAATACGATTTGGTCAAACGAGACGATCCAAAAATATTGTCCAAAAGTTTTAAACCCATCAGCACAGATCTATACCTACGTCTTTTCAGTGGTACTTAATTTATACATAAAAATCAACCACCGCAAATCAAGGCAGTACACCTACTAACTGGGGGTGTGACCATAATAAGTTCCCGAACATCAGATTTAAAACTTGCCTTTGTGTCACTTGTGATTTGGTGTACCTTTTTCAAAGAAGCCATTTCATTTGTGATTATTGGTTAAGTTCACTTGTCGTTTTGCCTCATTTGTTTTGAAAATTGATTTTTATACTTAGTGCATGCGCACTCGTTCTTCCAGTTCTACAAGTCCACTTTCTGAACTTGGAAAGATTCCTCGTAGACGTAGAGGACGTTCAGCTCCTTCAGCCGTGACTGAGGAACGTCTACCACCACCACCACCTCTCGAAATGGCAGAAGACAAACCCATGAATGAGCTTCTCCAATCACCCATCGAGGGTTACGGAGATGCTATTGTTGTCCCAGCCATCGTGGCTGACACCTTTGAGCTCAAAACCGGGTTGCTTAATCTAGTAACCCAAAGCCAATTCTATGGTTTTGAGCGGAATGATCCTCATGCACACATTCGATGGTTTAACAAGATTGCATCTACCATCAAGTACAAGAATGTCCCACATGAAGCTATCAAGCTTCTTCTGTTCCCATTTTCTGTAGAGGGACAAGCCCAGAATTGGCTTGAGAAACAACCCCCTCGTTCTATAGAGACATGGGAAGATCTAGTCACCAAGTTCGTTAACAAGTTCTATCCTCCATCCCAAACCACAAGTCTTAAGAATGAGATAATGAAATTTTCTCAGAGATTTGATGAATCATTCGGGGAGGCATGGGATCGTTACAAAGAGTTGCTTCGCAAGTGTCCGCATCATGGTTTTACCGAATTAATGCAAATGGATACTTTCTATAATGGTCTCAACCAGACCAATCAAGACTCTTTGAATGCCTCCGCGGGAGGTAATTTCCTGAGCAAGACCACAAAAGAGGCCTTGCAAATCATTGAGAACAAATCTCAGGTCCGTCCTTTTCGAGCAAAGACATATCAGTCTAATGCTGGACCTTCTTCTTCTTCATCTCCCGTGAGTACATCTAGCACCGATGCTAAGATTGACAAACTCACAGACATTGTTCAGGCTTTGGTTCTTGCTAACCAAAAGAAAGTGACCTTCACTCAGACACCAACACATGGTGAAGTGAAGAAAGTCGAGAGTTGTGTTACTTGTGGTGGTCCTCATGCTTACTACAATTGTACTGCCACCGATGGTAGTCCTTTTGAAGCAAATGCTCTAGCCGGTAGTTCACAGCAAGGAGGTACTCAATACCGTCCTCAAAATGAACCACACTACCGTGCTAACACTAATCAGGCACCACCCGGTTTTAACCAGAATCATAACATGCAAAACCGGAATCAGAACCAACCAAGAATGAACCAAGGTTATCAAAACCAAGGTAATTTCTATCCTGGACCCAATCAAGGTTTCCAACATCAAGGGAACCTCAATCAAAACAATTTCAATCGAGGGAATCAATTTCAGGGGAATATGAATCCTAATCAAGGGAATTTTGGCTATAATCAAAAAATACGGCCTCAAATTATCCCTCCAGCTCCTCCCGCTATTATTCCTCCAGGACCATCATCTGATGAGTTACTGAAGCAATTCATGAAATCCCAAGATGAAATGAACAGGTTGTTGGTCAGTCAGATTGCTGATCTCAAGAAGTCTTCAAATGATCAACCCTCGGGCTTAGGAAAACTTCCGAGCAACACGATCGCTAACCCGAGGGGCGATGCAAAGGCGATCACAACCAGAAGTGGTGTTTCATATGATGGACCTGCTATTCCTACTACCTCTTTTTCTTCTCTCCCAAAGGTAGTGGAAAGTGAGCCTCCGACACACAATGGACCTACGACTCCAATGCCTCCTCCACCTGTGGCAATGAGTCAAGTTACCAAGGAAACAACGGACAAGGTGCACTATTCAAGCCCACGAAGTACCGCACATGTCCTACCTTCGGTAGTCCAACCTCAAGTTGTCCAGAAACCCAAGTCAAATCAAGGAGTTGTTTTTGAACCTCCTGTAGCTCCTGTTGAGAATCAGAAATCCAAATCTTCTATTCCTTACCCATCACGTTTGAATGAGCAAAAGCTCCGCGAGAAAGCCAGTCATCAAATGGACAAATTTTTCCAAATTTTCCAAGAATTACACTTTGACATAAGCTTTGCGGATGCTATCATGTTGATGCCCAAGTTTGCATCAACTCTCAAACACATGTTAAGCAATAAGGAAAAGCTGTTTGAAATGGCAAAAACTCCTCTGAACGAGAATTGCTCTGCAGTTATCCTGAAGAAGCTTCCAGAAAAACTTGGAGATCCTGGGAAATTTCTCTTACCTTGTGTATTCCCAGGAATGGTTGAATGCTTTGCCCTAGCAGATCTTGGTGCAAGCATAAACCTTATGCCTTATTCAGTGTGGAAGAAACTTTCTCTTCCGGAACTCACTCCTACATGCATGACTCTCGAGCTTGCAGATCGTTCCATATCCCGTCCTCTTGGCATTGCCGAGGACGTATTTGTGAAAGTAGGAAAGTTCCATTTCCCAGCTGACTTCGTGGTTGTTGATTTTGATGCCGATCATCGGGTTCCTCTCATTGTTGGTCGAGGATTCCTGAGAACGGGCCGTGCTCTCATAGATGTATTTGAGCAAGAAATCACATTACGTGTTGGTAATGAAGCTGTCACCTTTAACCTTGATCAAACTTCGAGGTACTCTGCAAACTATGATTCTGAATCGGTTAACCGAATAGATATCATTGATGTTGCTTCTGAAGAGTACTCTCAAGAAGTTCTTGGTTATTCTCATAATTCTATGAGTGGGGATTCCACCACATCTTCTCAACCTATCATAGCCAATTCTACTCCTTCTCTCACTCCGTTTGAGGGAAGCGACTTCATCTTAGATGAGATTGAAGCATACTTGGCTAGTGATTATGTTCCATGGGAAATTGATCACGCTCCAATTGACATTGAGGGGGATATACTTCTTATTGAGAAGTTGCTCAATGATGATCCATCATCAACCCCTCACACTAGTGATTCAATTCCTAATGAGATTAATCAAAATGAGATTAATTTGGAGGGAGATATTCTTCTTGAGAAATTGTTAAATCTGGACACTTCTCCTCATCTCCCTCCCGTCAAACTTCATAACAAGGAAATCAAGTCAGTTGAGAAAACTGAAGAATTTCCCGAGGTTGAGCTTAAGGACTTACCTCCTCATCTCGAGTATGCATTTCTTGAGGGTGATGATAAATTACCAGTCATTATTGCTTGAGATTTGAGTAAAGATGAAAAAGCTGCTCTCATAAAAGTCTTAAAGTCACACAAGCAAGCAATTGCTTGGAAACTCTCCGACATTAAGGGTATCAACCCTGAGTTTTGTACTCATAAAATCTTGATGGAGGATGACTTTAAACCAGCAGTTCAACATCAGAGACGGGTGAATCCAAAAATCCATGATGTTATCAAACAGGAGGTTATCAAACTTCTTGATGCAGGATTGATTTACCCGATCTCAGATAGTCCTTGGGTTAGCCCAATTCATTGTGTTCCGAAAAAGGGTGGCATTACTGTTGTCACAAATGAAGATAACGGGTTAATTCCAACTCGATTGGTTACGGGATGGCGTGTTTGCATTGACTATCGTAAGTTGAATGACGCCACCCGTAAAGACCACTTTCCTCTACCCTTCATGGACCAAATGCTTGAGAGATTAGCAGGGAATGAATACTATTGTTTCCTTGATGGTTTCTCGGGTTACTTTCAGATTCCCATTGATCCACGGGATCAAGAGAAGACCACATTCACCTGCCCATACGGAACTTTTGCCTACAAACGTATGCATTTTGGCTTATGTAATGCTCCTGGCACGTTCCAACGATGTATGATGGCCATTTTCCACGACATGATCGGGGAAACAATGGAGGTGTTTATGGATGACTTCTCGGTCATTGGGGATTCTTTTCAAACATGTCTCTCCCATTTAGAGAAAATGCTTCAAAGGTGTGAAGACACCAATCTTTGTCTAAACTGGGAAAAGAGCCACTTTATGGTCAAAGAAGGCATAGTCCTTGGCCATAAGATTTCAAAGAACGGGATTGAGGTAGATAGAGCAAAAGTAGATGTTATTGCTAAATTACCTCATCCTACTACCTTCAAAGGTATTAGGAGTTTTCTAGGTCATGCCGGTTTCTATCGTAGATTCATACAATATTTTTCTAAAATCGCCCGGCCTATGACCCATCTTCTTGAAAAGGATGCTCCTTTTATCTTCTCACCCGAGTGCATAGAAACTTTTGAAACATTGAAGAAAAAGCTTACTGAAGCACCCATTCTCGTTGCTCCCGACTGGGATCTACCCTTTGAGCTCATGTGCGATGCAAGTGATTTTGCTATCGGTGCAGTCCTAGGGCAATGTAGAAACAAGCATTTTCAGCCTATTCACTACGCAAGTAAGACTATGACTGAAGCTCAAACTCACTACACCACCACAGAAAAAGAGCTATTAGCCGTGGTGTATGCATTTGAGAAATTTCGGCCATACTTAATCTTGACCAAATGCGTAGTGTATACGGATCACTCGGCTCTCAAATATCTCTTTGCAAAACAAGATGCAAAGCCGAGATTGCTCCGTTGGATTCTCCTCCTCCAAGAATTTGATATCATCATACGTGATAAAAAAGGAGCTGAGAATCTAGCTGCTGATCATCTGTCCAGATTAGAAAACCCTCACCAAGATGTTTTCGAGAAAAAGGAAATAAATGAAACATTTCCTCTCGAGACACTCAATGCGGTTTCTTTTCGTGGAAATTCTTCTACCCCATGGTTTGCTGACTTCGCAAATTACCATGCGGGTAACTTCATTGTGAAAGGGATGTCGACCCAACAGAAGAACAAGTTCTTCAAAGATGTTAAACATTATTTTTGGGACGACCCCTACTTGTTCAAAATCTGTGCGGATCAAGTCATCCGACGGTGTGTTTATGGACAGGAAGCTATTGACATTCTCACAGCTTGCCATGCTGGACCCACCGGGGGCCATCATAGTCCAAACTACACCGCCAAAAAGGTGTTTGATTCCGGGTTTTATTGGCCCACAATCTATAAGGATGCCCACGATTTTGTCAAAGCCTGTGACGCTTGTCAACGTCACGGAAATATATCTCAAAGAAATGAAATGCCACAAAATGCCATTCAAGTTTGTGAGATATTTGACATATGGGGTATTGATTTTATGGGGCCATTTCCTTCGTCTCGTGGAAACAAGTACATACTCATGGCTGTTGACTATTTGTCAAAATGGGTTGAAGCAAAAGCTTTACCTACTAATGATGCCCGAGTTGTTGTGAAGTTTTTGAAATCTCTTTTTGCCAGGTTTGGAACTCCGAGAGCGATAATCAGTGATCGTGGTACACATTTTTGTAATGACCAATTTGATCGTGTCATGCAAAAGTATGGTGTTACCCACCGTCTCTCTACTGCATACCACCCCCAAACAAGTGGGCAGGTGGAAGTTTCAAACCGTGGTATTAAAAGGATCCTTGAAAGGACAGTAGGCGAAAATCGTGCATCCTGGTCGGATAAACTTGATGACGCACTCTGGGCCTTCCGTACAGCTTACAAAACACCAATTGGGTGTACTCCATACAAGCTAGTGTACGGAAAAGCATGTCATCTTCCGATTGAGCTAGAGCACAAGGCATACTGGGCCTTAAAGCATGCAAACTTCGATATACAGACAGCTGGTGATCATAGAAAAGTTCAAATGAATGAATTAAATGAACTTCGTGATCAAGCTTACGAGAACTCTTTGATCTACAAGAAAAAGACAAAGAAGATTCATGACTCTAAAATCAAGAACCGCGTTTTCAACGTTGGTGATCGAGTCCTTCTTTTCAACTCTAGATTGAAGATTTTCTCGGGAAAGCTCAAGTCCCGCTGGTCTGGTCTATTTACCATTGCTAAGGTTTATCCTTATGGCACCATTGAGTTATCTCAACCCGATGGTCCTAATTTTAAAGTGAATGGTCATCGAGTGAAGCACTACTTTGGAGAGGACATTCCCCCTGTGGTTGTCCCGGATCTACAAACCTTCCCCATGAACCAATGAATGCGGGGATCGAGTTAAGCTAGTGACTCGGTAATCAAAAACATTAGCACACACCATATGGGTTTTCACCCATATTTCTGTCTTCTTACACCCTAGTGTGGGGGGGGGTTGCCCCACATGTTATGTATATATATAAGTTCTTAAAAAAAAAAAAAAAAAAAAAAAACTTTCATAATAATGGCCTTAGTATTTCCCTTTTACGTTCTTTGTTTCGGCATAACCGCCGGTACTTTGAATATTGAGGGCAATATTCATTTCTAAGTGTGGGGGGGAATTCTCACGAATTTCATATATTATCTACCCAATTCCCCCGTTTTTGGCCAAAATTTTTTTTTGGAGTAAGTGTTTTACACTTACTCATCAGATGGTAATCAGTCCGCCATGTCTAATAGACAAAAGGATTGGCTAATCCAGGAGCAAACGGCTCTTGGTAAAGATTTCTCAAATCCGTTTATATGGCTTGCAATTTGCCCAAAATTGTATGGTTCTCAACTCACCATATCCTAAAAAGTGAAGAGTTGGCTAGCCCGCAAGGTTATGGCTTGTGGTAAAGGCAGTGGAAAATCCATAATTGGTATTCAGCTCACCAAAGATAATTCTGATAATTTATCTAAGAGTTGGCTAGTCCAGAGCAAACGGCTTCTGGTAAAGACACATCAAATCCGTTATATGGTTTATGATTTGCCAATAAATCAGATGGTTATCAGTGTACCATAGTTCTTACTTAAACTGAAACATTTGGCTACTCCAGAAGTGATGGCTTTTGGTAAAGAGTTTTTAAAATCCATTAAAGATCTAAATCATTGCTAAGGACTAGCAATATCTCAGTGTGGGGGATTGATGAGTGTCTAAATACTCATCATTTTTATACTGTCTAGACTACAAAAACATCTGAAAACACTCAGAAACACATCAAAATGATCAAAATATCACAAATCAGTGTTTTATGTGTTTTAAATGCAAAAATATCAAAATCAGATGAAAAATGATTCAAGTTTGCAAAATTGGCAGTTTTAGTCCCCCAAGTTTTAAAAGTTGTCAAATCTAGTCCCTGGAATTCAAAAATGTGAAGAAATGTCATTCAAGGTCCCTGAAATCTTTTAAGTTGTTAAAAATGATCCTTGAATGAGTTTTTGGTCAAATGGCATAAAAGGTCCCTAAACTTTGAAAATTTGCAAAAATGGTCCTTGGGTTTCTAAAAATGGGATTTTATGCAAAAAAGGGTCCTTGCACTATCAATGTTTGTCATTTTTGGTCCTTGTGATAAGTTTGGAAATTGGGCAAGATCAGTCCTTCATGTTTGGCAGATTTGCATATTTGGTCCTTGTATACTACTTAATCCAAACGGACACCTTATGTTATTAATATCAAAAGCCCAAATCCAAATCCACACCTTGGCCCAATCCCTTCCCAAGCCCAATCCCAACCCTGGTATACCACTCGGTCAAACAGGTCAACGCGCGCCCAAAAACAGCTAGTACTGTAGCTCTTCCTCTCCAATGTCTGAATCACAAAACTAGCCATGGTTTTCCATGACTTTTTCCACCCCCCTTAACTTGTCCCCTCCACTTCCACTAACACCCAAATTCCTTTAATTGACTCAAACCCACCCTCATTAATGTCTAAAACCTGCTCAAGAATTTTGGCGCCAAAATGACACTTGGATGGTTTTGATGATTTTATGCAATCCAATGGCTGGAAATTGGTGGGATAGATTCAGAGGACATCAAGGAGTGCAAAAAGTCTATAAAGAGGAGCTAAGAAGCATTGTATCAAAGTATCTAGTGTAATTTCAATTTCTTAATGTCGTTTTAAGTACTTTTCAAGTTTCACTGTATTTTAAAGCTTTCAAGCATTCTGTTTAAGTTTTTTAGTGTATTGTGAATCTCTTTTAATAAGCAATTACAAGTTTTAAAGTCCAATTCAGTTTATGCAATTTTTCCTTAGAAAATCTCATATGCTTCAAATGTTGTTTTTAGTTGTTTGTATGGACTGAGTTAGCTCATATAAGCTCCTATAAAGCTTCTTCAAGCTTTTAGAAACAATAAAATACAGTTTAGTAGCAAAAGTCAAAAATCACCAAAAATACAAATTAAATAGTTAAAAAATCAAAAATCATATGGAAGTGATGTACACAGCTGGAGCAGGGTGAATTATGGATGGCCTTGGGTTAGTGGCTTAGTGGTAAGCCTTTAGGATTGTTCTTGGTTCCTAGTTCTTGGATTTCAGTTGGATAGCCATTTGTAAGCCCTTTGTTCAATTTTTGAATTTCACTGTTTTAATTGTTTAGTGATTGTAATCTTTGTGTTTTATTGTTCACTAGCTATATTTAAGTATATTTAAGCTTTAAAATCAGTTGGTTAATCTTTTAAATTTGTAGTTTATATAAATTTCATTTTAACAGTTAAAACAGCTTAAGTCTTAATTCTTGTGTTTCATATTGTAAAACTGTTGGTTCATGTTTATTTAATCTCATATAATGATATTATAAGGTCTATAGTCAGTCTCATGGTTTTAATTTGTGATTAGCCTTGAAAATCTTCAAATCAGTTTCAATAAGGTGTGTTTGGTTTACTTTGTTTGACTGTGCTCAAGAGTGCTCAAGTCAGTGTTATTACTTGCTCTGTGTCACCTTTGGTTCAATTAGTTCAAACAAATCAAGAAACACAGTTCTTGTTTCATCATAAGTCAAAATCTCTTTTGATCATATCTGTTTTGCTTACTGTTGGATGTTAGTAATTCATGACCATGGATTTGTGTTTATAAGTTGTTTATATTGATCAAATCAGTCTTATTTCAACTTAACATAACATAATCAGTGCTTAAAATCAGTTCAAAGTTCATCTTGGTCAAACCTTTAGTTCTTCTTAAAAAGTCAAAAGTTGCAATTGGTCGTTTTTGAATAAAAAAGATAATTTTATTGTGCGTTCAATATTGAGACTTAGCTTAAAAGCTCTTAGGGTATTAAAGTTCAGTTGATATACTAAATTAGAAAAATAATAGTTCTCTTTCAATCAGCTTTTTAAGTGCTTAATTACTAGCTTCTTTTGGATACCTAGTCTGAAACCATGCTCTGTGCACAGTGAATAGGTCCAACTTGATAAGCTTGCACAGAGCTTATTAGTGGGTCATAGCTTGTGATACTTGGTTCTTTGGAAAGCCAACCTGGCCATCTTGAGGTCTCAAGCCTTGTTTTTCATTTTGAAGCTTGTTTAGTAGGGCTGCAATAAGCTCTAAGTTTGTCCCATTTCTGTGTTGTCAATAAGTGCTTATTACCTTTTTAGTAGCTTATCAGTGTTTTTAATTGATCTTTTTAGCTTCATTTCTGTTTATCTAGCTTGTTTTTATCTTATTGGAGCTTTTGTTTCAACTTGTGAGCTTGTTTGAGCTTATTTCACCAAATAAGCTTAAAAGCACAGCTGTTGGCTTATAAGCTTGTTAAATTGCTTATTTGTGATTTGTAAAATTTGTGTTTTTGTAAAAGTTTCATAATATCAGTAGTAAAGTAGTTTTCAAAAAGAAAATCCAGAAAAAGACCAATTTAAAATCAGTGATAGCATTTATTTAATAGGTTTTAGCTTTTTGATTTTTCTTTTTAGCTTATTAATAAGCAAATCTTGTTTTTATACTTTTGTTAGTTTTCTGTCATCATATAGTATTTTTAGAAAAAGTTTCACAATTTTCCTAATCTTTTTAGTATTTATTATAATTTTAAATAGTTAAAAATAGTAATTAATTAGTAATAAATAATTAAAAAGCACAAAAAATATCTTTTCAGTTTTAAAATTAATTTTATCATATTTTAGATTTTTCCAAGTTAAAATTTCATTTTTCCCAGTTTATTTTATATTTTCTAGTGTGTATTTTAAATAATAATTAATTAGTAATAATTAGATAAAAAGTGTAAAAAAATATATTTTTAATTTTAAAATTAGTTTTATAGTATTTTAGATTTTTCTCAATCATAATTTTATTTTTCTAGCCTTATTTTGTATTTTCTTCTATTTTAGAGTATTTATTAAATAGTTAAAATAGTTTTTAATTAATAATAATTAAATAAATAGTTATAAAAATAATTTTCTTTTTCTAATAATTTTCTTTTATTTTTAGGATTCCAAAAATGTTATTTTCATATTTTTAGGTCTTTTATTTCTTAGATTTTACTTTTTATTTTGTACGTGTACGTAGTTTTTAAACTTACGTTTACGTTTCTTTCATCTGATTGTTGTGCTTTCCAATTCTGTGTCCAATTCCATTCCAATCAATCAGTAGTGTAATTTCTCAATCAAATCCTTTACTGATCACTATCCTTAGTGATCATTCTATCATCTGAATTAGTTTTGACACACCATTGAGTCTCCGTGGGACTAAACGACCCGGGAATTCATTGTATTCTCCAGGACTTCATTGTATTTGTGTTTTAAGCAGTTTTAAGTCTATTACGGTTAGCCATTCACAAGTGGCTAGCTTGTGTGCTTAGACTTGACTGGTTTAGCACAGATCAAGTATCATACCACATAAAATCATAAATTAAACCTTTTATATGTTAAGTAAATGCATACTAAATGTCATTGTGGTGAATCTAATTTGTGGCCCTCGTCATGTATCTTTTTGTTGGTTATGATCAAGCCTAAATGATATTAAATCTTGCGTATATGATGGTGTGACTATGGGTCGAATTATGTTTTAAAAGTGTGTCGGGTTATGGGTTTTGTTGGTGATTCTATGCTTTCCTGAATCTTGACCATTTGTAAACGTGATAAATAAATGATAACGAGGGTTGGAGTATTTCAGGAAATGTATTTAATGTCTTATAACTGTTTAATAACCTGTAATATGAAAGCTTTTGAATTGTCTTGTAATCAACCTAAACAAGGTAAATATATTTGTACATTTATGTGATCGTTGAAACTAGTAAGCGAATTGGAAACTAGCTGAAGTTTTTATAAATTACTAAGAGAGCCAACTGGATTTTTGTCAACATAGTACAAGCTTAGGCCATTCAAAACAAAGAGTACATATATGGTCTTGTGAGGGAGTGAGTTCAAGGGTGATCGCGGGGCAAATGGGTAAGCCGTTTTACACTTTTGATGGGGCGTCGGGAAGACGAGTCGGGGGTCAATCATAATACGGGTTTACATGGCCGTAAATATTAATATTAAGAACCGCGAGCATGCTTGAATCTAGGTCGACCATGTCCATAAAAGATGTAATATGAAGCCTGTAATTCTTATTAACATATAAGAATTTTTGCAAAGTAAAATAAATTCTTAAAGTTGTATTGCATTATAAACCCTCATCTTTAAATATTGTCACATGCAAACCTTGAACTATATTAAAATGACACAATACACCCTAAACTTTGAGATATTTACCATGTGAACCCTATACTTCGAATTATGATATAATAAAACCTTAAAATAAGATAATGGTCATAATAAAACTTTAAGTTTACCATTTATTATTTATAACCCCTAAGTTTGGCTAATTAATGATTTTTTTTACCTAAAGTAACTTGATTCGGTCAATTACTAAAAATGAGAATACGCTTAATAACTCTAAAAATATTAATGCGATTCATATAAGAAATAACTCAGTTATGACTTAAATGAGCTAATAAGTATTATACGAATGTAATCCGTGTAGATTCGTTGAAGGAGACGTGACGTTGTGTCTTCGTGTTCATTCATTTGTTTGCTTTCCTTTCATTGGCGTTAAGGTACAAATATTCTATCCCTTTTTAGTAGGGGTTTTTCATGATTCGTTTACATCTTTCGATATTGGTTTTGAACTGTTATCCTTTGCTCTGAGCCTTCTTATTAGGGCTTCCCTATAACTTTGCTATGCTCCCTTGATTGAATCTCCTATGTGAACTGTTTGATGTGAACTGTTTGATATGAACCTTCTGATTATGAACCTTTGATATGCATCTTTGATTATGAACTTTTGCTATGGACTTTGATATGAACCTTTGACTTGTGGACCTTTGATATGAATCCTTTTGATATGACCTTGCCTTGACCTGTCAGTTTGAGACCCGAGCTAACACTAGGCATGGGGGTTCCATGTCCGTGTCATTGATGCACCAATGGCATGACTCTAGTGTGTACGAGTGATGTTACACACCGTCCCTTTCTGTTATCTGATTATGAGCTCGATATATATTGTATGGCCACTATCTGTCTGCAGGGGCGTATGGATGCATCCTAGATTTGTTCTGTTATCTGATATATTAT
The DNA here is from genome assembly GCA_019973895.1 of Chrysanthemum seticuspe. Classification (NCBI taxonomy): domain Eukaryota; kingdom Viridiplantae; phylum Streptophyta; class Magnoliopsida; order Asterales; family Asteraceae; genus Chrysanthemum; species Chrysanthemum seticuspe. Next base: position 273,542,507 of record BPTQ01000007.1, read on the forward strand.
GATTTGTCTGGTGAATGATGTCGTGTGCAATGCGCGTCTTCACAATCTGGGAGCTGATCACTCCATGTCTGTTATATCTGCTATGGTTACTATTGGTTACTACAGGCTACTATGGATATATGATTTGATTTGATTTGTTTTGTTGGCTCGTGGTGGATAACTGGCCCCTTTTTCTATGTTTCATTTACCCTACTCTGTTCCTTTGATATACCAGATTTATTGACTGACTTCCCTTACTTCGTTCTCAGTTCGGTTTTATTATTATTGTATCGTTATATATGTTTACTGGGCTTTTTAAGCTCAGCCGCATTTCTTTTCCTGCGGCAGGTACATAAGCTAGGAGCTGGGGATTGTTTGGGGTTGCGAGATGAGCTGATATAGATACCATGCTTAGTCATCTTAGACTTCATTTGATTTTGTTATTATATTTTCATTCGGAGTTTTCCTTTGGTATCTATGTATTGATAAGTCTTGTTGACTTAAAACTTTGATTTATTTAATTAAGACTTCCGCTGTGTGATTTATGTTCATTATGTATGTTCTGATATGACACCATACTCTGATACTTCTACCCTTATCGGGTTGGGGTGTTACAAGGAGTATACAATAAGGAAGGACCATTTTTTCGGTTTTGAAATGTAATATGCGAGATTGAAGGGCTTTTGGTGGATGAGACAATAGATCATTTGGACAAGACAAGCATTAGGATGGTCTTTGTTTCCGACCAAACAATTGACATCTCTCTAAGAATTTCTTCCCACTTATTGTAAATGGGAATCATTTCAAAGAGTTCCATTTGAAAGGTGATAAGTATTTAAAAGGTACCTTTTTGAAGGGTCATTTAAGCCCTTAATTGATCACTTTTTTATCCGTTACTACTTAATTTCGTTCCTTTTCACTTTTTAGGTCTTTTGAAGGCAAAATGCTGGAATGACACTTTTTCGGACGAAAAAGGCGCGAATATACGAAGTAAATGGCCAAAGTCAAGAATTGAGACACTCAAGCTGCTGGAACTGAAGGGGACGGCGTCAACGTTTAACTGCGACGCCGTCGGAACATGTTTTGTAACGACTCAGTAGCCAAATTGCTTATTTACAAGTGACGGCATCAGGGTTTAAAAGAGTAGGGAGTTGCTGCTCAGACGGCCTAGATTTGATCCAGACGGCATCAGAGACTGAAGGTGACGGTGTCACAGTCATAAGGTGGAGCTGTCACAATGATAACGTGGCCAAGATGAAAACCTAATGACGGCGACCCGACGGCGTCACAATTAAAGAGTGACGCCGTGGCAGTTTGTAACACTATATATAGAATCTGAATTTTATAGTTTTTAGAGAGGTAGTTTTGTGGAATAAAAAACCTAAACCGAACCAAGGCTGTCTTGTACAGTATTTTAGGGTTCCATACCATATTTTACATCAAGATAAGTGTTTTACTTCATTGATTCAATTATGTCTTCAATTGATTGTGTGTATTCTTGCATGTTCTCCATGTCCGGCTAATTTACTTGTGTGTTTGCTTAGGCAATATGAAACCTAGTTATTGAATATTGATTGGTTGTCTCTTATCTTAATAGTGATTGACCTAGTATTGCGATAGGTCATTCGTTGTGTTATTAATGCTTGATTAATCTTTGTTGAACCTTAGCATATAGTTACTAGTGGAATTTTAGGCTAAACATCCAAAGAATACCTTAGTGTTAAGTTTATGAATCCTAGAGATTTTGTAGTCATTAACCTTTGGTAGCTTCAAAGAGTTAGGGATAAACGTATACCCTACGACCATAGAAGCACAACGCGTCAAGAATAAGGACGTGACAATTCAACCATCAATAGGAGATAACTAGGGAGTAATAAAATCTAAGTAAACACATTTTTAATAATCATACGAGCACACAACAATGGACATAGACTACCCCTAGCTTAGTTAATTAGAATAGATAATAGTTGAGTAATAGGTAGAAATACCAACACCCAAATCCAAACCTCGAGATTCGTACCTTTCCATTTCCTAAAAAAATATAAAAAAATAAAAAATAATCATCCTCAACCCCAACCTTAGCGTAGTAACTTCTCACTAGCATTCCTATTCCCTTAGAGAATGATATCAATACCTGTGGCTTACCCTAATACTACACTACAACGATTAGGTTCACTACCTAGGGTGTTGAAAAACTTGCTCGACGAAAAGGAAATTCCTTTGACCCCGAACGCGCTGCGTAAGCGTATCAAGTTTTTGGCGCCGCTGCCGGGGTATAGAATAGCTAGTTAGGAGTCCACCTCGTTTAGGTTCCCTTGCTTGATTCCTATCAAGTAAGTTTTTTTCCCATTTTTAGCTTCCTCGTAGTCTATCCCCTTCTTCGTGACCTTTGTTAGTAATCCCATCACTTTTCATTAAGGAAGGTGATAACCCACCAAACAACACTTTACCACCAAACAAATACCCACCGCTTGATCCAGCCTCTGCTAACCAACTTCGAGCTCGTATTGTTAGTGAAATTGGAGAGCTTAAGAAACTGAATAGGATAATTAAAAATGCACTTGAGGAAGCCCTTAAGGAATCTACTAGCACTTTAGATAGTGATTCGACCTCAAGTGATTCGGATGATGACATAGAAGATGGAGATTATAAGGTGTTAGAAATTATGGAGGATAGTAAGGAGGAGGAGGAACTTAGGGAGTATTTCGATTCATACCCTAAAGGGAAGGAAACCGCCTATCACTATAACGAGGTTAACTTCCCGAGACCACCTTTCGAGCCTCGCATAAGAAGGGGTAACCCTAAAAACATCAAGATACCGTGCATGATTGGATACTTATATAGGGATCACACTTACATTGACTATAAGGCACCCATGAATATAATGTCTAGGCTCTACTACAATTGGATATTGAGCAAAAATCTAGGACCTATGAGGGACCCCTTTCGCCCTAGGAAAGAGAGTAACTATGTTGGGAGGGTTAAAGGATTGCATGTCTTCGTAGGTAACTTCACGTATAGGTGTGATTTCATGATCTTGGAAAATGTTAAGGGCATCATTGATGGGTTTTTAGGGGCTGTGAGACTTGGGAGACCATTTATAGAGGAATCTAAGATGGTTTATAATCAAGAGGAAGGAATATTCGAGTTCTCAAACGGAGCCGAGAGTGTTAAATACATAATGCCCTACAAAAATAAGAAGTTTGAGGGTATTGATGATTTAAATGTGGAAAACATTCCAGTATTTGAAGTAGATTGGAAGAACAAGGTTTACTACACTGCTTGTCTTGAGTTAGGCCCTGAGTATATTCGTTATGAGAGAAGGGTTAAGGAGATCGAATGGGCCTCTAAGATTAGGACAACGTAGGAGCACGACTTCGAGTCTAGCTACAAGACTCATAAATAAAGAAAAGCGCTTCGTGGGAGGCAACCCATGCTTAATTGTTTGCTTGTTTGTGTGTCGTGCATCTTTTATTAATTGTTTATTCTCATGTTTAAATTTGTAAAAATGCTTTATTTTGTTTTTAACCTCGTCTTAATTATATATAAAGGTATTTTACATAAGGGATAAGTGTAGGGAGGATTACACACATTTTTAAAAGAAACGTAAACATGAGAATTACAATTATTAAAAAGATATACATGTGCGTTTGTTCGAGTCAAATGCTTGTATCGAGTCATAATGGATGTTTTGCAGGAAATTTTTCCAGATTTTAAAGATAAAAATTTTCCAGAAAATCGCAGACCAGTTTCTGTCAGGATAACCTGACGGCGTCAGGATCGGAACCTGACGGCGTCAGAAGGAGCAGAAACAGCTTACTACTTTTTCTCGTTTTATGAGCTACTTATAAATTTTTGGAATTTTCCAGGTCTTAATTTTCCAGAAAATCTGTAAACATCCATTCCACAAGCATTATATCCTAGTTTAGTAGAGTCATATATATACATTGTTACCGCTGATTTTACACGAATATTTCGTTTGTTTTCTTCAAGTGTGCAGGTTTACTTTATCAAGAAGAAGATACATAAGATGAGAAGGAGCTTTTCACGCAAACATTCTTCTTGAAGAAAGATGTAACAACCACTTCACACGGATCCTACCGAGCTAATCAGGGGAGTGCTAGTTTCTTTCATTTTTAATTACCTTCCATTATCATGACTTTGATACTTTCGGGGAACATTGGGGACAATGTTCAGTTTAAGTGTAAGGAGGGAAAATAAAACGAAAACTTTGAAACTATGCTTATCCTTGACTATTTGCTTTGTCCAATTGCATTTGTGTAATAAACCATGAGAAATATCGGTTAGGGTAATTTTGGCACCAAATTTAAATTTTTCATAACATATAGGAGTGGGTCATTAGTCTTAATAAAGCGTCTCATGGATAGGAAATTATATGACTAGCACAAAAACCCTTTACCACTTAAATTCCACCCAAAATGTGAGGATCGCCCTTATATTTGTAGGAATTAAAGCATTCATCTTTGATGCTTAGAGTGTGAACCGGTAGTATAATAGATTCTAGAACTTGTTTTGTGATGCATTCTGAGATCGCTAGTAAGACTACACTTGTGTAGTTAGGAATAACTAAATGATAAGAGGCATTAGGATAACCCTTGTTTGATACCCGTAATATAATTACTTCTTTCGCATCGGTTGAGTAATTCCCCCACACCTTTGCGTTGTACTCATCTTTAGTACACGATACCCCTAGTTAACCCCTTAGAGCCTATCCTTTTCGCGGTTCTTATGATGTTTCGGTTTTCCGGAATATCAATGAAGAGCATTGTTTACAATCCACCCCCAAATGTACACCCAAATCGCCTTAGCCTACCGTGTATGCACTCACTTTTAGTGCATTATTGTTATCACACTAAATCCTTAGTTCAATTATCTAGTTTCTTGCATAAGTGCTAAGTCGAGTCATATCCTTTGTACACAGTTTTGGGACAATTGGGACTCATGGGAAAAGTTAAATTTTATGAAATGATGGGAAAGGAACGTTAAATTCAAATTCCCTTTATTTGCATAATAATGTACTCCAAGTCTTTTGATCTTTTCAATTCGGGCCAAATTAGTGTTAGAATAATAAAAACTCAAGTATAGGGATGTGCCTATAAATCCCTACTATTTTGATGTTATCGTAGAGGATGGTAGAGTAAAAGTGTATGAAAAAGGGGGAAAAAATAGAAAAAAGAGAAAAAGAAAAAAAATAGAGTGTTGAAAAAAAATGAAAAAACATACGGGCTACCATCCTACATCTATCTTTAAATTTATGTTTGTTTGTTTCAGTTATCTAGAGTTTAGAGTGTCGAGTCTTGGCTTAGCAATGCCATTCTTCGCATGCTTGTAACATAAATATTTTTGACTTGCCACCACTAAATCGCCTATCCCATCAAACCCTTTGTTTCCGTACCATAAGCCTAACGTTACAACCCTTTAAAAGACCTCTTGGATAGTCTTTCCTAGGTGCTTACGCCAAAGCGATGGAGGTTCGATCTAGTCTCAAGCCTATGGTAATCTATGTACCAGGACCGGTTAATGAGTGTTTATCTTCCATTTCCAACTTGTTATATTTCATATACACCCGAGAAATGTGAGTATCCAAACACCCCATGTGAGGTGCTAGTATGTAATTTTCGTGCTTGTTATGACTTTTGCGGGGCTTATATGTGTTGTGGATCGTTCTAAACTAATGCTTCATGACCCCTAACTTATAAATCAATTGGCTAAAAGCACATTTGCTTGAGGACAAGCAAATACCAAGTGTAGGGATATTTGATAAGGATTTAAAAGGTACCTTTTTGAGGGGTCATTTAAGCCCTTAATTGATCACTTTTGTATCCGTTACTACTTAATTTCGTTCCTTTTCACTTTTTAGGTCTCTTGAAGGCAAATTGCTAGAATGACACTTTTTCGGACGAAAAGGCGCGAATATACGAAGAAAATGGCCAAAGTCAAGAATCGAGACACTCAAGCTGCTGGAATTGAAGGGGACGGCGTCAGCGTTTAACTGCAACACCGTCAGAACATGTTTTGTGACGACTCAGTAGCCAAATTGCTTATTTACAAGTTACGGCATCAGGGTTTAAAAGAGTAGGGTGTTGCAGCTCAGACGGCCTTGATTTAATTCAAACGGCGTCAGAGACTAAAGGCGACGGTGTCACAGTCATAAGGTGACGCCGTCACAATAATAACGTGGCCAAGACGAAAACCTAATGACGGCGACCCGACGGCGTCACAATTAAAGAGTGACACCGTCGCAGTTTGTAACACTATATATAGAATCTGAATTTTATAGTTTTTAGAGAGGTAGTTTTGTGGAATAAAAAACCTAACCCAAACCAAGGCTGTCTTGTACAGTATTTTAGGGTTCCATACCCTATTTTACATCAAGATAAGTGTTTTACTTCATTGATTCAATTATGTCTTCAATTGATTGTGTGTATGATTGCATGTTCTCCATGTCCGGCTAATTTACTTGTGTGTTTGCTTAGGTAATATGAAACCTAGTTATTGAATATTGATTGGTTGCCTCTTATCTTAATTGTGATTGACCTAGTATTGTGATAGGTCATTCGTTGTGTTATTAATGCTTGATTAATCTTTGTTGAACCTAAGCAAATAGTTACTAGTGGAATTGTAGGCTAAACATCCAAAGAATACCTTAGTGTTAAGTTTATGAATCCTAGAGATTTTGTAGTCATTAACCTTTGGTAGCTTCAAAGAGTTAGGGATAAACGCATACCCTACGACCTTAGAAACACAACGTGTTAAGAATAAGGACGTGACAATTCAACCATCAATAGGAGATAACTAGGGAGTAATAAAATCTAAGTAAACACATTTTTAATCATCATAAGAGCACACAACAATAGACATAGACTACCCCTAGCTTAGTTAATTAGAATAGATAATAGTTGAGTAATCGGTAGAAATACCAACCCCCAAATCCAAACCCAAGATTCGTACCTTTCCATTTCCTAAAAAAATATAAAAAGATAAAAAGTAATCTTCTTCAACCCCAACCTTAGCGTAGTAACTTCTCATTAGCATTCCTATTCCCCTAGAGAACGATATCAATACCCGTGGCTTACCCTAATACTACACTACAATGATTAGGTTCACTGCCTGGGGTGTTGAAAAACTTGCTCGACGAAAAGGAAGTTCCTTTGACCCAGAACGCGCTGCGTAAGCGTATCAAAAGGGTTCAAGATGAATGAGTTCTTTGTTGCGGTTGTAACGAGTTTGGTCGACTCTTTTTGTGAAGATGGTATCTCGAACTACAACAGGATCATCAAGTCTAGTGTGATAGATGGGGTTAGAGTCTAAGGCGAGGTGTTGGCAAGCGATTGACCAATCCTTAGAGTACAAACAAATTTTTTCACATGGTATGCGAATGTGGTAAGAGGTAAGATGGTGCTTTGGTTGTTTATGATGAAAGCGATTGAAATGGTTCCATCGTTGTTTCGGATAATCCTAACGCTTTTGTAGAATTCAAGGATGAAAACCGGACAAATTTGTTCATCTATTTTGAGGAAGCAATCAAAGTTGATTGCGAAAATGACTTGAGGAATGTCGGTATTTTCAAGGAAGGGTTTCTTAATTACACGACCTTCGTGGATGAGTTGTTTTTTAAGCATTTTCAAGGCTTTTCGGTTACTAGTTGATAAAGCTTCTCTGCGATAGTATATAGGGATATTGTGGACGATGTCATGATGGTCTTGTTGGGTGGATTTAGGCATGTTTGATCCTAGAAGAAAAAAATATTCCAATAAGGTAAATGTTTTAATGGATGACTTGATCAAGATGGGTTTATGATCTTATGAACTTATTTTGTATTTACAATGCCTTTTCGAAAAACCTTATTCATATGGGGCTTTTTGTTTGGGTTCAATTTTATAATAAACAATTACCAATTGATGATATAGTTTTTAGAAAAACAAGAAACCAATTGAATAAAGAAATTTTTTAATCATAAACCCTAGGATTGAGATGACAAAAGGATGAGTGTAATTACTTACGATGATGTTTAGGAATGAGATGCTTAGGAAGATGAAGCCCTAGGATGAGAAGAATTGAGTTTTGGTCGTTTTAGGTTTGGGGAGAGGGAAAGTGGAGAAGGTCTAATATTTTAAAAAATGACTTTACTGTTGTCTGTTTGGCCGGTTCCGCCAGTTCCCTTGGATAAAGGATCCAGCCAGTACAACTTGAGGGATCCGGGACTACAGACCAGTTTAGGGTGATTTGGAGTATTCTCTCACATGTAATAAGTTATAAAATAACTTATTTTTGAGTAGAAGTTGTAGAATATGAGATTGGTTATAATCCTATTTGAGTAAACGTTTAACGAAGACGTTTTGAAAGGAAACAAAGATGTTTAAATGAGAATAGAACGAGGAATGGTGGATCAAGACTTTAGTTAGCAATATTTCTTTTCATGATGAAAGCGTAGATTGAACAGCTTACAAAGTCTAGGAGAATCAAGAAGGAATACTATTCCCGATGATATGTTGAGATGGAAAGTAGTGAAGAGAGGCTTTTTAAAAAATTATGACTTTGATGTCAAACACATAATCCACGTATATATACACATAGCATTTAATATACACAAAGTCTTTATAAAGATTCTTATCATAAGAGAGAAACATATACCATCATTTTATCCAAAAGCAATTAGCACGTTTTAGATCAACTAATTGTAATTAAGAGAACATAGCTTTGCTATATTCCTTTTTTATGATTTTTAGAAACCATAAACGCGAAATACTTCATGAGCTTTTAAAATACTTAATCGTATTTTGGAAAAGCAAGTTGTGGTCACTTTCGATTCTTCTTTCGGTGTTGACTTCATTTTTCTTCAGATAGAACGAAGTCATTGGAAAATGGGTCAGATGGTTTGATTCGGGTCGACCCACTAATTATAGTGTTTTCATCCGTTTTTTTTTACGTTTTCGTTTGTTTTTTTACTCTTTCGTCTATTTTTTTACGTTTACGTCCGCTTTTTTTATATTTTCTTTCGTTTTATTACGTTTTCGTCTGATTGTTACGTTTTCGTCCGCTTTTTACGTTTTCGTCGGTTTATTACGTTTTCATCAGATTTTTTACGTTTTCGTCCATTTTCTTACGTTTTCGCCCCTTTTTTTACGTTTTCGTACGACTTTTTACGTTTTCGGCTGTTTTTGCGTTTTCGTCTATTTCTCAACGTTTTCGTTCATTTTTTTTTACGTTTTCGTCTACATTTTTACGTTTTTGTTTGTTTTCTTACGTTTTTACATGTTTTTTTTCTTACGTTTTCGTCCTTTCGTTTAGGTTTTTTACATTTTCGGCCGTTTTTTACACTTTCTTACGCTTTTTTACATTTACTAAACTATAGTGTTTTCATCCGTTTTTTTACGTTTTCATCCATTTTTTAATGTTTTCGTCAGTTTTTTACGTTTTCATCCGTTTTTATATACTTTTTCTTGTTTTTTACGCTTTCGTCCGTTTTTAACGTTTTCATCAGACAAAACTTAAAAAAACGTAAAAATAGACGAAAACGTAAAAAACGGACGAAAACGTAAAAAAAAAAGACGAAAATGTAAAAATCCAGACAAAGCGTAAAAAGAAGACGAAAATGTATAAAAACGGACGTAGATGTAAAAAAACAAACGAAAACGTAAAAAATCGGACGAAAACGTAAAAAACAGACTAAAACGTAAAAAAGGTCGAAATCGTAAAAGAACAAACGAAAACGTAAAAACGGGCGAAGACGTAAAAAAAAGAGAAATACGAAAAGAAGGTTGAAATCGTAAAAAAAGGTCAAAACGAAAAAACAATCAGATACAAACATAAAAAATGGACAAAAAGTTAAAAATCAGACGAAAAGGTAAAACATGGGACAAAATCATAAAAAAAAAAAGACGAAAAAATAGAACGAAAACATAAAAGTGGAGGAAAACAGACGACACCGTAAGGAAACAGACGAAAACGTAAAAAAAGGGACGAAAATGGGCGACAACGTAAGGAAACGGTCGAAAACGTAAAATCGGACAAAAACGTAAAAAACCGGACGAAAACGTAAAAAAGACAAAAACGTAAAACATTAGACGAAAACGTAAAAAAAAACCGTCGAAAACGTAAAAGAATGGACAAAAATGGCAAAGAAAAGAGGAAAACGTAAAAAATCGGAAGAAAACGTAAAAAAATCGGACGAAAACGTTAAAAACAGATGAAAACGTATAAAAATGGTTAAAACCGACGAAAATGTATAAAAATGGACGAAAACGGATTAGGGGTATTTCAAAGGAAAATAGGTGAAAAAAAAAATGTTTTGTAGTTTTGTGTATTAAAGTTGGAAATAAGAATTTTGTGTTTTGTTGTGAATTTTATTAGAAACACTAATTTGAACGCGATATTTGTTTTCTTTATTTTCCACAAAATATTTTACGGAAAATAAGGGTGTTTTCCCTCAACTAAACACACCGTGTTTGTGTTTTTTTTTTCCTTGCTCATCTATTGCGTTTAACTTAATATATTCATTAAGAATAATTCAATATTAGGACTTAGATGATTTAATGGATGAGAGATACGGCCCTTTAGTACAGAAAGTTTGGCCTGTTTTGAAGAACATCCGTATATTAAAAATAGGGTAACTCTTTCTTTAGTCTACTGTATTCGATAAAAAGTTCATTTCATTTTGCAATATATTACCATTTTGCACTTCGGCAGTACCAGACTAGTTGGAATCCATTTCACATATAAGGTGCATCAATTATCTCTTGAGTAGTGTCTTCGCCATTAGGCAATTTCCATTCCATGTAATTTCATAAGCAATGGGACATGTACGAATATATACCTAATCCCACACAACTTTGGTCACCTAACTTCCTATAGTACTTATCTTTTTTCTTCCTAAGAGCATTCACATCAATAACGCCGGAACCGGCGTTAAGGCCGCGTTAACCGGCGTTATTCAGTGTTATTGATGGAGGGTCGGTGTTAAATGAGCGTTAAAGGTGAGGCGTTAAAGCCCCAACGCCTTCTTTTTTTTAATGCCCCTAAATGAGGGGGTTTTGTAAATTGTTTGAGTGTTAAAGTTTAACTTGGGAATGTTATTGTTGTGGGTGTTTTTTGGGATGTTAAGGTGAAATGTTAAAGCTGATGTGGCGCTGACGTGGCACGGTGTTAAACTTTAACTTGCGTTATTGATGTACATGCTCTATTTGCATTATGTTACTCAAATGCTAATCATTACTCCTAAATGAGTTTAGCGTAAGAATTACTTGTGACACCCTAAATGTTGATAAATACCAAAGTAGAGTTGAGATCAATATAGATCTCATATTTACCATAGATCCAATAAACCAATCTTAGCCATTCATTTTTAATCAAAGTTAATAAAAAACCATTTTCCACCTTTTTTTTAAAACAACATATCTTGCAAATGGTAAATCTTCAAACTATAAAAAATACACCATCGCGACGAGAATTAAATTATCTTTCTATTAATATGCACTTTTCTATATTTTCGACAATTTTTTTTTTCAAAAATTCCGTCCAGAAAAATCATATATGATTTGTAAAATCATATATGATTTTTAAAAATCGAATCATATATGATTTTCACAAATCATATATGATTTTCAGAAATCATATATGATTTGTAAAAATCGAATCATATATGATTTTCACAAATCATATATGATTTTTCTGTGCCGAAATTTTGAAAAAAAAAAGTTGTTAAAAGTATATAGTAGTGCATATCTATAGAAAGATAATTTAATTCTCGTCGCGATGGTATGATTTTTAACACGTAACAATTAACGGTTTGCGAGATATTCAATTTTTAAAAAAAGGGTGAAAGTTTATTTTTTTTAAAAAATGAATGACTATTATTGGTTCATTGGATCTATGGTAAATTTGAGATCTATATTGAACTTTTGTCTACCAAAGTAACTTGTTCATCAATGGATTTTGTTGCGGCTAATCGGTGGATTTCTAGTCATTCTCTGTAAATAATCAAACGAGAAGATAAACTTTACTAGGTTTCTACATTTGAGGGTGGCAAAAAGATGGCTCATCTTCACCGGGTAACTTGAACATGAAAAACCTCATCCGTTTTGTACGATAGTATCAGCAACAACAGAATCACAATAATACTTTATTCAAACCAAACCCTCAACAGTTGACATAGATTGAGCCAACAATAATATCTAAAGTTATACAAGGTCAGGTTAATGTCAATGAGATAATAACCAGACAAATACAAAGAAGAAACAAGATCAGAACTATAATCAGGAAAATGAGAGAATGTGAGACAATGACTGCACACAGTTGTGTGTCTAACCCTAGATTAGAGGGAGGGTTATGTGGGAGGAAAAGATACACAAAGACCCCTCAACTCTTCTGAGATAAGCGCCATCAGTAATAAACTTCTACACCCTTTAAACCACTTATGCTTTGTCCAAGAATAATCCCTGTAATTAAGCCTGCACTAAACACAACTAAATAGCCATTAGCAATTGATAGAATGATATGTTTACCACGTATTATGATCTCATTTTCTAACACGTTTTTTATATAATATTTTTCACAACTAACATGTACTAGAAAAATTCTTTAGTATAAATAATGATACACTAGTTACGCAAATACCACCACTGCAACGTACCCATCAGATTGGCTGCATGATGTATCTAGGATTTTAATATTCGGAGTAATTTGATAGGAACATTTTTAGCTCCAAAATTCAGAACCCTCTAAAGGACAAGGATTCTATTACAAGTTAATAAACTATAAATTTTATATAATACCAGATCCATGTCTTTCGGTTATATTATCTCCGAACAGAGAGTTATATATAAAAGGGCTAGCAAGGAGTTATATATAAAAAGAAGATATCACAAAGATTTGGATAGAGAACTACAAAGGATTACCATGTAAACCTCTCGTTAATGTTTGTATGTTAAAGTACATTTGTTTTATTTACGTTTTATGTTTATGGGTCAAAAAGGGGAAGGACATGGGTTGGGTCAAGCTTTGATCCAAACACCCCCTTAAGTTGTTAGTTAAGTTTGTTAAGGCCTCTTGGAGGGCAGTTAGAAAACGGTTAACCTTTGAAACATCACAACGCTTCACATCTTGTGATTGTGTCGTTTCACATGGTTTAAATAGGATCGAGTCTAAGTCATTTGTATTACAACAATTCAAGTTTACAAGTCTTTGTTATTTCATATTACATATCTTTGTGTTTATACAATTCGCATACTTTGTCTCTCAAATTCCATACGCACACCATGGTCAATTTTATAAAGCAATAATGCAACGAAGATGGCTTGACGTTAGACCTGTGAAGAGTACCCAACATACCAAACCACTCTATCTAATCTAGCGAATGTTCTATTTTCCCTAGTATGAATCCAATAATAAGAAAGTAACTTGATGTCGTTGAAGATTAAGCATTTCATCACGATTTTCTTTCATTTAAAGCTAAATATGCATATTATTACATAACGAGTATAATTAAAGGACATTGATCCTATTCGTAGTTAATCTGTAATAGAGCCAACGAGTGCGTTTCGTCCAAAAGTGATGGCCATAACCATCAAACCTCCAAACAAAACTCTAAAACAAGATTTCACCGCAGGAGTGCCCCCAGCAATAGACCAAATCCAACCAAAAACCATAAGCACCAAGCTTACTGCTGCTATCACAACACCTAGCCTCATTGTACTCTCCCTTATGAATGAACCAACAAGTAAAGGAACAACCGCTCCTACAGAAAAAGCAAGAGATGATGCTACAGCTGCCCGCATAGGATTTGGCAGCCGTTTTTTTTCTTGCTTTTCCAGACTTTCTAACAATTTATTTTCTCTTTTCATCTGAGCCATTTCTACATCAAGCTGAGAGTATACTGAAACATATTCTTCAATTGCTATGTTACATGCACCAGCAACCAGACTTGCAAAGCCTGAGAGAATCATTGCTTTGACATCTTGTCTCATAGCTCCAACACCAATCATGAGACAAGCAATAGAAACCAATCCATCATTGGCTCCCAAGACAGCTGCACGAAGCCACTGTCCCCTTTGTGAGTAATCAAAGTCATTCTCAACTGGTGACTTGCAATGTTTTAGATTAAATTGGGCTTTACAAATTGGAACACATGAATTACATTGATTAGTAGTCATGAAGGGCGTAAAATTTTATATGCAAGGGAAGAAGATTTATATAGTCGATGGAGCAAGGATGTTTATATATTGGATGGACAAAGAATATTTGTATAGTGAATGGACCAAGGAAAGCTGAATAATCATTCGTTTATGAGTATCGTGTTTTAGGTGATGCAAACGCGATAAGATAGTATCGAAGGGACAAGCCTGTTATAGTGTTATGGCATGACTTGCATATAAAAAAACTAAGCGTATAGGGAAAGTTAAGTTAGGAGGGGACGTGCTCAAAAGAACTAATAAACTAACTTGCTACTGTATGTCATATATGATGCGCATGATCATATTTGAAACTCTTGGTTACCCTTAGTGACATTTTTTTTTCACTTAGAATTGCAAGAAGATGAGTGGTGGATGTTTGTACGAAATATGCTGCTTAAATTTATTTTTACAATTCTAAGTGAATTTATTGTGCGAAATATGCTGCTTAAATTTATTGTACGAAATTTTTTTTTACAAACTACACCCGTCCACAATTTATTTTACGAAATATGCTGCTTAAATTTTGAGAAATTTGATGATACTTTGATTAAATTTATGTAATCAAAGTCAACAAAAACCGAAGCTGCACTATATATAATCCCTTTTTATAAAAGTATCTTCTTCTTCTTCTTAGTTTAGCTTTGTTTAATGTTATTTAGTTTTCAAATGCAATCCGAGCTTTCACAATTTCGCCGCGCGGATTCCGGGGCGCGGTATTAGACGATAAATATGGCCCAAGCCCGGTTGTGGGTTAAGGTCTATTAAGGTTGTATGCTATGTGTACTATGTGTATAGTTTGATTAATAATACAATACACCTATGGGATTTTGAGAATCTAACAGTTTGATTCTATCATGTCTTTAGTTGTTTTTCTTAAAATCTGTTCTGTTTTTCACGTGCTTCGTGTTAAGATTTCAAACTCTGATGACATTTGTGTTCGACGATGATGAAGCTGTTTTGGTTCATACAAGAAAAATTTCCTTCAGTTTTTTTGCAGAATAAAAAATATCCACCCTTTGTAAATTAACAGAGAATTGGGGCGTGATGGTCAATGATGTAGGGTGAAAACAAATTACACAGTTTACCACATTCAAGTTCTATAAAACCGTAAGAATTTAATTTCCATCTTCACGAATATGCTCTCTTTTTCACTCCTGACTCTTGTACCAGTAGATGCCTTTGTTCTTTTTATCAGTTTCATCGGGCTCAATGAAAAGACAGTTCTTGGATTCTCTCCATAACGCCACAAAAAATGGAGTACTGTCACTTTGATAAAATTCACCCATTATGGGCCTGATTGCCTTGGTGGCTTCCATGGCATGATAATGAGGAATGTACGAGAACAAATGATGTAGCACATGTGTGTCAGTAATGTTATGGAACACCTTGTTAAGAACTCCGTAGTCCCTGTCAATAGTTGAGAAAGCACCTTTCATCCAGTTCCATTCGGAGTCATCATAGTGCGGCAAAGAAGGGTGAGTATGATGAAGGTACGTTAT
Organism: Chrysanthemum seticuspe; assembly: GCA_019973895.1. Classification (NCBI taxonomy): domain Eukaryota; kingdom Viridiplantae; phylum Streptophyta; class Magnoliopsida; order Asterales; family Asteraceae; genus Chrysanthemum; species Chrysanthemum seticuspe. The sequence goes on from BPTQ01000007.1 coordinate 273,558,177, forward strand.
GGTCACAACAAATGCATTCATGACCATCAATGCTCCTCCGTAGGCACAGAATACCCAAGTGAATCCTTGAACCATAGCCACTTTGTACAAGAAGTAAGAAAAGCTGACAAGTCCGATATCAGACATGAGAATCAAGACTCGCTCGTTATCTGAGAAAATTGGGCTTCTAGGATCATAATGGCTAGCGAATTTATCATAAGGTCTTCCAGCAGCATTAATAGACAAGTAAATGTACCATCCGAGAGTGAGTTTTACAAGAAGGGTAAGAGTTCGACCAACAGGATTGTCGAGGTAAAACGCCGAGGATGCAAGTTTGGATCTTGTCTTTGGGACATATACTTCGTCATGTTCAAGGGAACCCGTGTTAGCATGGTGACGGCGATGACTTATTTTCCACGAAAAATATGGGGTTAATAGGAATGAGTGTAATATAAACCCTATAGTATCCTCGAGCCATACATTGTCACTGAAAGCATGGTGACCACATTCATGAGCAATAAGCCAAATACCCATGAACACACAACCTTGAAGAAACCAGTAAATGGGCCAAGCAAGATAAGGAAGAGGGTGAGGGAGCTGTGGTATATAAGTTGTGGCAATATAGTAAAATACGGAAGCCGCAGTAAGGTCAGCTACCAGATAAGAAAATGAACGAATCATGGATCTTTCGAAACAATGAGGTGGTATAGCTTTCTTGAGATCTGCTAATGTAAATGGTGGTTTTGAGGTCGGGGCTCTTTTGATAACGTTTGTATCGTGTTTCTTAATATCTAGATCACGAGGATTCGAACGGCCACCAGCACCCATGTTATCTATGTAGAAAAGTGTGGATTCACTTGATTCGTGTGTAATAAAAGAAAAGGAGTGAGTTGAGTTTGGCTTTTGGATGTTTTATTTCAGTTACATATATATACACTTTAAGGTATTTAGTATTATAAATGTGGCCGCCTTTGTTTACTCTCCTGAGTTCAAACATTACTTTAGTTTAACTGGTAGTCAAGAATAACAGACTAAAGTCCAAATTTTGGGTAGTTAGTTAGGTTGTACATGTCTAAGACCAACGAACGATTTTCTGAATTATCTTTAATGTAGATCGCATGTACTGCTGTAGGCCTTAAATTGCTCGGGTGAGCATCGGTCCCGGGACCGAATTAAGGTAAAAACCGGGACCAAGACCGAGACCGAATGTGGTCGGTTCGGTCCGGTCTCGGTCGGTCAGACCGGACCGTTTGGAGTCCACTAAGATCAAAATAATCGGTTTGTGGTCTGGACCGGATCAACCGGACCGAGGACCGAATTAGCCCAAATGCATAGACCGAGGACCAGACCGAATGTGGTCGGTCCGATCCGGTCTGGTCCGGTCTCGGTCGGTCCGTCGATCGGTCCGGTCCGTTTGGATCGTTTGCTCACCCTATTAGAGCACTCCCAACGGTAACGGGATAACGCCGTTATGGGCCTTTTAACGCCATAACGCGCGTTATACCCGTTGGAGGCATGAATTATCAACGGCGTTATTTTGTACCCGTTGGATACATAACGCCCGTTAAGGGCAGGGAAAAAAAAAAAAAAAAATTGAAAAACTTACACAACTAGTCCCTCAACGTCTAGTATCCGTTAGAAATTCAAAAAAATTTACAAAAAACCCCCTTAACGGCTAGTTTTTAAAAAAAAAAAAAAAAATCAAAAACATTTTTTTACCACTATAAATACCCAACTAAAACTCTATTTTTTTCACACTTCCATTCAAACTTTATATACTTCCTCTTTACACTTTCATATTTCAAAAATCAAATTCGTTCACAATTGATCCAAATCAAGCTGGTGATATTCCCCTGTCTTGGTTAGACGTTGATGACCAAGAGGACTTCCAATTTATGGCGGCCGCGTACGAGTATCACCTTCAGTTGGAACAACAAGAAGGTATTGAATCTCAACATCCTAGTCGTTCTCGTACCCATGTATATCGTGAACGTGAGCTTGCAGAAGAACGTCTGCGCAACGATTATTTCGTACAAGGTTGTAAGTATTCAAACCGGAATTTTCGTAGAAGATTTCGTATGAGCCGGAAACTATTCCTGCAAATAGTTGAAGGTATTGAAATTTATACTTCCCATAATATTCCAGATCATTTTACCTTTTTTAGGCAAACACCCGATTGTACGGGTCGAATGAGTATAAGTGCTCTAATGAAGTGTACGTCTGCCATACGCCAATTGGCGTACGGCACCACACCTGATGCATTTGATGAATACTTGCAAATGGGTGAGAGTACTTCAAAGGTCTGCCTTGATAATTTTAACAAATGCATTATTGATTTGTTTATGCCGGAGTATTTAAGAAAACCAACATGGGCCGACATTCAAAAAATTTATCAACATCATGAAGAAAAACATGGTTTTCCGGGAATGCTTGGTAGCATTGACTGTATGCACTGGGAATGGAAAAATTGTCCAGTAGCTTGGCAAGACCATTTTGCTAGGGGTGATAAAAAATACCCAACAATTATGCTTGAAGCTGTTGCTTCTCAAGATTTATGGATCTGGCATGTATTTTTTGGGATGGCGGGGGCAAATAACGATGTCAATGTTTTAGATAACTCTCCGTTATTCGACGACCTTCTTGCTGACAATGCCCCAAAAGCACCTTATATGGTTAACGGAACTAGGTATGAACATGGGTATTACTTGGCTGATGGAATTTATCCACAGTGGGCAACTTTCGTCAAATCCTTCACGGCAACAACTGATGAAAAACATACGTACTTTAAAAGGAGACAAGAAAGTGCCCGAAAAGATGTTGAACGTGCTTTTGGTGTTCTTCAAGGCCGTTGGGGTATACTACAACAACCGGCACGTCAATATGAAATTGCCACGATACGTAGAATCATGTATTGTTGCATTATTATGCATAACATGATTATAAAAGATCAAAAATTTGCTTTACGTGACTATAACGAACTGTGGGTGGATCCGTCAGCAAATTTGAGGCAACGAAGATGGGTTGAAAGATGTGATACGCACAGTCGTAAGGCAAAAGAAATACACGACCGACAAACGCATACCCAACTCCAACAGGACCTTATGGAGCATGTTTGGCAGAAGAATCTTGAACGACATGGACAACAACAAGAGAGCGACGAGGATGAATAAGTATTTGCTATGTTTTTTTTAATTGCAGTGTGTGTGTGTGTGTTTTTTTTTTTTTTTTTTTTTTTTTTTTTTTTTTTTTTTTATTTCGTTGTATTTTTTTTTTTTTCGTTGTATTTTTTTTAGTCTCGTATTGTAATATGTTTTAAGTTTTAATGAAATGTTTGTTTTAGTTTAAAAAATGAAGTGTTTGATTTAGTTTAGGGGTTGAAATTGAAAATATGAAATATTAGTGGTGTTATGGTGTTATTGGGATATTATTGTTGTGGGTGTTTTTTGAGGATGTTAATGTTAAATGGTAAAGCTGATGTGGCGCTGACGTGGACGATGTTATTGGTGTTATGGTGTTATTGTTGGGAGTGCTCTTACCGAGTGTTCATAACTAACATGTTGCATGTGTTTAAATACATACACTTTGGGATTTGCATGTGTTTAAAATACACACTTTTTGGGATAATAAAATAATATATTACTGTGAGTCTATTTAAGTTAAACATATTACAAGTATTCTCTCTAGTGAGTAATATAAATAATTTAATTTAGATCACTTTTTCGCGACTAAAAGAATGTGAAATCGCACGTTTTAAAACCAATGAAATCGCGGAAAACGACGGAGAGCTACCAAAATATTATTATAATTAGTATTGATTTAATAACATCGAACATACTTTAGTCAAATGGTGTGTGCTATTGTGGAGGTTCGTCTAATGATATCCTCGAGGATGTTTCCTTCTTATTACATTTACCCATAACCAACAAAAATTTGCCGGTATCTAAACTACACATTCGCAACGCAAATACCAGTATTTATACTACCTTATAATGTATTTAGGCCTTCTAATTTAATTCAGATTTTTAAAGTTACTTATAACGCCGGAGGATAATCGTGGGAGACAATCCCACGATAAGCCTAACGGTGTTTTCTGTTTACTTAGTGCGCAGGTCTCAAGCAGCAATAATCAATTGGTACGAGAACCGGAGCTCAAACAAGGAACGCCCAACTTTTGTATCAACAAGTGGCGCCATCCGTGGGACCATCACTAAGAACCATCACCAAAAACTAGAATGACGAAGCACGGAAATCAGCGATCGCAAGCAGACCTTACAGGAAAGAAGCTGCAAAGCGGATCAGCTTCTAAGCAGACTTCTGGGACAACCAGTGTCGCTAAAAATCAGGGGTTAGGCCCAGACCTGGTCTTCCCTACGGTGGAACAACGCTCGGGGACAACCCAGGCCACTACAACCACCACCAGCGCAGGAGATCCGCTGCGCACCCTTTTTGCTACTCCCCTTCAATCAGTATTAGAAACTGACCTCTCGAAGACACCAGATGCCCCTGACAGAAACAAGGGCCCAGTAGTAGAAACAGGCACCCTCGCTCTAGAAGGAGTCGCACCAGAACTAGCACCGGGAGATTTCGTGTCTCAAAATTACGAAACTTTGACCGCTCTCATGCAAGAGGAAGCAAAAAAGAGGTCGAGTCGAAGCCTGCATGCCCGACTCAATTTCGACTCAGAATACGAAACTTCCCCACCGCGCCGTCAGAAGGATAAGCGCGGGAGGGACAGCCGTCGACCCCCGGTGTTTAACAGAATTAGGAGGAGTTTTGAGGATGATGAGACATCTCACTCACAGCATCTGGAAGGAAGCGAGGAGGATGAACGGCGTACCAGTGTCCATGCCAGGCTTGGTAGCCGCAGAGTCCAAGACAGACTTGGGCGAAGGTACTCCCCAAGTGAAAGCCCTTCAAGTGCAGATTCCGAGGACAGTCGGCGCAAACGCCGAAGAAGGGAAATTTCGTCCTCTGGTAATTCCTCGGACAACAAGGATAGCGAAACTGGACACTGGAAGTCCAGGAGAAAATATCGTGACCAAGAGGAGGAAGACATGTCTCTTCCGTGGCGCCGCCAAAAGGTGGATGCGTTCACTCGACGTATCAGTAATTTCTCAAAAGATAAGAGAAGGCGCATGCCCGCTAATGTCAAAACCTATGATGGAACAGGTGATCCTGATGATCACCTAAAAAATTTTGAATCAGCCGCTACTATCGAAAACTGGCCACAACCTGTGTGGTGCCACATGTTCAATTCCACACTAGTGGGAAATGCGCGGAACTGGTTCAGTAAACTTCCACGCAGAAGCATTGATGGCTTTGAAGAGTTGAGAAAGGCGTTTCGCCTAAACTTCACCCAACGAAAGAAGTGCGCTAAAAACCCTGTCGAACTCGCCAGGGTCAGACAGCGCCAGGGGGAATCTACAAGCGCTTATATGGAGCGCTTCAAAGATGAGTGCATACAGGTTAAGGCATGCCCTGAAGTGCTGAAAATCTCAGGGTTCATGAACGGGATCAATAACCCCGAACTCATCAAAAAGTTGAACGACAAGATCCCCCAAACCTTTGATGAACTTATGAAACGCACAAGGTCCTTCGTCCAAGGAGAAGCCGCCGCGGCGGATAGCAAGAAAGGCTACTCAAACTACCGGTCACAGGAACAACCTGGGAGACAATCCACCGACCGGAGTAGCAACCGTAACAAGAACTACCGCGGCCAGGGGAGCGGACGGGATAATGACAGGTATACCCCGCTGACCAAGACTCCAAAGGAAATATTCGCAACAGAAGGCACGAACTTTCCAAGACCCCCACCAATTCGCACCCCAGATGATCGGCGCGTGGGGAGTGTATACTGTGACTATCATGGACAGAAGGGCCACACCACCAATGAATGTGTCCAACTGCGCCAACTCATCGACAAATTAGTAAAAGAAGGCAGATTGGACCATTTGGTCAAGAATATCAAAGAAGGAAAAGATAGGCAGAAGAGTGGGAACAAGAATGTTGGGAATAATTCGTTACCACGGATAGTTATGGTTTATACTGCTTGGTTTAACACTAGCAGTGGAAACATATTCCCACTGCACGTTCTTCATTACCACTGCTATCAGTTAATGATAAGGTTAAGTGCGTCTTGATAAGTATAGAATAGATCTTGTGTATATTCTATTATGTTAGTTATATACTTATCTTGTAAAGGACTCCTTCTTGTATAAAAGGAGATCCTAGGTCATAGTCTTAGGTACGTATTACATTACAAGATTACCTACAAAAGTTTCAAGGTGTAACCCTAGTGATATCAAGATCACTCGTATTATTTCATTAATAATATTGGAGCTTGAGTTTTGTGTTAATTTGTGTTTACTCTCATACATCATATAATTCGTCTTCTAAGTATTACTTAAGTAAATTCCGCTTGCTTGATAATATTATACAAAATATCATTGACACAAGGAGAGTGTCCCAGATCCAACAAGTGGTATCAGAGCAAGGTTCTGATATTTTGTTTTAGAAGATCCAAAGAATTAGCTTGACTCACTCTCTCAAGACAATGGAGATGGAAAACAATCAATCAAACTCTTCTTCTACACCCAGACTCCCTAAGCTTAAGCTTAATGAGTTTGAGATGTGGTGGATACTGATTGAGCAATACTTCCTCATACAGGACTATGCTCTATGGGAGATCATTCAACTTGGTGATTCTTTCAAATCTGTGACCACTACTTCAAAAGTTGGTGACACAGATGTTGTGAAAGTTTCTGTGCCTGAATCAAATTCTGAAAAAGCTCAAAAGAAGAATGATCTTAAAGCTAGAAGTCTATTGCTGATGACTCTTCCTAGAGACCAGATTATTGCATTCAGCAAATTCAAGACTGCTAAAGAACTGTTTGAAGAGATTTGCTCAGTGTTTGGTGGTAATGATGCTACAAAGAAGACTCAAAAGACATTGTTAAAGCAAAGTTATGAAAACTTCTCTGCTTCAAGCAATGACTCACTTGATAGCATCTTCACCAAAATTCAGAAGATTGTTACACAGCTAACTGTGTTTGGCATTGAGGTAGAAAAGGAAGACCTCAATTTGAAGTTTCTAAGAAGTTTGCCTTCAAAGTTTCAAACCAATGTTACTGTCTGGGAAAACAAGTCAGACATTGAAACAATGAAGCTCAATGATCTTTACAACAACTTCAAACTTATTGAGAAAAGGTTGAAGAAGGCAGGGAAACTTGGTACAAGTTCTAGTAGCTTGGCATTATTGTCAAATTCTGTTGACAGTGATGATTCTGAAGATGAAAGTGATGATGATATTGCCACTGTAAGTTCTAAAGTTTCCACTGGCAATGTAAATATTGCCACTGCAGGATCAAAGAAGAAGGTTGCTAGTATTGGAGATCCTACCTTTTATGCTTTTATCTCCACACAAGTTGATGGCTCTCTCTTAACTCATGAAGACATAGAGCAAATTGATGAAGATGACTTGGAGGAGATGGATATAAAATGGCAGATAGCTCTTCTTAGCATGAGGGCTAATAAATTCTACAAGAAGACTGGCAAGCCTATCCATATAAATGGTGATGATACTGCAGGCTTTGATAAGAAGAAAGTGGAGTGCTTTAACTGCCACAAGTTTGGACATTTTGCTAGAGAATGTAGAAGACCAAAGACCAAAGAAAACAGGTCTACATGGTACAAGCAAAAGAAGGGACCAACTGTGGAAGAACCAAAGGCAATGTTGGCTATTGATGGTGTGAGCTATGATTGGAGTTTCATGGCTGATGATCTTGAAGAAGAACACACAGATGCTGCTCTTGTTGCTACTGAATTTGCTCTCATGGCTTTCTCTGACTCTGAGGTACAAAACTCTGAATGTTGCTCTAAAACATGTAGGGCTGCTAGAGAAGTTGAAAGACTTAATAATTTATATTCTAATGAAAGAGAAGAGTTATACACTGCTAATTATGCTGTAGCTAATCTTAGGAGAGCCATGGCAGTTTTAGAAAAACAAATAGAGCACTATCAGGCAAATGAGTCAAATTATAATGATGATATGATTCTTCTTAGGAGAGAGGTAGAACATATAACTGCTGTGAATGAAGCATACCAAAAGGAGCTTGAAAAACTCCAAAAGAAACTTGAAAATGTCAATTTAACTATAGACACATGTTATCATCAGTCTGAGTCAATTGATAAAATTTGGAATGCTCAAGTATATAATAAAGCTAAGTCTGGTATGGGTTATAATACTGCACCTCCACCACTAAGGGGTGTTCATTCACCTCCAGGTATAGATTTAGCTCATACAGGTATAGAGGATTTTAAGGATCTTGTAAGAGAATATGGTCCTTTAAAAGACACAGTTGTGAAGAGTGAGGAAGAAAGTAAGCTAGATAATGATGTTTTTGAGAGTGCTAGTGACTCATCTGTTGTAGATGAGAGTATTAAAAATAATGTAGAGACTACTATCCCAAAAGTTGCTAATACTGTTACAGAGGAACCTAGGAAACCAGTTAATAAACCTATACCAACTGTAAAGTATGCAGAGATGTATAGGAACAAGCCTACAACTCCTAGGGGTAACCAGAGGAGTTGGAATCATGTTAAATCTCAACAAATAGGTAGTGATTGTGTGATGAACAATAAAGCATGCTATATCTGTGGTAGTTTTGATCATTTACATGCTTATTGTGACTATCATGTTGGGAGAAGGGTAGTCTATGGGAACAAGAGGGTGGAGTCTAACAGATATCAACATGATGTACACCCTAGTTCTAATTGTAGTATGGTCCCAAGAGCAGTTCAACTTAGAAGTGGCCTCAAAACATTTGCCTCTGCAAAAACTGTTAACACTGCTCACCCTAAGTCACCTGTTAAAAGTGCAAATACCAAAACAAGCTTTGTAAAATCTGCACAAACAGGAAAAAGGACCTTTCAAGCTAAAAAGGTTAACAATAACCAACAGTGGGTACCTAAAAAGAAACCAGCAGTTACCACTGCTCATTCAAAAGTTACCACTGCAAGGGTTTTTAATAAGAAAAGGGGGGACATGGGCAATGCTGTGAAGGTCTCAGCACGTTGGGAATGGAAACCTAAAGGAAACACCTCTACAACCAATCCCAATGGTGTATCAATGACCTTTGATAGATTTAACTATATTGATACACGAGGCAGATCCAAGTCAATCATGGCTTGGATCCCCAAAAGAAACTAACTCTTTACTTATTTGTGCAGGAACATCCAAGGACAAAAAGGTCAGATCAAGGATATACATATTATGGGTGTTCAAATGTACATGATTGGCAACAAGTCTTTTCTTTTGATTTTGTGCATACCAATAGACTGTCTGTCAGTTTTTGTTAATGAAGTTAGTGGATTGAGATATGTGATGCAGGAACACTAATGCTAAAAGAAAACATGGATTATTATTGTTATTACAAAACTGCACTGAAAGTGCAGTAAAATTACATCCATGAGGTACAAAGTACAAACATTACTACATCAACTGATATAACAACCACTAACAACCCATCCCCTTCCTACCCATCATTCATCCTTTATGGCTTCTTGGAAAAGCCCCAGCTTGGCATCACCTTGGGAGCTCCACGCATGTTAATCCAGTCATACACCCTAGGGCTTGCTAAACCCATCACCACTATACCAGTAGGTGGTGAGGATGATGAAGGAACTGTTGTTGGTGGTGCTGGTAGAAATGGTAGTGAATGTGATGATTGCAACTCTTCAGGAGGAGCTACTGCTGCAAGAGGGGGAACTCTCAGGACTCTTCCAGAGGTTTCATCATCTGTAACATATGGAGACACATAGGAGCTGATCTCTGAGCTATCTTCTTTGATTGATGCATCCTGAGGCTCTGGTTGTAGTGATGAAGGTCCAGCTGAAAAAGGATTTGAAAGAGCAAGTGACTGCTTTCTCTTCTTGAATACAACCTTCTCATACTCCTCCTTTTCAACTCTCCCAGGGTTTTTCAAAACAAAATCATCCCAGGAACTATCAGATGAACTGCTAGAAGAGAGATTGATTAGACTTGATTGACTCATGGTGTTGCTGAAGTGATGATCTTTGAGGGTACAAGTTTTGGAGTATGTGATTTGAGTGGTTTGTGTTAAATGATCTGTTTAATATATATTAAGTTGGATTCAAGAAGTTAATGAGGGGAAGGTGCAGGTAGTTGAGGAGTAAATTGGAGTCCTGTATTCTTGGAAAATGTATCAATGCTTAAGTGTTGACTTTATTGAGTATAGCCACTGCTGTGCTTAATTCTTTCAATATATTAACCATTGCCAACGAAATTATGATTCCATTGTTTGGTTTATGTTAGTAAATTGCAGTCTGAAGGATTTTTGTTAGTTACTCTCTGGTGAATCGATGCTCTAGGTTTATTAGACCTTATCTAAGTTGTTCACTGATGACTCTGTTTTACAGTGGGAACTATATTGAAACCAGTGGTAACATACTTTCAGTGGAAAAAGGAAAAACAAAGGAAATTCATTACTAACACATCATACATTACAACCAAAAGTACTCCTAGTCAAAACACAAACACTGACACCTCGCACATCCTATACCTATCTTCAGCTATTCCATTGGTCTCTTGCCCTTGCCCACATAGTCATGTTTATTCTTCTGGGCTCTCTTTCTCTTGTTCTCAAAAGTGGATTGCATCCTTGGACATGGAAGCCCAAGAATCTGTGGAGGAGGTTTTGGTAGCATTACAGACTTTGTTGGATTGGATATTTGCTTCATATTGGAGATCGCTGTTTTCAGTGCTATTGAAAGAGCTTTTGGCAACTCTTTAGCAAGAGAATAGGTTTCATCATTTGCATCATCATCATCTGATGAATCAGAGTAGAACTCAGGGGATTTTGCAGGCTTAGCTACAGGCATTCGCTTAGCAGTTTCTTTAGTATATCTCTTGGATGAAGAGCCAGCCCCTGGTGGGAAGTATCCAAACCATCTTGATGCTTCTGAAGATGATTCTGATTCCATTACATACTCTTCTTCGGAGTCAGAAGAGATGTTGATAGTGTTGGAGGGATTGCTCATGCTTATGGTTTTGGGGTTATTGTGTTTGAATGAAAGTTGATTAAATTTATTTTAAGCCAAGTCTTCTTATATAGACAAAGTCGGTTGAAGGGTTATTTAATGAAGATATTTACCTTTTTCTTATTTTGGTAGGTCAAGGAGTAAATATAGATATTATTGAGTTGACTTTGGAAGATATTTTGCTTGAGTAAAAGTTTGGTTAAAGGTAATTTTGGTTGATCACAAAATTGGTTATTCTCATCTTTTACTAATGCATATCATGTTTTGATGCGAAGTTGGAGTTAAAAGGTGTATATCTGAGATACACATCAAATGGTTATTGATTCACCATGTCTAATACACATAAGAATCAACTAGTCCAGAGAAAACGGCTACTGGTAAAGACTTGACAAATCCGTTTATGGTTGATAGTTTACCAAAAACTATATGGTTATCAACTCACCAAATTCTTTATGATTAAGAGTTGGCTAGTCCATAGCAAACGGCTCATGGTAAAGGCATATCAAATCCATTGATAGTTGATAGTTTGCTAAAAACTATAATGGGAGCAGTATTGTTTTCTAATGATTTTATCTTCCACTGCTCTTTGAAATTTTTGTGAAAAATTACCACTGCTAGTTCACAGTTTCCACTGACAGTGTTCTTTTACCACTGTTGTTCTAGCCGTTACAACTGATTATGTCAGTAATTAATTTTTTACTAGTCGTTGAAAGTAACCACTGATATTCATATATATAGGGTTAATATTTTAAGTAAAATATCTTCTTTCTATATTATAATTACTTTCTAAAGATAATTTTACTTGCGCATCAATTCTAAACCCTAACCCTATATATCTTTTTCTCTCAATTGGCTAGTCATTCTTTCAATTCTTACTGACATAATAATATTTTTCAGCAAAAGTTTCTATGGCTTCTTTGAAATTTGCAGATGAGCACAACCTAGTGGCCTACTTACAAAAGAATATCGAGAAGAGTGGCCCTGTTTTTCATCAGATTGTGGATTTTCTTCATACCACTCATATAAGGTATGCTTTGCTTTTCAAACCCACAATCTATATCTCTCAAATCAATCAGTTTTGGACTTCTGCTCAGTCCATAACACTTGAGAATAGAGATACACATGAAACAGTGGATGCTCTCAGATCCACTGTAGATGGGGTAACTATTGATGTTACTGAGGCATCCCTAAGGAGAGTACTTCACTTGGATGATCTCAGTGGTCACATCACATTACCTATATCTGATATTCATGATACTTTATCATCCATGGGGTATGATACCACTGATAAAAAGGCTACTTTCAAAAAGAGTGGTTTTTGTCCCCACTGGAGATTTTTGATTCATACCTTGTTACATTGCCTTAGTCCTAAGAAAACATCTTATGAGCAATTTAGTTCAACCATGGCTTATCCTTTGGTTTGTCTAGTCACTGATAAGATTTTCAACTGGTCCAACTATATTTTTACCAGTATGAAAGGCAATGTACAAAGTAAAACCAAAATTTTAATGTATCCAAGGTTTGTGCAAGCTGTGCTTAATGAATTTCAACTGCAACCTCACACTACTGTTTATCAAATCAGTTGCCTAAAGCCTAAAGTTTTTCAAAATTTGAATAAAGATGGCAATATGATTTTTACACCTCTCCTACCCCAAATGCTTGCTAAAATTTCAACTGAACAAACTACACCTATAATTAATGTACCCAACATTGATTATACACCACCAGTTTCAAGAATCTATGAGAGAAGGTCAAAACAATCATCTCCTCTCATGACAACACAGCAAGTTTCTGAACCTTTTGGTCTACGAACAAGCAGTGGTGCTTCTAGACTTCCACCTAGTCCTACTACGGAGGAGTCTGGACCAATGCCCCATGATTCACCTCTCCCAACAGGTAACACAGTTGGAAGTGCTGAGGGCAGTGGAAACCAATTGGAATTGATGGTTATGTGTACCAAATTAGCAAAACAGGTTGATTCTCTACAAAAGACATTGGCTACTTTCAAGAAGCAACATGCCAAGGATGTTCAACTGTTAAAGACAGAGATTCAGACCTTAAAAGAAGAGGTGCAGAGGTTGAAAAAGCACAAGAAGACTGCAAAGCTGGTGATTTCATCTTCATCCTCACCTTCTAATGGTGATTCAGCTGATCAAGATTTGGGAAATTTCTCCAAACAGGGGAGGAAAACAGGTTCTGACACTGAGGGGAGGAAAATTGATTTTGAAGATGAAGGTGATACAGGTGAATGAGCAAAAGAAGCTGAAACTCATGGAGAGCAACTTGAAGATCAAGACATTTTCCAAACTGCAACTGATTTTACCACTGATGATATTTCCACTGTAGAGCCAACTTTTGCTACTGCAAGTGAAGAATTTGATACCTTGAAGGATAATAAGAGTAAAGTAGTTATGGAAGATGTACAACAACCTAAAGGAAAGGTTTCAAAGAAAAGACATGTTCAGATTGATCATGATAGAGAACTTGCTAAGAAGATTTCAGAAGATCAAATTGCTGAAAGAGTTGCTGAAAAGAAAAGGTTGAAAGAAATAGAAGTTACTAGCTTTTTGGAAGTTCAAAGATTGGAAAGAATGGAAGATGCTGATTCAAATTCCACTGTCCAACCTACTGTTATGAAAGAAAAAGCTCCAGAGTTTAGTTATGTTCCTACTGAAGAAGATATTCAGTTTCTGGTAGATAATAATCCAGAAATCAAGAAAAAGGTAATTGACCTTGTTGCTGATGCATCTTTAACTGAGGAACAAAGAACTGCTCAGTTGAAAGATTTAATTATGATGAAGAACAATCAAGCACTTGATAATGTAATCAGTTCAGTCAAGAAGAATCAGAAGAAACAAAGACAACCAACCAAGGCACAAATACTTGCATATATGAAGACTTATTGTTGTCATGTTGGTAACTGGAAAAGGCATCAATTCATAGGAATGTCAGATGATCAAGTTGAAAGGGCTTACTACAGAACTGTGAAACAAGATAAATCTTTTATTCCAATGGGTTCTGAAGAAGAAGAAAGAATATTTCCTAGATTGAAGAGAAAGGCCAAAGTCAGTGATTCTCAAACTATTAAGAAGACTAAGGTTGATGAAGATCATACAAAGTCTACTGAGAAGGAGATTCCTACTGAGAAGTTCACTAAAGATCAAATGACTGAAATGGTTGTGATTGAAGACAGAGATTTTTATCCAGAACCACTGCAAATTCGACATCCTATCATTGATTGGGAAGTTTACACTGCTAGCAATCTTGCTTCAACATGGAAGATTACAAGGCTGGGAGGAGAAACTTCATCTTTCATAACATTTGAAGATCTTATTAAAGCTTTTGACAAAGATGACCTTAATACATTATGGAAATTAGTTCAAGAGAGGTTTAATGGTCAAGATCTCAAAGATACAAAGGAGATGCAGTCATGGGTAAATCTTAGAAGGCTTTTTGAACCAAATGCTGATGATGACTACTGGAAAACCTTATTCACATGTCTTGGTACAAAATGGTTTTATTATGATTCATGTGATGTTCATCATGTCTCTATAGCTAATGGATAAGACTTTTTCATGCTTGCTGAGAAAGAATATCCACTTAGAGCCGGAGCTCTTACAGTAATGTTAAGCTTACACATACGAGTTAATGAAGACAGTAAGAAGGTCAGAGCATTATTACAAAGGCTTCAAGATCAGTGTTCAAGAGCTATACAAAAGTTAAGAGAAAAGAAGTGAAGTGTTTGATTGAATTCCCCAAATCCTTGAAGTTAATACATATTGAAGAAACTTATTGATTTGCAGAGAAATCATAAGTTTAGGGGAGGATTGTTGGGAATAATCCGTTACCACGGATAGTTATGGTTTATACTGCTTGGTTTAACACTAGCAGTGGAAACATATTCCCACTGCACGTTCTTCATTACCACTGCTATCAGTTAATGATAAGGTTAAATGCGTCTTGATAAGTATAGAATAGATCTTGTGTATATTCTATTATGTTAGTTATATACTTATCTTGTAAAAGACTCCTTTTTGTATAAAAGGAGATCCTAGGTCATAGTCTTAGGTACGTATTACATTACAAGATTACCTACGAAAGCTTCAAGGTGTAACCCTAGTGATATCAAGATCACTCGTATTATTTCATTAATAATATTGGAGCTTGAGTTTTATGTTAACTTGTGTTTACTCTCATACATCATATAATTCGTCTTCTAAGTATTACTTAAGTAAATTCCGCTTGCTTGATAATATTATACAAAATATCATTGACACAAGGAGAGTGTCCCAGATCCAACAAAGAAAGAGGGACCCAAGGATAAGGCTGACACCATCTACATGATACAATCATGGCAGCGAATAACTAGGCAGAAGGTCAGCCAGAAATTTTCCCGTGGCAGCGAAATCTCTTTCCCCACCTTGACTGTGGACAACGCAGTAGTAGAGCCGCTCACCATTGAAATTAATGCGGGGGGTCACGATATCCACCGCATGTATGTTGATGGAGGAGCATCTGCAGACATAATGTACGGACACTGTTTTAAGCGACTGCGACCTGAGATACGCAGTCAGCTAAGCCTGGTCATGACAGCGCTGACTGGTTTTACAGGAGAAAAGATATGGCCTATGGGGCAAATACGCCTACTAGTCAGTGTGGGCAATAAGGAACACTCCGCGACGACCTGGATGAATTTTATGGTGATCAAATCCCCTTGGCCATACAATGGCATTATCGGAAGACCAGGGATATCAACCATGCGCGCAGTCCCGTCTACAGCACATGGGATGCTCAAATTCCCAGTGGAAGGTGGTATTGTTACTATCTACAACGCCACTGTACCACATAGAGAATGTAACGCGATTACATGCGAGACGACGCCCATTCCAGAACGGCGCGCAACCAACGTTCCCAACCTGAAGGTTGCAATCCATCCTGATTACCCAGAACAGGAAATATCGATCGGAGGATCGCTATCGGACAACGGCAAGGCAGCTGTGTGCGCACTCTTGCAAAAGAATCTGGACATCTTTGCATGGGAGCCAAAACACATGACTAGGGTACCACGTTCAATCACAGAACACAAGCTGAGAATCCGACAAGGATACTCACCAATACGGCAGAAGAAGCGCGGCCAAGCTCCAGAGCGTGCGCAAGCAATTCTGGCGGAGGTACACAAACTTGTGGAAGCAGGGATCATGCGAGAAGTTTACTACCATGACTGGCTTTCTAACCCAGTAATGGTCAATAAGAGTGACGGTAGCTGGCGGATGTGCGTGGACTTCACAGATCTCAACAAGGCCTGTCCACAAGACTGCTACCCACTACCGGAGATAGACTGGAAGGTAGAATCTCTGTGTGGATACCCACTCAAGTGCTTCCTATGTTAGGAATTAGAAATTCCAGGTATTAAAGATTCGGTCACCTCAAGTATATGTAATCGTTAGAAAGCTCGTAGTCGTAGTTCTTTTAAGCTAAGTAGTATTTAGTTAAGTAACACCGTGGAGGACGGACGGGTCTTTACCTACTGTATGCCTGATCCACAGCCCGTTGTGTGGCATTTTATTGTAAGACTATATATACTCTCTACCTTCCAAGGTAGAGAGTTGGAGCTCATAATAAGATTTTTCTTTCTCTCACTAAAGTTCCCTAAACCTCTAACTTTCTCTCTCTAAAAACTCTTGTACGCCTACTTTGTGTTATGGTTTGATGTGTATGTGAAATCCAATATCTTTCAATTGGTATCAAGAGCCATGGTTAGATCATCTTTTACATATCTTTGGATTTCTAGTGGTTTTTAGGTGGTTTTTGAGTTTGAAAAAGTTTAGTGGTTTTTGCATCATTTGGGTGATTTCTAGTGTTAAAGTTTGAATTTTGATAGTACTTTTGTGTTTAGAATCATCACAAGTGTTTAGGTTTTGATGTTGAAGGCTTGAATCATCGTGGTTGGGTTGTTTTTGGATTGAAAAGTGGTGTTTTTGTGTTTTTCTAGCTAGCGACTTGAGCCACGGATAGTTTATCTTGGTAGCGATTTGCTTTGTTATTTGGTAGCGAGTTGTTGTTTAAGGTCTTAGCGAGTTGAGCTAGCGACTTGTCTACTGAGACAAGCCGACAAAAAGTACACATAGTGGATTCTCCACTACACGTAGCGACTTGGTGTAAGTTAGCGACTTGTACTTTATATTGTTAGCGACTTGGTGTTAGCGAGTTGGTACCTAGCGAGTTGCTATTTAGCGACTTGACAAATTAGCGACTTGGTGCTTAGCGAATTGCTGTCAAAATTTTGCTAGCGACTTGGATTGTAGCGAGTTGTTATATAGCGACTTGGCACTTAGCGACTTGGTTTAAGGTTTCCTAGCGACTTGGGTGATATCCTTTGAATACGGTTTTCTCTTGATTTAGTAAAATCCCGTGAAATAATCTATTTCCCGGTTTAATCATAGAGTTATAAAATCCCGTTTAATCTGTCATCATGTCTACCAACGTTCCTACAATTATCTCCACTGTTGCCAAGGATGTTCAAGCAGCTGGTTCAGATACTCGTCCACCCATGCTTGACAGAACTGACTATGACTCTTGGGCTCAACGAATCAGATTGTATTGTATTGGAAAGGAAAATGGAGCCAACATTCTCAAATCCATTGATGAAGGACCATATAGGGTTGAGACCACTAGAGACTTAATTGATACAGCTGAAGATGGAACAATCATCTATTGAATTGACAAACCAAAGACATATGATGAGCTCGATGATAAGGAGAAAAAGAGATTCGATGCTGATATCAGGGCTTCTAACATCGTACTTCAAGGTCTTCCAAAAGATATCTACAAGCTGATCAATCACAACACCGAAGCAAAGGCAGTGTGGGATAATGTCAAGATGCTTCTCTCAGGTTCTGAATTAACTATAGAAGACAGAGAATCACAACTCTATGATGAATTTGAACACTTCAAAATGAAACCAGATGAGAGTGTTTATGAGTACTATGTGAGATTCCACAAGCTTGTTAATGATATGAGGAACATCAGAATGACTATGCCAAACATTCAGCTGAACTCAAAGTTTGTGAACAACATGAATCCTGAATGGCACAAGTTTGTCACCTCTGTAAAGCTAACCAAAGGATTGAAGAATACAAACTATGAGCAACTCTATGCCTTCCTCCTTCAGAATGAGAGACATGCTATGTTTGAAAAAAGGATTCTTAATCAGTTCAAAACCAACCAGGGAGAGACAAGCTCATCAAATGATTCAACTGCCTTCTACTCAAACATCAGAATCACAACCAAAGCCTCACAAGTCATACCCAAGGGTAATGGTAATCACAAACTCATTCCTGATCCTATGTTCAAACAAGCTGATGCTGATGCACACGTGGGAAACTTCATTAATCAACTAGCTCTCCTGATTAGTCAAAACATGAACTCTCTTCCACACACCAACAACAATCTCAGAACTGCTTCCAATCCACATAATCAAGCCACTGTCAGAGATGGGAAGGTTATAGTGCAGCCAGTTCAAGAACGACAGTACGAACAAGCTAGAGGTGGTGCTGGTAGAGGTTATGCTGCAAATCAGAATAGAGGAAGGAATGGAAATCAGGGTCAAGCAAAGCCAATCAAATGTTACAATTGTGGAGGTGAGGGACACATTGCAAGGAACTGCACATCGCCAAAACGCCCTCAGAATGCAGAGTACTTCAGGGATAAGATGTTGCTTGTGCAAGCTCAGGATAATGGTGCAGCTTTGGATGAAAAGGAGTTGTTGTTCTTGGCTGAGGGAAATGCTAAGACATATGATGCATGTTAGGAATTAGAAATTCCCGGTATTAAAGAGTCGGTCACCTCAAGTATATGTAATCGTTAGAAAGCTCGTAGTCGTAGTTCTTTTAAGTTAAGTAGTAATTTAGTTAAGTAACACCGTGGAGGACGGACGGGTCTTTACCCACTGTATGCCTGATCCACAGCCCAAAGTGTGGCGAGTTATGTAAGACTATAAATACTCTCTACCTTCCAAGGTATGTGAAAAGTTCCCTAAACCTCTAACTTTCTCTCTCTAGAATTCCATCTATATGCTACTTTGTGTTATGGTTTGATGTGTATGTGAAAAGTTATATCTTACAATTGGTATCAAGAGCCATGGTTAGATCATATCTTGCACATCTTTGGATTTATAGTGGTTTTTAGGTGGTTTTTGAGTTTGAAAAAGTTTAGTGGTTTTTGCATCATTTGGGTGATTTCTTGTGTTAAAGTTTGAATTTTGTTGGTACTTTTATGTTTAGAATCATCAAAAGTGTTTAGGTTTTCATTTGGTAAGCTTGAATCATCTTGGTTGGGTTGTTTTTGGATTGAAAAGTGAAGTTTATTTGGTTTTTCAAGCTAGCGACTTAGCTCTCGGACTATTTTTCTTGGTAGCGACTTGCTTCACAGTTTTGTAGCGACTTACAGTGTTACAGCTAGCGAGTTAGATCTAGCGAGTTAAAGTACAAGTAGTGGACTCTCCACTACGGGTAGCGACTTGTGGTAGCGACTTGGTCAGTAGCGAGTTGCTCTTTAGCGACTTGTGTTTCTAGCGACTTGTGTAGCGAATTGCTGCCAAAATTTGGCTAGCGACTTGGTCTGTAGCGAGTTACTACTTAGCGACTTGCTTTTTGTCTAGCGACTTGGGACTCTAGCGACTTAGGGGTGTAGCGAATTAGTTGTTAGCGACTTGGTTCAAGAATTCGTAGCGACTTGGTTGATTTTTCCCGTCAAAACTTCAAACGGCCATAACTTTTGAACCGTAACTCCGTTTTCAGCGTTCTACCCATCAAAACGACCGTGAGAACGAGGAGAATGGCACGCCGAATTAACTAATGTTCATTCGGGTCAATCTTCGAGGTCTAAATCCGCTCCGAACAGAAGTTATTGAGGTTTTTAAGTTGTTAGACCTAAATTTCTCAGGAAAAACGGGCATAAACCAATCCGAATCACAACCAAACAACATCTCTGCTAATCCTACGAACAATCTAAAGTCCTATCACACAATCGTCCTTCATTGTATCGATCCATCAGTCATCTTAACACATCATGTCTTACTCTACTGACCCAGTGATTTCAGAAGTGCTTAAATTGTATGATGCTGTGGATAATAATGATAATGGATGCTACACTGAACGATTAATGATGTTTGAATTAAACAACGAGGATATGAGATCTTCATGTTCTGAGTACAATGAGAATGAATTGCACCTGCTACAGAATGCCATGCAAATGGAATGCAGCATTGAGCCCTATCAACTACTTCATCTGCACCTCATACAGTTGTTATCCATAGCTGGGGATCGAACATGTAGTGCTCTTTTCCGCCAGGACTTACCTACATTGACAAGAAGCTTGCTGTTGAACTTAGAGCATTTAAAGCTGCAACTTACCAATGAAGAAGTTCAAAAAGATGGTTCCAGTGCAGCTCTTCAAGTAATCTACAAACAATTTCAGCCATTCATCAGTGGGGAATATTCAGCAGATTACGATCAACACTTGACTGGAATTTCCTTCAAAAAACATACTGGAATGGAAATTCAGGAATTCATTGAGACATTTATCCAACTCATGGATAATGTGAAAAAGTACATTGAGGAAACTGCACAAAAGGATGAAAAAGTGAATGAGTGTCAGGAGCAGTTGAGAGATTGTTGTGATAAGTTGGGTAATGTATCTATGGAAGAATCGGGTGTTGCTGAATGCAGAATGTTAGAGAAAACAAATAATGATGAGTCGGACAATGCTAAAATAGAATCTTCATGCTCATGTTCACAAGAGAGAGAGGTGCACCAGCCATAACCTGTGCACGTTAATGCAGAGGAAACTTGCATGAAAGTTTCTGCAGTACCTAGGTATGCATCTTCTTCTCAAAATGATGATTATGGATTGCATGAGTACACTACATTTGTGCCTGATGATTCCTTGACCACTGAACTCAATACCTATAAGGATCAAGTTGCCATATACGAACAACGTGCTAAGTTTGAACTTACCACTCGTGAGCAGGAGATGGATATCCAAATGCGTACAATTATTAGAAAAAGTAATTTTAGAGAAGAAGTATTAAAACAAGAGTTAAACTCCTTACAAGAAAATCTTTCCAAAACTGCTAAGCAAAAACACGAACTTCAAGAAAATGTTAAAATGCTTAAGCAAGAATTCAAGGCTAAGGAATCAAAACTTTTGAATGATTTTTCCAATCTAAAAACTTTGAAAAACAAGCTTGAAAATAAGTTGTACGTACAAGGGAATACCATTCAAACTGCTCACATGATCACTAAGCATCGAGTCTTAAGCGATAAGCATAGCATTCCCCTTGTTGAGGAACCAAATCCAGAGGTAATTAAAAAGGCTAGAAATTCTCATAAGGTGCTTTATGATGGTAATGAAATCCTTAAGCCTAGGCAGAAACCTAGTTGCGTTGAGTGCACTGAGGAAGATAAGAAATCTGATGAAGTCACTAGGGAGAAAATGAATAAGAAGTTAGAAGATCCTGAGTGTAAAAAGAATAACATAACGATCAAACCCCATAATTACACTAAAGAAAATTGGATCTCCTTGAACAAGTTTAAGCCTCAGACTCTATTAACCCCTGAACAAGTGTTCTGGAAAAAGGATATGGAAATGCAAAAAGCTGAAAATCTTGTTGAAAAGAATCCCCCTTGTAGGAAACTGCCTAAATCAACTATGTATCCTCCTAATACACCAATGCACTTAGTTGCTAGATCTCTTGCCACTAAAAGCAAGACCTTAATCAGTGAATATGTTATCTTTCAACTATTTGTTGATTTTGAGAAAACTTGTAAGAAAAGGATCACACCCACCGGTATAACTGAAGGGGAAAGGGGTTTTGAGCAAACTAAAGAATGCTATTTAACTGAGGTCATGCCTTTCTTTAAACAACTAAAAGATCAATTTGAGAGTCTTAAAAAGGGGACGCATTCTGATATTAAAGAAATGGAAAAGGTATTTGATGCAATGATTGTTGAGGTTAGTGACTATGAGAGAGAATTAAAATATAGTGAGATTGAAAGGAAGAACTTGCATACACTGAATGAGAATCTGATTTCTGAATGTATTGCTCAAGATGTGTTTTTCACTGCTACAAATTGTTCCATTAATGCTTCTCAATTTCATGAATTATCTGTTGCTCTGAAAGTCTCCCATGATCGTGTCATTGAGCTTGAAACAACAAATTCAAAATTGCATGAGAAAATAGAACAGGATGATCATGATAACTTGGTCAAACATTATTCTAAATTAGAAGTTGAACATCTTGCTTTGCAATTAAAACATCAACATCTCAAAGAAAATGTTAAAACCTCAAATATCAAGACATCCTCTGATGCTCCTGAGTTTGATGCAGTTTTTGAAATTAGCAAACGTGATGAACAAATTCGAGCTCATTATAACACGATCAAAAGATTGAAAGCCCAAATTTCACAACTGAAAGGTGAAAAAAAGGATGTGACTGGTTCCCATATGCCTCCACCTTTAGATTCTCAGAATTTCCAACTTCAAAACATAATTGATAACTTGCAAAAGGAAAATGATTGTTTTAAAGCTGAAATTTCAAAGGTTAATGATCAAAACAAAGAGTTATGTGATTCATTTAAAGTTAATCATGATAAACAAATTGAAAAGATAACTTCTTTACTTAACGATATTGAGAATCTGAAGCGTGAGGTGAAAGGAAAGTTGCCAATCCCAAATTGCAAATACTCTGTTCCTAAGGTTTCTGCTTGTGATAAATATGCTATCGATATGTTATATATTCCCCCGCCCATTAGGAATAATGAACTTGCACATAAAGCATATCTCTTATACCTTAAGGAAAGTTTAAAGGGTCTCCGTGAGATTGTTGAAGATGAAAGATTAGAAAAACCTTTTGATAGTACTATAGCCTATGCCTGCATGGATGCCAAACGATCTCAGGAACTCTTAGAGTATGTAATTGTCACAAGTCCGAAATCTAGCAATAGGCGAGATAGAATAGTTGTGCCTTGTTCTATGCCTAAAGCCAAGCATGTGACCCTTGATATGCCTTGTTCCATGTCAAAATTCAAGCAAGCAACCTTTGATGTGCCTCCTAGAACTTCAGATCCCAACACTTCTAGACCAGAAATGCAGAAAGTAGTGAAGCCATGTAATGTTCCCATCGTTACTTCTACAGATGTTAAGATTGACACTAAAGTTAGCGGGTCAAAACCTAGAAGCAATGCAAAGAAGGATAGGATTACGCAAACTAAAAGTGTTCATGATAAGGAAGTGAAAGCAACCTTTGATGTGCCTCCTAGAACTTCAGATCCCAACACTTCTAGACCAGAAATGCAGAAAGTAGTGAAGCCATGTAATGTTCCCATCGTTACTTCTACAGATGTTAAGATTGACAATAAAGTTAGCAGGTCAAAACCTAGAAGCAATGCAAAGAAGGATAGGATTACGCAAACTAAAAGTGTTCATGATAAGGAAGTGAAAGAACACCATAGGGACAAGAAGTTTGATTTGAACAAAAAGAATCGTGTTAGTTCTAGTATTAGCTCTAAGCTTACTGAAATTAATTCGAGGCCTCATGCTGTCTGCAAAACATGTAAAAAATGTTTATTTTATGGTAATCATGATAAATGTGATGTGTTATTTCTGAGGTCTAAGATTCATAACCCAGTTAAGAAAGTTTGGAGAGCGAAACAGATTAAGCAATCTTGGAAACCTACAGGGAATGTGTTTACAAATGTAGGATTTCAGTGGAAGCCCACAGGTCGAATATTAACGAATGGCAAACCTTACTCCTTAGCTAGATCCACTATGCCTAGAATAGTGCCTGTTAAGGTTTGGAAGCCAACTGGTAGAATAATCCCATTAAGCACAAAATGTCATTTGACTAAGTCTGATGCTTCTACTAGTTCAGCTCCTAGGGATAAGGCCATTGCATCTAGGGTTTCTGCTGATTCAAAGACTGTTTGTGCTAACCAAAAGGAACCCATCAGCACGTGGGGATCCAATGTTTCCAATTCTCTGTCTTCGTCTGTTGTCCAAAGCAGGTCGTACAAATCGTCCCTTGGTATTTGGATTCGGGCGGCTCTAAACATATGACAGGGCTCTTGACAATGACGTCTGTTCAAATCAGTTCAGGCCTCGTACTTCATCATAATGGCGTTTGAAGATAACACTTCAGGCCCCGTTCCTCAAAGAAAAGAAAGGTGTACGCTTCAGTGCGCTTTGTCTTCTTAAGAAGAGAAATCTTCATGTTTATGACCATTCTCATCGACATTCTTCATCAACATGCTTCATGCTTTTTCCATGCGCTTCTGTCATCAAGTGAACCGGACTACTGATAATTACTCTTATTCCTCTTGCTCAATATAATGAAGATGGCGACATCATGTGCTAATTTTGTGGGGGAGAAGTGTGAATATAATACACTTGGATGATAATCACTTGGTTAATCAAGAATGGCATCTCTGTATGCAATTCTTGAGGGGGAGAAAAAGTGTGAATTTTTTTTGCATGGTTGACTGATATTTGAGAATATATGGTCAAACGGCTCCTAACCCATGTAAGAACCGAGATTCTTCTTATCGGATCATCTTCACATGTAGTTTCTTCTAAGAGCCGTTGGTTGACATTTTCACACGGGCTGATATGAGTTTATTGACAAAGTGCTTTCGGTTAATGCTTCACGTGCACATCAACATGATGATTCCGAACAACCTTCTGTTCTTGTTTGATGTGATTGTTTGCTTGGTATTACCATTTTGTGTGTTCGTTGTGGCCTGATTGCTGATTTCCTTGATGAACATCTTTTTGTTCTTGTTTGATTGGGAGGGATTTTAGTTAAGGGGATTTGCAAGATATAAGTTGATTGGAATGCTTTTTGGTGATGTTCTTGTTTTTGGTGAGTTGAAGATGTTGACTTTCTATTCCCCAACTGGACAATCTTGAAGAAGGTCGAGTCTACAGTCTAATCTACATTTGAAAGCTACATGATTAGAAGACTAAAGACGAATTGCATTTGATGATCTAAAGACTTCTTGTTAATCCGGGCTGAGAAGAACACTTGAAAATCTTCGTCAGTTTAGGGGAGAGCACTAATTGGGGAAGATTGAAAAGCCAAAATTTAATCCCCAATTAGACTTGCTCAGATTCTTTAGCAATGATTCATTGCTTGATTTTTGATGACACTCCTCCAACGCCTAATGATTCAATTACAAAGGATAATTGGGATTCATTGTTTGGGATTCATTGTTTTTCAAAGATATGTTGGATGAGTACTTTTAACCTCCGACGAATGTTGATCATCCAGTTTCTGAAGCTCATGCTCTGGTTTCTATTGACTCAACTGGTTCACCATCTAAGAAGTACTTCTTGGAATTCTCAAGAAACCTTATCTCCAGTTACTTCACAAGGCATTGTTAATGACTATCATTGCAGTTGCACTCATGAATAGTGATCCGCTCTTTGGTAATCCTATGCCAAATTGATAACGCTACACGCGTCGTTCGGGGTCAAGGAAACTTCCTTTTCTTCGAGCAAGTTTTATAACACCCTAGGCAGTGAACCTAATCGTTGTAGTGTAGTAATTAGGGTAAGCCACGGGTATTGATATCGTTCTCTAGGGGAATAGGAATGCTAGTGAGAAGTTACTACGCTAAGGTTGAGGTTGAGGAAGATTATTTTTTATCTTTTTATGTTTTTTAGAAAATGAAAAGGTACGAATCTCGGGTATTGGATTTGGGGGGTTGGTATTGCTACCGATTACTCTACTATTATCTAATTATCTAAGCTAAGGTTGTGATAGTCTATGTCTAATTGATGTGTACTCGTATGATAGTTTAAAGATGTGTTTACTTAGGTTTTACTACTCCTTAATTATCTCCTATTGATGGTTGATTTGTCACGTCCTTATTCCTAGTTGCGTTGTGATTCTAAGGCTATAGGGCGTGCTTATTTCCCTAACTCTTTGAAATTACCAAAGGGTCTTGTTTACAAATCCTCTAGTGATTTATAGACGCCTACTCTACGGTTGTCCTTGAATACTTTATCCTACAATTACCTAGATAATTATATTCTAAAGTTCACAAAGAAATGTCAAGCATTAAGTACACAACGAATAATCTAGCGCACTCTAGATCATTAGTCAACTAAGATAAGTATCAACCAATCAATATTCAATAATTAAGTTTCATATTCCCTAAGCAAACACACAAATAAATTAGCCGGACATGGAGAACATGCAAGCATACACACAAATAATCAAAGACATAATTAAATTAATGAAGTAAATACTTATCTTGATGTATAATAGGGTTTAGAACCCTAAAATACTGCACAAGAAAGCCTTGGTTCGGTTTTAGGTTTTTACTCCAAAAAGACTACACACAAAAACTGAAAAATTCGGATTCTATATATAAGATTACATCTGCGACGGCGTCACCTTATGTTTTGTGACGCCGTCGTGTCGCCGTCATTAGGGTTTCGTCTTGGCCACGTAAACCTTTCGACGGCGTCACCTTATGACTGTGACGCCGTCCCCTTCAGCTCTGACGCCGTCTTGGCTGCATCTAGGCCGTCTGAGTAACGACGGCCTACTCCTTTAGAACCTGACGTCGTCCCTTGAAAACATGCAATTTCGCTTCTGACCCGTCGCAAAATTCCTTCCCGACGGCGTCGCAGATATGCAGTGACGCCGTCGCCTTATGTTTCAGCAGCTTTGAGTGTCTCGATTCTGACTTTGGCCATTTTCTTCGTATATTCGCGCCTTTTCGTCCAAATAAGCATCATTCCAGCATTTTGCCTTCAAGAGACCTAAAAAGTGAAAAGGAACGATATTAAGCAATAACGGATACAAAAGTGATCGAATAAGGGCTTAAATGACCCCTCAAAAAGGTACCTTTTAAAACCTTATCAAATATCCCTACACTTGGTATTTGCTTGTCCTCAAGCAAATGTGCTTTTAGCCAATTAATTTATAAGTTAGGGGTCATGAAGCATCCATTCAAAACGGTCCACAACACATATAAGCCCCGCAAAAGTCATAACAAGCACGGAAATTACATACTAGCACCTCACATGGAGTGTTTGGATACTCACATCTCTCTCGGGTGTATATATGAAATATAACAAATCGGAAATGGAAGATAAACACTCATTAACCGGTCCTAGTACATAGATTACCATAGGCTTGAGAATAGATCAAACCTCCATCGCTTTGGCGTAAGCACCTAGGAAAGACTATCAAAGAGGTCTTTAAAGGGTTGTAACGTTAGGCTTACGGTAGGGAAATAAGGGTTTGGTGGGATAGGCTATATATTGGTGGATAGTCAAAAATCTCTATGTTGCAAGTATACGAAGAATGGCGTTGCTAAGCCAAGACTCGACACTCTAAAACTCTAGGCAACGAAAATAAACAAACATAATTTAAAAGATAGATGTAGGATGGTAGCCCGTATGGTTTTTTTTTTTTTTTTTTTTTTTTTTTTTTTTTTTTTTTTTTGCATACACTTTTACTCTACCATCCTCTACGGTACATCAAAATGATAGGGATTTATAGACACATCCCTACACTTGAGTTTTTATTACTCTAACACTAATTTGACCCGAATTGAAAAGATCAAAACACTTGGAGTACATTATTATGCAAACAAAGGGAATTTGAGTTTAACGTTCTCTTTCCTATGTTTCATAAACTTTAACTTTTCCCATGAATCCCAATCATCCCAAAACTGTATACAAAGGATATGACTCGACTTAGCAACTCATGCAAGCAACCAGATAATTGAACTAAGGGTTTTGGGTGATAACATAAATTTGCACTAAAAGTGAGTGCAATAAAGGTAGGCTAAGGCGATTTGGGTGTATATTTGGGGGTGGGGTGTAAACAATGCTCTTCATTGATATTCCGGAAAAACCGAAATATCACGAGAACCGCGAAAAGGATAGGCTCTGAGGGGTTAACTAGGGGTATCGTGTACTAAAGATGAGTACAACGCAAAGGGTGTGGGGGAATTAATCAACCAATATGGAAGAAGTAATTATATTACAGGTATCAAACAAGGGTTTATCCTAATGCCTCTTATCATTTAGTTAATCCTAACTACACAAGTGTAGTCTCA
The DNA here is from genome assembly GCA_019973895.1 of Chrysanthemum seticuspe. Classification (NCBI taxonomy): domain Eukaryota; kingdom Viridiplantae; phylum Streptophyta; class Magnoliopsida; order Asterales; family Asteraceae; genus Chrysanthemum; species Chrysanthemum seticuspe. The sequence continues at coordinate 273,586,349 of BPTQ01000007.1, forward strand.
CTAGCGATCTCGGAATGCATCACAAAACAAGTTCTAGAATCTAATATACTACCGGTTCACACTCTAAGCATTAAAGATGAATGCTTTAATTCCTACTAATCTAAGGGCGATCCTCACATTTTGGGTGGAATTTAGGTGGTAAGGGTTTTTGTGCTAGTCATTCAACTTCCTATCCATGAGACGCTTTTGTTAAGACTAATGGCCCACTCTTATACGTCATGAAAAAATTTTAAATTTGGCTAAAATTACCCTAACCTACATTTTCTCATGGTTTATTACACAAATACACTTGGACAAAGCAAACAGTCAAGGATAAGCATAGTTTCAAAGTTCCCGTTTATTTTCCCTCCCTACACTTAAACTGAACATTGTCCCCAATGTTCCCCGAAAGTATCAAAGTTATGATAATAGAAGGTAATTAAAAACGAAAGAAACTAATACTCCCCTGATTAGCTCGGTAGGATCCGTAAAAAGTGGTGGTTAAATCTTTTCCAAGAAGAATTTTTGCGTGAAAGGCTCCTTCTTAACTTGTGTAACTTCTTCTTGACAAACTAAACCTGCACACTAGAAGAAAACAAACGAAACCTTCGCGTAAAATCGGCGGTAATAATATACATAAGACTCGATTTAAACTAGGATATAATGCTTGTGGAATGGATGTTTACAGAATTTGTTTTGAAAGTTAAGATCTGGAAAATTCCAAAATTTTACAAGTAGCTCAGAAAACGAGAAAAAGTAAGCTGATGTTTTTATTCCTTCCTGACGCCGTCAGGTTGCAATCCTGACGCCGTCAGGTTATCCTGACAAAAACTGGTCTGCGATTTTCTGGAAAAAATTCTGGAAAATTTACATCTTTAGAATCTGGAAAAACTTCTGCAAAAACATCCATTATGACTCGATACAAGCATTTGACTCGAACAAACAAACATATATATCTTTTAGTTAATTGTTATTCTCATGTTTACGTTTCTTATGAAAACGTGTGTAATCCTCCCTACACTTATCCTTTATGTAAAATACCTTTATATGTAATTAAGACGAGGTTAAAAACAAAATAAAGCATTTTTACAAATTTAAACATGAGGACAAACAATTAATAAAAGATATATGACACTAACAAGCAAACAATTAAGCATGGGTTGCCTCCCACGAAGCGCTTTTCTTTATTTAAGAGTCTTGTAGCTAGACTCGTAGTCCTACCCCTACGTTGCCTCGTTTTGCATTCTCAATGAGAATTCTATCATGTTGACAAAATTTTCATCGACTCTATACCTAGGCCCTAGGGTCAAGCAATCCTTATAATAATGCCTCCTTCTTTCCCACATGAATTTATAACCCTTTTCAACATCTTCCTTGCTTTTGTCCTCAAAAGCTTTGATGTTGTCTCGATCATAAATGGACAAGTGGCCATACTCAGTTGTTTTCCAAGGCATCGTATAGGTAATCTCATCGGTTCCCTCCTTAAACCTAACGGTTCCATCATGCTTGTTATGGCCCATCCTAGATGTCTCAACAAACGGTTTCCCTAGCACTACTTGGGATAGGCTATAGTCAATGACGCATCCTACATCTTCTAGGATCATAAAATCAACAAGGTAGGTGAAATTTCCTATAAAGACATGCACATCTTTGACTCTTCCCACAAAGTTGCAAATTCCTCCCGGATATTTAGGGTCTCTCCTAATATTGAGTCGCTCATTCATAATGTCATTGTAAACAGCAGACGACATTATATTGATGGGAGATTCCGTATCTATGTAAGCGTGGTCGATACTCCTATATCCGATCATACAAGGAATTTTTAGGTTCCAGGGATTTCCTCTCCTAATCTTAGGGCATATCCTAATGATAGGTGATCGTGGATCATTGATTATGTATTGATGGTACGCAACCTCTTCCTTAGTGGGGTAAAGATTGAAGTACGCACTATTTTCCTCGTCCACTTTGTTGTTGGTTATGCCATTGTCCGAATTACTGCTAATCATAGAGCCAACTATAGCAGCGCTGACTACTTTCTCAACAGCTTCTCTGATTGTACTATCGAATGTTTTCTGCAAATCCGGAAGGTCGGTGTTTCTACTCACATAGCGGCTTCGACGTTGGTGTTGGTTATTGGGTTGGGTTTTGAGCGACATTGGTTGGTTACCACCTTCCATGATGAAAAGTGATGGGTGTTACGAACAAAGGTCACGAAGAAGGGGGATAGACTAAGAGAAGGCTAAAAATGAGAAAAAAAAAGTTTACTTGATAGGAATCAAGCAAAGAAACCTAAACGAGGTGGACTACTAACTAGCTATTCTATTCCCCGGCAGCGGCGCCAAAAACTTGATAACGCTACACGCGTCGTTCGGGGTCAAGGAAACTTCCTTTTCTTCGAGCAAGTTTTATAACACCCTAGGCAGTGAACCTAATCGTTGTAGTGTAGTAATTAGGGTAAGCCACGGGTATTGATATCGTTCTCTAGGGGAATAGGAATGCTAGTGAGAAGTTACTACGCTAAGGTTGAGGTTGAGGAAGATTATTTTTTATCTTTTTATGTTTTTTAGAAAATGAAAAGGTACGAATCTCGGGTATTGGATTTGGGGGGTTGGTATTGCTACCGATTACTCTACTATTATCTAATTATCTAAGCTAAGGTTGTGATAGTCTATGTCTAATTGATGTGTACTCGTATGATAGTTTAAAGATGTGTTTACTTAGGTTTTACTACTCCTTAATTATCTCCTATTGATGGTTGATTTGTCACGTCCTTATTCCTAGTTGCGTTGTGATTCTAAGGCTATAGGGCGTGCTTATTTCCCTAACTCTTTGAAATTACCAAAGGGTCTTGTTTACAAATCCTCTAGTGATTTATAGACGCCTACTCTACGGTTGTCCTTGAATACTTTATCCTACAATTACCTAGATAATTATATTCTAAAGTTCACAAAGAAATGTCAAGCATTAAGTACACAACGAATAATCTAGCGCACTCTAGATCATTAGTCAACTAAGATAAGTATCAACCAATCAATATTCAATAATTAAGTTTCATATTCCCTAAGCAAACACACAAATAAATTAGCCGGACATGGAGAACATGCAAGCATACACACAAATAATCAAAGACATAATTAAATTAATGAAGTAAATACTTATCTTGATGTATAATAGGGTTTAGAACCCTAAAATACTGCACAAGAAAGCCTTGGTTCGGTTTTAGGTTTTTACTCCAAAAAGACTACACACAAAAACTGAAAAATTCGGATTCTATATATAAGATTACATCTGCGACGGCGTCACCTTATGTTTTGTGACGCCGTCGTGTCGCCGTCATTAGGGTTTCGTCTTGGCCACGTAAACCTTTCGACGGCGTCACCTTATGACTGTGACGCCGTCCCCTTCAGCTCTGACGCCGTCTTGGCTGCATCTAGGCCGTCTGAGTAACGACGGCCTACTCCTTTAGAACCTGACGTCGTCCCTTGAAAACATGCAATTTCGCTTCTGACCCGTCGCAAAATTCCTTCCCGACGGCGTCGCAGATATGCAGTGACGCCGTCGCCTTATGTTTCAGCAGCTTTGAGTGTCTCGATTCTGACTTTGGCCATTTTCTTCGTATATTCGCGCCTTTTCGTCCAAATAAGCATCATTCCAGCATTTTGCCTTCAAGAGACCTAAAAAGTGAAAAGGAACGATATTAAGCAATAACGGATACAAAAGTGATCGAATAAGGGCTTAAATGACCCCTCAAAAAGGTACCTTTTAAAACCTTATCACAAATCTTCACGGATCATTGTTTTTTTTCTTCTTCTCCAAATGTGCACTCTGTAAATCAACCACATGAACATTAAGGAAAATGACTTCCTCATCCGCTTAAAACATTATTGGTAAATCTTCCAGATCAGTTTCTACATGTATGTCGTAAGGAAGAATGCATTAACGTTGAGGAATCATTTGCTCCGGTTCAGTCAGTGGGTCAATGTACATCCGATTGTATGTTTATTCACGTGTTGGACATTTGACACAAGTTGATTACTTCGAAGTTACTCAGTTATAACTTATTTGAGGTTGAAGTTGATGTTCACAAAGGCGTGTTCTTATTTGATAACTTGCTCGGGCTTAAGTATTTGAGTTGAAGACTTGGGTTATCTAGTTACCAGCAGTCGAGGTGGATGACTGAAGACCTGGTTAACTATCACTATTAGGAGTTACTTTGTTTTACTCAGTGTCACACGCATATGACAGTGTGGATAATCGCAAGAGGTGTTAATGTCTCATACTTTGTTTGAGTAGTGAGTACTTAGAGATTTGCTTGAAGCATAGATTCTCGACACCGTTCTTCCATCTTTAAGTGCAAGCTTAAGACACAAATGCGGGGAATTCGACTTCAGTTTCAAGTTTGGTATATCGGGTTTTTCTTCAACAGTGGTCACTTCAAATTGTCTACATATGGGTTGATAAAGATAGTCAGAGAGAGTTTATGTAGCAGTTGATTCTCACAGGATTCACTTGGGCTATTTGAGTTCTTCTCACAAGATTTCAAGTTTATGGATATATTATGTTTTGCTGATTCTGAGGTATTCCAACTATTTGGGGGAAGTGGTCTCTGGAGACCTTTGGTTTTTGTTACTTCAGTGTTCAGTTGGAAGAAATGTGAGAAGAATATTTGGAACGTGAGATGATACTGCCTATCGACATCTTATATACGGTTTATGATAAAGTGCTTCCGGTTATATGCACAACATGTTCACTTGATCTAGCTAATTCAGTTATTTCAGAGTTGACATCCACAGAGATGATTAGTGACTCAACATGTTACGTGGATGTCATCGTCTCTACTCTTGTTGGGTACATGTGTACATTATGTGCTGATTGGTTATATGTTATATAACTGGAATGCACTTGGTAAAATGAAGATGTTGATATATTGTTCCCCTAACTAGACAACTGGTCAATCTTGAAGAGTAAGGTGTACATCGGGGATGCACAACAGGTTCATGTGATCGGTCGTAATCAGTTAATCTGGATTTGATAACCACTGAGACGATCAATGTTTCAACTTGTTACTTCGGTGTTCTCGTGTTCTTCAAGGTGCTGAGCTTCAATCAATGAGACCGCTTTGTATTAAACTCTACTTCTTTGGGAAATGGTCTTTATTCGATGTTTGTCGGTTTGGGGGAAGCTACCAAAGATTCAAATTGAGAAGGCTCATGTTCAGACGATTTTCTTAGAAGCCTCGGATGCTTTGGTGGCGAAAGTTTAAGAGATGTTGATTCCTTTCTTCTACAACGTGCTGAACGATATCTTTATCTCGGTACTCATTTCATCATTCTCTTAAACTAATCTATCTCTTGTATATATCTATTCGAAAATCAAAATACAAAATTATAAAACCTTCAAAAATCAAATAGAAAAATATAAAACTTTTAAAATCCATAAAAATTTGAAAAATTTGAAAAATCTTCCAAAAATATTGTCATTTTGTCATGTTTCTCTCGATTCGATAATATCTACGGTCTTGATGTTGTCATTCAAAGAATGACACGGGACTTTAGATGTTGTTCGAATTTTTTTATATAAAAAAAAAAATAATAATAATAAAAAAAAAATAAAATAAAAAATAAAAATCAATCAAAAAATCAAAAAATATTTTTGGGAGAAAGAGAAAAAATGGTTTATTGTCATTTTCAGGCAATAACCCGGTTTTAAAGAAAGAACAGAGCCATGTTTTATCATGTGTCCAAAATTCCATGCTCTGATTCTATAAACATTTATCGGCTGAAAACTAAATGCTTTGAAAAATAACTCAATCTCTATTTTTGATAATCATCAGGACTTATTTGTGAAAATTCCTATCTCTCAATCAACAACCTATGTCATTGATTGAGGGGGAGAATGATTTCAATTAAATTAAAAAGTTATTTGGCATTAAAATTGTTTTCAAAAGATAAAAATGCATGTTTTATCAATGGAGTGTAAAGTCTTAAAATCCGATCCTTATCAGTTCAAACGCTTTCACAATCAAGTCACAATTCTCCTCAAAAGCTTTCAAAATCAATTTAAATCTATACGAGATCACAAATCTCAAATGATTTGATAATTGTGATCGGGGGAGAATGTGTGATTTAAATTAGATTTAAACTGATAATTAGGTAAATGGTTATAAACGGATGTACATGCTATCCTGCCCACATGTGACAAACGATTTCAAGTTTTTCAATGCACATGTTGGGGGGGAGCATCTATCTTAAACCTTTGATTTGAAACGTGATCATTCATCCTAATGTGCAGGTTCCCTCTAGTATGTGCAAAACTCTTTTCAAACCTCGAGGCACATATTGAGGGGGAGCAAATTCATGGAAACCTCATCCTTCCCGGAAATGCTATACCCACTTGATCTGTTGAGGGAAGTGATGTTGATATCTTTTAGAAAATGGTAATCAAAAGAAGTTAATTCTTTCTCTTGCCTCCGTGTGCAAAACATTTTCAAATACTTGATGCACATGTTGAGGGGGAGTTCTCGTTCTAAAAATATCAAAAACAATTCAGGTACAAAAAGCTTTGATAATATATCACAAGTATCTGATTTGATTTTCAAATGGTTTTCAATTGGATCCAATGGCAGATGAACAATACCAAATTGACCTACCAACTTTACTTTATGTACGGTGATACAAGGATGATAAGGTTAGGTATTGGTTCCCATGATCCGCCAGAACCGGAGGGATCTACCCAGGGACAATCCACTAGTTAGTGTAGAAGTCCTTAGGTATGATGATAAAAGGAGAAAAAAATGAGATAAGGGAAGAGTGCGGACTAAGACTGAGCTAGTACTGGAATAAACCCAACAAGGTTCTAGCTATGAAGTCTCGGTAAGCACTGAAGGGGTTGAAGAATTAAAAAGAATTGAATGAGAAAAGGGTGAAAACAAATAGCCCTCCATTTATTCAACCTTAAGGCAGAAACCGGGTTCAATTCATATTCTACTGATGGTAACATCGGTATTGAAGACAAGACGTCATGGACCCAGTGACGCACTGCACTTCAACTTTCCAAACCACTCAAGTTCCTCTTAAAAGGGCTTGTTTCATTCTCACGGGGAACCAACATTATCTATCGACTTTCTCTTAGAGATGGTTGATATTGAAGAAGGAGACCCTCTCCCTAGTCTCCGTTATAGGATCCAAATATGCACAAATTGAGTCTAGAGCCACGAGATCATCAATAAATCTCATTAGGACACTTTCAATGAAGACTCTCTGTTTCACACAATGTGGAAAGAGAGATTATATCTTGAGTCCTACGCATTATCCTTGTGGTATTGCCAGAACATCTGAGTGATGTGTTTACATATTCACAATGAAGATGGAAAGCCTTCTGGAGCCAACATCAAACAAGCTCCTGGTAGGTGGCATGTGAGATCTATTATATAGATCAACCATGTGACAACTGAACAGAAACAATGGGGCGATTCAATCTCTTGAATCAAACCTGGTTCAGGTTATGGATTGACGGATACCTTTGAAAAACCTGTCTTTGTGCTTAAAAACTCTTTTCATTAGCACATTGACTGTGTACTCATTTTTCAAACCAAAAGGTATTTTTATGATTGATAAATTGATTTTCAATAAAACCTTCGTTGTATTGCAAAAACAATTTCTATTGAGCAATACACGATTGTTTTTCAAATCTCTTTTCATCAATCAGTGGACTTAAAATTCGCTGGTTCACTCACTCCGTGTTGTCTTCTTTGAGATGTTCCGGTTTGAGAACAGCTAGAACAGCTGCGAAACCCTGTCAAGGAGATTCTTAGGAATCCTACCTGATCACAGGCAGTACTTGTACTGATCAACGGGGAACCGTGGGCCGTGTACCTCAATTCAACAAAAGTGATCAAAGACACTTTCATGCGATTTGTTGCTAACTGTTGTATGCAGGTACGCCCGACGTTTGCAGCTGATCAGAATGAAGCGGTCAATCCACAGCCGCATGCTCGCTTAACACATTCATCTCAAAAGAAATCATGATTAGTGCATCAATGACTCTGATATTTTCACTCCATGCTTCTGCTACGCTGCTGCCAATATCATGAATCAACTAAAGCTTCCGCTACTCTGATGAGAAGATTTCATGATCCAGAATGTGAGCATGTCGGTCCCAAAGTCACAACATCACAACATACCAACACCACAAAGGATGTGTCAGAGATTGTTGATAGCTGATGATCTCCAAAGATGGCTCAAACTTATCATCACGTGGATCAGTAAAAGACCTCCACTTGGAATAACCAAACATGCAATGTGAAGAATCAATGACTACGAGCTTATGAACAAAGGACTACATCAAGAATGCAAGAACAAATTTTAATGTAATATCTATTTGTATTCAATGTAATTTTGGTACATGATTGAGGTGACCTCCCTTAGGGGGAGATTGTTAGGAATTAGAAATTCCCGGTATTAAAGAGTCGGTCACCTCAAGTATATGTAATCGTTAGAAAGCTCGTAGTCGTAGTTCTTTTAAGTTAAGTAGTAATTTAGTTAAGTAACACCGTGGAGGACGGACGGGTCTTTACCCACTGTATGCCTGATCCACAGCCCAAAGTGTGGCGAGTTATGTAAGACTATAAATACTCTCTACCTTCCAAGATAGAGAGTTAGAGCTCATAATAATATCTTTCACTTTCTCTCACTAAGTTCCCTAAACCTCTAACTTTCTCTCTCTAGAATTCCATCTATATGCTACTTTGTGTTATGGTTTGATGTGTATGTGAAAAGTTATATCTTACAATGCAGATGTAGATGAGCAACCAATTCAGGAAATAGGCCATAATCATCAGAATGCCTTTCAAGTAGCTGATTGTGATGCATACGACTCTGATGTTGATGAAGAACCCACTGCACAAACCATCTTCATGGCTAGCATTTCTCCAATGGTCTCTCCTAAAGTCTATTCATCACCACAAGCTGGTCCATCCAAAGACAAACTCATCTCTGAGGTATTAAAATTATATGATGAAGTTGATGAGCAAAAGATACATAACGAAGTACAATCAACTGTATTTATTGAATCAGATATTGAAAATATGGGTAAAATCAATGTTGTCCCATATGATCAATATGTGAAACAAAGTGAAAGTGAGATTGTACCAAGTGATGCATCTTCTGCAGTCAATAATGATTATGTTTTTGATGAATTCACTGCATGTGCTCCTGATGATTCTTTCATCTCTGAACTGAATGCCTATAAAGAACGTGTTGCTATTTATGAACAATGTGCAAAATTTGAGTTGACCATCCGTGAGCAGGAAATGGATGACCAAATGCGTACAACTATTAGAAAAAGTAGGTTTAGAGAAGAAGTATTAAAACAAGAGTTAAACTCCTTACAAGAAAAGCTTTCTAAAACTGCTAAGCAAAAACAAGAACTTCAAGAAAATGTTAAAATACTTAAGCAAGAATTCAGTGCTAAGGAATCAAAACTTTTGAATGATTTTTCTAATCTAAAAACCTTGAAAAACAAGCTTGAAAATAAGTTGTACGTACAAGGAAATACCATTCGGACTGCTCAGTTAATCACTAAGCATAGAGTCTTAAGCGATAAGCATAGCATTCCCCTTGTTGAGGAACCAAATCCAGAGGTCATTAAAAAGGCTAGAAATGCTTATAAGGTTCTTTATGATGGCAATGAAATCCTTAAACCTAGACAAAAACCTAGTTGCGTTAAGTGTACAGAGGAAGATAAGAAATCAGATGAAGTCACTAGGGAGAAGATGAACAAGAAACTAGATGATCCTAAATGTAAAGAGAAGAAAATAATTATCACACCCCATGACTACAAAAAGGAGAATTGGATCCCCTTGAACATGCTTAAGCCTCAAACATTGTTGACTCCCGAACAAGTGTTCTGGAAAATGGACTTAGATAAGCAGAAAGCGGAAAATATTGTTGAAACAAACTCTCCCCTTAGGAAAATGCCTAAACCGACTGTGTATCCTCCCAATACACCAATGCATCTAGTTCCTAGAACTATTGCCTCTAAAAGCAAGACCTTAATCAGTCAATATGTTATTTTTCAACTATTTGTTGATTTTGAGAAAACTTGTAAGAAAAGGATCACACCCACTGGTATAACTTAAGGGGAAAGGGGTTTTGAGCAAACAAAAGAATGTTATTTAACTGAAGTCATGCCTTTCTTTAAACAACTAAAAGATCATTTTGAAAGTCTTAAAAAGGGAATGAATTTAGACATTAAAGAAATGGAAAAGGAATTTGATGCAATGATAGTTGAGGTTAGTGACTATGAGTGTGCACTAAAATATAATGAGATTGAGAGGAAGAACTTGCATACATTGAATGAGACTCTTATTTCTGAATGTGTTGCTCAAGATGTGTTTTTCACTGCTACAAATTGTTCCATTAACGCTTCTCAATTTCATGAATTATCTATTGCCCTGAAAGTCTCCCATGATCGTGTCATTGAGCTTGAAAAGACTAATTCTAAACTAAATGAGAAAATTGAACTGGATGATCACGACAATTTGGTTAAACATTTTTCTAAACTAGAGGTTGAGCATTTTAATTTACAACTAAAATATCAACATCTTAAAGAAAATGTCAAAACTTCAAATATCAAGACATCCTCAGATGCTCCAGAGTTTGATGCTATTTTTCAAATTAACAAACGTGATGAACAAATTCAAGCTCATTGTAACACGATCAGAAAGTTGAAAGCCCAAATCTCTCAATTAAAGGGTCAAAAGAACGATGTGACAGGCTCCCAAATGCCTCCTCCTTTAGATTCTCAGAATTCACAAACGTTTCACCTTCAAAACTTAGTAAATGCATTACAAAAGGAAAACGAAAGTTTTCTAGAAGAAAATGAAAAGGTTAAACGTCATTTCAATGCCCATCTCAGGAATAACAAACTTGCTATTCAAACATATTTCTCATCCCTTAAGGATTGTCTAGAATGTCTCCGTGAGATTGTTGAAGAGGATAAGTTAGAGAAACCACTTGACAATGCAATTGGGCATGCATGCTTATATGCCAAACGATCTCAAGAAATTCTAGAATGCTTAATCACAATATGCCCTAAGTCCTTAGGTGAGAGAGTTAATCCTTTGATTCCGTGTTCTATGCCTAGTGCCAAGTATGATATTCATTTGATGCCCGATGTTTTGAATGTGAACCTTAGTGTGCCTTCAAGTAGTTCAGATTCCAGATCTGTTAATGCTAAGAAAGCGAACTCTAGTGTAACTTCTAGAAGTACAAATTCCAGCACTTCTAGTGTTAAGAAAGTGAATCTTAGTGTGCCTGCATGTAATTCAGATCCCAGCACATCTAAACAGGAGATGCAAAGAGTAGCAAAACCAACTAATGTTCCCATTCCCTCTACAGGAGTAATCAGTGACATTAAAGCGAGCAGGTCAAAGTCTCAAGACAATACAAGGAATGATAGGACCTCGCAAGCTAAGAATGTGCATTGGAAGAGAGTAGAAAACCAACCTAGGAACTTTAAGCTTGAGTCGAATAAAACGAATCGTGTTGATTCTAGTATTAGCCATAGGCGTACTGTAATTAATTCGAATTCTGATACTATTTGCAAACCTTGTAATGATGTCTGCTTGATTTCTGTTTCTAATCATGAATGTGGTGTGAATGTTTTGTCTAATGCTGTCATACCCCCAGTTAATATTGCTAATGCAAAAAATCATGTTAAAAAAGCTAAAAGGCAGAGGCGAAAGAGAGTTAGAAAACAGTGGAAACCCACAGGAAGAACATTTAGTAAGATAGGTTATCAATGGATACCTTTTGGCTATAAGGTTAATGAGTCAATGCCCACTAGAAAATGGATGCCTACTGGTAGAACTATTCCCTTAAGAAGTGAACATACTTTGAATAGGGAAAATATGGACACTAGTACTGCATCTATTCATAATGATTCCATTGCCTCAATTTCTGATATGAATGTTTCTATTTCTGATGTGGGTGTTCCAATCACTGTTACTAACCAAATGGAACCCATTCTTGCATGGGGATCCCAATTATCCAGTTATCCATTCTTGTCTGTGTTCAACTGCAGATCGTTCAAATCGTTCTGTGGTACCTGGACTCAAGCTGTTCCAAGCATATGACTGGTGATCGGTCGCGGCTCATGAACTTCGTGAGTAAATTCATCGGGACAGTTAGATTCGGGAATGACCATTTTGGAGCTATTATGGGTTATGGAGATTATGTGGTTGGTAAAAGTGTAATTTCCAGGGTATATTATGTGGAAGGTCTTGGCCATAATTTGTTCTCTGTTGGTCAATTCTGTGATTCCGATCTAGAAGTAGCTTTCAGAAAACATACTTGTTTCGTTAGAGAACTTGATGGTGTAGAATTGTTAAGAGGTACCCGAGGTTCAAACCTATACACCATATCTATCGATGACATGATGAAGTCCTCTCCAATCTGCTTGCTGTCAAAGGCTTCTAAAACAAAGTCTTGGTTATGGCATCGTCGTCTCAAGCACTTGAACTTTGGTACCATAAACAACCTTTCCAGAAAGGATCTAGTCAGAGGCTTACCCATATTAAAATATTAAAAAGATCATCTTTGCTCAGCTTGTCAATTGGGAAAAAGCACGAAATATGCCCACAAACCAAAACCTACAAACTCTGTAATGGAAGTTCTTCATACCCTTCATATGGATCTGTGCGGTCCAATGAGAGTGCAAACTATTAATGGGAAGAGATATGTGTTAGTAGTGGTTGATGACTACTCCCGATTCACTTGGGTTAAGTTTTTGAGGACAAAGGACGAAACTCCAGATCTCATCATTAAACTCATTAAACAATTTCAGATCAGACTCAACAAAACAGTTCGAATCGTCCAAACTGACAATGGAACTGAGTTTGTTAATAAAGTACTCAATGAATTTTATGAAAATGTTGGAATCAGTCCTCAAAGAAGTGTTCCTCGAACTCCTCAACAGAACGGTGTAGTTGAAAGACGAAACCGAACTCTTGTAGAAGCTGCAAGGACAATGCTGATCTACTCAAAGGTTCCAATGTTTCTATGGGCTGAAGCTATTGCCACTGCTTGTTACACTCAAAATAGATCTCTAATTCACACATCTCATGGAAAGACTCCATATGAACTTGTCAACAATCGAAAACCTGATCTATCATACCTTCGTGTGTTTGGTGCTTTATGTTATCCAACTAATGATGGTCAAGATTTAGGAAAACTGAGAGCCAAAGCAGACATTGGAGTATTGGTAGGCTATGCACCAAACATAAAAGGTTACCGAATCTACAATAAAAGAACCCGAGATATCATGGAAACAATTCACGTTATGTTTGATGAGCTGACCGGTCAAATGGCTCCTGGACAATCAAGTTCAGGACCCGCACTTCAAAACAGTCCCATTGGTTCATCCCTCGTACCAATTTCTTCCCCAGCAATTCCATATGTACCTCCATCTGAAGATGATTTAAAGAAATTGTTTGATCCTATGTTTGATGAACTCTATGAGCCAAGTGCTATTGAACTGTCAATTCCCACAATAGAGGCTGCTCATATCCCTGAGAATGAAGTCAATCCTACAGTCTCAATACCGTTAAGTCAAGAAGCGCCTGCTGCTGATCACTCAGTCTCATCAATAAATCATCAATCTTCGAATGTACATCATGGAACTGCTTCTGGCATCAATGATGAAGTTAATCCCTTTGCTACTCCTAAAGATGCTCCATTTGAAAACATATTTGCTCCTGAATCATCATCAGAACCATCTTCTTCAGGAGACATCGACTCTGCTACCTCAGTCCCTCAACAACTGCCACATGAACACCTTAGAAAATGGACTCACGATCATCCATTAGACAACATCATTGGAAATCCCTCTCGTCCAGTATCCACACGAAAACAACTTGCAACCGATGCCTTATGGTGCTTCTTCAACTCCGTACTCTCTAAGATCGAACCAAAGGATGTTAAAACTGCCATGAATGAAGACAGCTGGTTCAATGCTATGCAAGATGAAATTCATGAGTTTGATCGACTCGATGTATGAGAGTTAGTACCTGCTCCAGATTGTGCTATGATCATTGCTCTAAAATGGATCTTCAAAGTGAAACTTGATGAGCATGGTGATGTATTGAAGAACAAGGCTCGATTAGTTGCTAAAGGATACCGTCAAGAGGAGGGTATTGACTTTGAAGAATCTTTTTCTCCAGTTGCTCGAATCGAGGCAATCAGAATCTTTTTGGCTAATGCTGCTAGTAAGAACATGGTAGTCTATCAGATGGATGTAAAGACGGCATTTATGAACGGAGATCTTAAAGAAGTCGTCTACGTCAGCCAACCGGAAGGATTTGTGAATCAAGAGAATCCTACTCACGTTTATCGTTTGAAGAAGGCTCTTTACGGTTTAAAGCAAGCTCCAAAGGCATGGTATGATACGCTATCAAAGTTCCTTCTATCTACCGGATTTAGCAAAGGAGCAGTTGATCCAACATTGTTCACCAGGAAGTCAGGCAAACATTTAATTCATGTTCAAATTTATGTTGATGATATCATCTTTGCCTCGACTGACCCCAATGAGTGTGACCGTTTTTCAAATGAAATGGGTTCTAAATTTCAAATGTCAATGATGGGACAAATGTCATTTTTCTTAGGACTACAAATTTCACAAAGTCCCGGAGGCATTTTCATAAATCAATCTAAATATGCAAATGAGATTTTAAAGAAATTTGGATTTGATTCAAGTGACCCTGTTGACACTCCCATGATTGAACGTACCAAACTAGATGAGGACCACTCAGGGATCATGGTAGACCAAACGAAATATCGCAGTATGATTGGATCCCTGATGTACCTCACAGCTAGTAGACCAGACATCTTGCTCGCTGTTTGCATGTGTGCTAGATACCAGGCTAAGCCTACTAAAAAGCACCTTGAAGCGATTAAACGGGTCTTTCGGTATCTCCAAGGAACCATCAATATGGGACTTTGGTACCCGAAGGACACCGGTATGTCACTAACAGCCTATGCAGATGTTGATCATGCAGGATGTCAAGATACTCGTCGAAGTACGTCTGGAGGTGCACAGTTTTTGGGTGATAAGCTTGTGAGCTGGTCTTCAAAGAAGCAAATGAGTACTTCTATTTCCTCTACAGAGGCTGAATACATAGCCATGTCATCTTGTTGTGCTCAAATCCTATGGATGAGATCTCAATTATCTGACTATGGCTTTGAATTTAACAAAATCCCTCTGTACTGTGATAATAAAAGTGTTATTGCTCTCTCATGCAACAACGTACAACACTCAAGAGCAAAGCACATCGACATTCGACATCATTTCATCAGGGAACAAGTGGAAAACGGTGTGGTGGAACTTTACTTTGTGAGGACTGAATACCAGTTAGCAGACATCTTCACCAAAGCTCTTCCTAGAGAACGTTTTGAGTTTATTCTTCCACGACTTGGCCTTAAAAGCCTTCAACCTGAAACACTCAAACGTCTTCAAGAGGAAGAAGAGGAGTAAAAGGTTTCCTTCATCTATCTCTTGTAAATATCTATTCGAAAAACAAAATACAAAATTATAAAACCTTCAAAAATCAAATAGAAAAATTTAAAACTTTCAAAATACATAATTTTTTTTTTGAAAAATTCAAAAAAAAAAAATATATATATATATATATATATATATATATTTATATATATATATATATATATATATATATATATATATATATATATATATATATATATATATATATATATATATATATATATATATATATATTTATATATATATATAGTCTTTTTGTCATGTTTTTCTCGATTCGATAATATCTACGGTCTTTGTGTTGTTATTCAAAGAATGACACGGGTCTTTAGAAATTGTTCGAATTTTTATTTAAAAAAAAAAAAAAAAAAATCAAAAAATCAAAAAATATTTTTGGGAGAAAGAGAATAAAATGGCTTATTGTCATCTCAGGCAGTAACCCGCTTTTTCAAGAAAGAACAGAGCTACACTTTGTCATGTTTTCAAAATTCCATGCTCTGATTCTATAAACATTTATCTGCTGAAAACTAACTGCTTTGAAAAATAACTAGTACTCTATTTTTGATAATCATCTCGACTTATTTGTCAAAATATCTATCTCTCAATCAACAACCTTTGTCATTGATTGAGGGGGAGAATGATTTCAATTAAATTAAAAATTTATTTGTCATTCAATTGTTTTCAAAAGATATTCATGCATGTTTAATCAATGGAGTTTAAAGTCTTAAAATCCTATCCTTATCAGTTAAAACGCTTTCAGAATCAAGTCATAATTCTCCTTAAAAGCCTTCAAAATCAATTTAAATCTACATGAGATCACAAATCTCAAAGGATTTGATAATTGTGATCGGGGGAGAATTTGTGATTTAAATTGGATTTAATCTGATAATTCGGTAAATGGTTTTATAAGGATGAACAAGCTCTCCTTCCCACATGTGCCAAACGATTTCAAATTTTCCATGCACATGTTGAGGGGGAGCATATATTTTAAACCACAAATAGTTGAAACGTGATCAATTTATCTCAATGTGCAGTCTTTTCCTAATATGTGCAAAACATTTTCAAAAATGAGGCACATATTGAGGGGGAGCAAAATTATGAAAACCTCATCCTTCCCTAAAATGCTTTATCTACTTGTTTTGATAAGGGAAGTGATGTTGATATCATTTAGAAAATGGTAATCAAAGAAGTTAATTCTTTCTCTTGCCTCCGTGTGCAAAACGATTTCAAACATTTGATGCACATGTTGAGGGGGAGCTCTTGTTCTAAAAATATCAAAAAACAATTCAGGTACAAAATGCTTTGATAATATATCACAAGTATCTGGATTGATTTTCAAATGGTTTTCAATTGGTTCAAATGGCAGATGAACAATACCAAATAGACCGACCAAATTTACTTTATGTAAGGTGATATAAGGATGATAAGGTTAGGTATTTGTTCCCATGATCCGCCAGAACCGGAGGGATCTACCCAGGGACAATCCACTAGTTAGTGTAGAAGTCCTTAGGTATGATAATAAAAGGAGAAAAATGAGATATGGGAAGAGTGCGGACTGAGACAGAGCTAGTACTGGAATAAACCCAACAAGGTTCTAGCCATGAAGTCTCGGTAAGCACTGAAGGGGTTGAAGAATGAAAAAGAATTGAATGAGAAAAGGGTGAAAAGAAATAGCCCTCCATCTATTCAACTATAGGGCAGAAACAGGGTACAATTCATATGCTACTGATGGTAACATCGGTATTGAAGACAAGACGTCATGGACCAAGTGACGCTCTGCACTACAACTTCCCAAACCACTCAAGTTCCTCTTAAAAGGGCTTGTTTCATTCTCACGGGGAACCTACATTATCTATCGACTTTCTCTTAGAGATTGTTGATATTGAAGAAGGAGACCCTCTCCCTAGTCTCTGATACAGGATCCAAATATGCACAAATTGAGTCTAGAATCACAAGATCATCTATAAATCTCATTAGGACACTTTCAATGAAGACTCTCTGTTTCACTCAATGTGGAAAGAGAGATTATATCTTGAGTCCTACGCATTATCCTTGTGGTATTGCCAGAACATCTGAGTGATATGCAAACATATTCACAATGAAGATGGAAAGCCTTTTGGAGCCAACATCAAACAAGCTCCTGGTGGGTGGCATGTGAGATCTAATCAATAGATCAACCATGTGACAACTGAACAGAAACAATGGGGAGATTCAATCTTTTGAATCAATCCTGGTTCAGGTTATGGATTGACGGATACCTTTGAAAAACCGGTCATTGTGCTTAAAAACTCTTTTCTTCAGCACATCGACCGTGTACGAATATTTCAAATCAAAAGGTGTTTTATGATTGATAATTGATGTTCATTAAAACCTTCGTTGTATTGCAAAAACAATTTCTATTGAGCAATACACGTTTGTTTTTCAAATATCTTTTCATCAATAAGTGAATTTCTATTCGCTGGTTTACTCACTCCGTGTTGTCTTCTTTGAGACGTTCCGGTTTGAGAACAGCTAGAGCAGCTGCGAAACCCTGTCAAGGAAATTCTTCGGAATTATACCTGATCATAGACAGTACTTGTACTGATCAACGGGGAACCGTGGGCCGTGTACCTCAATTCAACGAAAGTGATCAAAGACACTTTCGTGCGCTTTATTGCTAACTGTTTTATGCAGGTACACCCGACGTTTGCAGCTGATCAGAATGAAGCGGTCAATCCATAGCCGCATGCTCACACAATACATTCATTTCTCAAGAAATCATGATAAGTGCATCAATGACTCTGATATTTTCACCCAATGCTTCTGCTACGCTGCTGCCAATATCATGAATCAACAAAAGCTTCCGCTACTCTCATGAGAAGATATCATGTTCCATAATGTGAGCATGTCGGTCCGAAAGTCACAACATCACATAATACCAACATCACAATGGATGTCTCAGAGATTTTTGTTAGCTGATGATCTCAAAAGCTGGCTCAAAATTATTATCACGTGGATCTGTAAAAGACCTCCACTTGGATTAACCATACATGCAATGAGAAGAATCAATGACTACGAGCTTCAGAGCAAAGTGATACATCAAGAATGCAAGAACAATTGTTAATGTAATATCTGTTTGTATTCAATGTAATTTTAGTATATGTTTGAGGTGACCTCCCTTAGGGGGAGATTGTTAGGAATTAGAAATTCCAGGTATTAAAGAGTCGGTCACCTCAAGTATATGTAATCGTTAGAAATATCGTAGTTGTAGTTCTTTTAAGCTAAGTAGTATTTAGTTAAGTAACACCGTGGAGGACGGACGGGTCTTTACCCACTGTATGCCTAATCCACAGCCCGTTGTGTGGCGTTTTATTGTAAGACTATATATACTCTCTACCTTCCAAGGTAGAGAGTTGGAGCTCATAATAAGATTTTTCTTTCTCTCACTAAAGTTCCCTAAACCTCTAACTTTCTCTCTCTAAAAACTCTTGTACGCCTACTTTGTGTTATGGTTTGATGTGTATGTGAAATCCAATATCTTTCATCCTAGATGCATACAAAGGATACCACCAAATCCAGATGGCTAAGGAAGATGAGGAAAAAACAGCCTTTCATACAAGCCAAGGCGTCTACTACTATACCAAAATGCCCTTTGGCTTGAAGAATGCAGGCGCCACCTATCAGCGGTTAGTAGATAATGCATTTGAAAAACAGGTGGGCCGCAACTTAGAGGTTTACGCTGACGACCTAGTCATAAAAAGCCATACTGAGGATGAGTTGGTGCGCGACATTGAGGAAACATTTAACTGATAGAACCTGATGGCATCAAACCATGTCCAGAAAAAACTAAGGCTGTCATCGAACTTCCTTCACCGCGCACGTTGAAGGAAGTCCAATCTCTCAATGGAAAACTGGCCGGTCTGAATAGATTCTTGTCCAAGTCAGCAGACAAGTCACTTCCTCTCTTTAAGACACTCAAGAAGTGTATAAAAAAGGGAGATTTTCGCTGGACTACGGAGGCGGAAGAAGCCTTCACACAGCTTAAACAACACCTGGCAGCGCTCCCCACACTAGTCGCACCCCGACCAGGGGAAGAATTAATTATGTACTTATCTGCGACACATGGAGCAGTCAGCGCGGTGCTGCTGACGGACAGGGAGTCAGTACAAACACCGGTGTATTTTGTAAGCAAAGCGCTTAAGAAAACGAAGATTAACTATAGCGCCATGGAAAAGTTGGTCTTAGCATTGGTATTCGCCGCCAAAAGACTGCGCCAGTATTTCCAAGCGCATCTAATCGCGGTAATTACAGATCAACCAATCAAACAAATCATCTCCAAACCTGACGCATCAGGACGACTACAGAAGTGGAGTGTGTTGCTCGCTGAACACAATATCTCCTACAGACCGCGTACTGCAGTAAAAGGGCAGATACTAGCAGATTTCATCATCGAAAAACCAGACGCTGATGATACACCCGCACCACGCACAAAGGAACTACAAAATCCATGGATCTTGTTCACGGATGGATCTTCATGCGTGGATGGGTCAGGAGCAGGCCTCATCCTCACAAGCCCGGAAGGATTGGAATTCACTTACGAACTGCGTTTTGAGTTCACAGCGACAAACAATGAGGCAGAGTATGAAGCCCTAATCGCCGGACTACGCATTGCAGCTCGAATGGGTGTACTCAACCTGGAAGCAAAGGTGGATTCTCGGCTAGTAGCCAACCATGTGTTGGGCGAGTACGTGGCCAAAGAGGAAAACATGATCCAATACCTCGACAAGACCAAGGCACTAATCCAAGGCTTTGACAGGTTTACCATCAAGCAGGTTCCTATGGGGGAAAATCAAAAAGCGGATGCACTAAGCAAGATTGCATCCACAAGCTTTGCACACCTGTCAAAACAAGTGTTGGTGGAAACGTTGAAGAGCAAATCCATCTCGGAGATGGAAATATCCATGGTAATAGAGGAGGAAGATCCTACGTGGATGACACCAATAATGGAATTCATAAGCAAGGGCGCATTGCCCCAAGAACAGAAGGAAGCCTGAAGAATACGACGCACAACACAAAGGTTTGAACTTCGAGACGGTGTACTATATCGGCGCTCCTTTCTGCAACCATGGCTCCGCTGTGTCGGCCTCCTACAAGCAAATTCTGTACTTAGGGAAATCCACGCCGGTTCATGCAGCATGCATTCAAGACCACGATCCGTGGTGGCATGCGCTTTACGGTCAGGATACTACTGGCCCACCATGCACCGTGATGCGCGGGAATTGATAAGAAAGTGCGGTGACTGTCAAGTTCATAGACCCATCCCGCGCCAACCACAACAGGAGCTAACGCCTATCACGGCGCCATGGTCATTATACAAGTGGGGTATCGACATTGCGGGCCCCTTCCCCGTTGCAGCAGGAGGATTGAAGTTTCTCATAGTGGCCATAGACTACTTCACCAAGTGGATCGAAGCAAAAGTGGTCGTAACAATTACTGGCAATCAGGTCAAACGCTTTGTTTGGGACAATATTGTATGCCGCTTCGGACTACCTGGAGAAATCATCTCGGACAACGGGAAACAATTTTGTGACAATCCCTTCAAGGACTGGTGCGAGAAGTTGCATATCACGCAGCACTTTGCATCGGTTAAACATCCACAAACTAACGGCTTAGTAGAACGTGCAAATCGAAGTCTAGGTGAAGGAATTAAAGAACGTCTGGACAAGCACAAAGGAATGTGGGTAGAAGAATTATCGCATGTTCTGTGGGCGCACCGCACTTCAATCAAAACTAGCATAGGGGACACTCCCTTCTCTCTAGTCTATGGGACAGAAGCCGTCATACCAGCCGAAATTGGGATGCCAACTCTTCGAACTGCTGAAGTCAATGTGGCAACCAATGATGACGAGCGGCGTATCGACTTGGACTTATTGGAAGAAAGACGCGAGCACGCAGCCATATTTGAAGCAAAATCAAAGTAAAAAATGAAGGGATACTATGATGCTAAAGTGCGAAACGTTTCATTCAGACCAGGTGATTTCGTTTACCTCGCCAACGATGCGAGCCACGCAGAAGAAACAAGCAAACTTGGACCGAAGTGGGAAGGACCCTATGAGGTTACTGAAGCATCAGGAACAGGCGCGTACAAACTACGAGACATGGATGGTCGGGAACTACCGCGTACATGGAACATTTGCAATCTTAAGCGATGCTATCTCTAGGAATGGCTACGGCCCAATGCACGGACACTCTTGTACTTTAGTGAAGTGCCCAATAAATATCCGTGTATTTACATTTTGTTTTACTTAGGGAAATGTCTTATTTATTTTCTTTCATAAAAACTTGCAAGTATTAATAAAACGTCGCGGTTTCTAGCTAACTCCGCGACACACTTCGATTTGTTATTTCCATATACCTTATGTCTTAACATTTTTTATCTCTTGCCTACATGGCGTGCATGCACTTAATAAACCCACGATGGTACAAGGATGAGTAAACCTACTAAATAAATCGTTGAGTAAGAGGGTTGCAAACCCATCAACCTTGGATCACGTATCCTTGTTAAACACCTTGTTCTCAAGACGTTGAAATAAGTTCGCGCGCATCCCACGACGGATGCGCTACTATGCATATTGTGCGCGTTTAACAAATTAGGAATCAAGATACTTGACTCCTTCATATGATATTTACAGTACGCTTCATATCACATCATACACGACTACGATACAATTACTTAGAAATTATGTTTTAAGTATACCATGATTTTCATACATGACTACGAATTTCCTATCTTATTCGCGCTTATATAACAGTTTGATTCTTAGACAACAAATACGTTTTTTACGCAAAGACGAATAACTAAGTACAAACATTAAAAGCTGCAATAATACCAACACGCATTCAACAAAAAGGAGAATTTTATTAACCACCACGCGTTCTTACAAAAATGATGCTTACAATACAAGTTCCTATCTACATACTATTACAACGTCTAAGCGACGAATTTCCTACACAGCTTGCAGCGCTCCCAACCTCACTTAGCTTCTTCAGTAGGTCGGAGTCTTGGCGCGATACTGTGGCAACGCTAACTGGTATCCCGTCAGATCTGGGGAGATGTGTTGCGCCAATACCGCACAAAACAGCCTTACCTTTCACCCCTTCTTTTTTGGCAAGTCTGGTAGCATGCGCTTCCAACACTTGCTTCAAAGGTACTTCCTTCTCCAAAGCAAAGGGGTTCAAGATATCCTTGGGGCGAGCAAATATAGGCACTTGGAGTTGCGATTCATCGGGTTTTAAAAAATGGTCCAGCTGCGCTCTGCATTTTCACCTCGATGCTGTGCTAAGGTCAACCCCTCCATAATGACCCCTATCGGATAATCCTGGTCGTGCTCTAACTCAGATATCAGGGGAAGCTCCAATGACTTCATCCTCTCCATAGCGGCCACCAGCTCATCATATGATTGCGCATTATACCCGGGATACCTTATCAGCAGGCACCTTCAACAACTTAGCCTCATGCAGCTCCTCCACAGCCTCTGCCTTACCCCGCGCCAGTGCGCACTGAACCACTCCCCCAAAGGCGTCCACCACTTCCTGCGACTCCAAGGTACTAAGCGCAGCAAGTCGCAGACCATGGCCAATGAGCCAACTCGGCGCTCCGTGATTGTAGACAGGAGTTGGGGATACAACTCCTCATCATACTACAGGCAGAGCTTGCGCAACTTCATCTCCTGCGCTTCCAGGGCACTGTGCACAGTCGCACCAAAGTTTTCCATCTGCGAAGTCAACTCTTCCTTGCCCTTCTCCAGATACTTCAGTGCCCAGAGACACGAAGCCTTGTACCCTAATGACTCAGCACGCTCTTGGTTTATTTGACCCATCAGCGCCATTTTCTCCTCAGCAAGCTTTTGGGCATACGCACTCAGGTCCTCTGCCTCAACCTTGGCACTAGCCAACTGCGCCTCCAGCGACGCAATTTTTTGATCCTTTTGCGCGCCTTGGCTGCCTTCCCCAGAAACCTTAGCCTTTAGCTTCTCCACTAGTGAAGCCTGATGCGCAGTCGCCAGCATCAACTCCTCAACAAGCTGGTCCATTGGCGCATCCCCAGCCGCCAAGGGCTCAGCGTTTTGACTGTTTGGCTCGGAGAATTCAGAGCGTACAGGGCTATCTCTGGGGGGCGACTCCGCAGACTGTTCAAACCTGCACACAAGGAAGGGAATTATTAATTTCTCGCATAAACAAGGGATGCGCAAACAACTTTGACGACATTACTTACTGTGGACCAGATGTATCAGCAGAGGGGGGAGGCGACGCGACGTCACTTGATGACGATTTCACCACCAGGACGACGGGGCGCTTCTTCCTCGATGCGCTTGCGCCGTCACCTCCAAGCGATCTCTTGCGCTTCAAGCCTGGGTCCTCCTCTTCCTCCTCTTCTTTCATGTGTTCCGCCACTGTTACTTGTGTTGGCTGCACTAATGGAGAAGGCATAGGATAACCACTCAGAGCAATTCCTGTAAGATTTCTTGATGTTTTATACGTATTATAAAATTCAAAGGAGTGTGCACTCCACACTAAAGTTGCAAAGATCAATATTATATACTCTAAGCACCGTGGAATCCACACGAAAGCCATCACCACATCCATAAATAATGGCAATTAAGTCCCTTAAGTAAATTAGTGGGATCTAATGGTCACTATCAATGTTTATGTATTGCTTCAGGCTGCCATCTAACATTTATTTATTACACTTGAAGGATCGTGATTCAACACATTAAAGTAGCTATTATCATTTAGCCGATCGACATGATTCAATGTAATGACAGTATGTTCTTTCACACAGTTGGGAATAAAACGAAGGCACACAAATGTGATATGATATAAACTAACAACGTTATAATTAAGCTCAGTTTTTATATGATCGGACTTGAGTTTTTAGTATAATATTGCTTTAATTTTAATTCTATGTCTACATACGCGCAGGTCAAAACTGGCAATTTGAGTTCTAAGTTTCAAGCTTTTAAACCAACCATGTCCGTGCCACTTTATTTTATTTTAGGAACTAATTGTACAAGATATATTTGCAAGTTGATTATACTCCATAATCGAATAAATGTTTTCAACCATGTCATGTTTTGATCAAAAAGTTTGATAAAACAGGTCATGCTTTATTAATTCGATCGTTCTTTTCAAGACTTTAAATGAAATATGTCATGCTTCTAAATCAAAATTTCAAACATGCATGCTACCAAAAATGACTTTTTTTTACCAAATGTTATTCAACGAATTTTTCCCGCGGTGAAATTTCTCGCCAAAGTTTTTTCGAGGACATGTCCTCGCGGAAAAGTTTGACCAAATTTTTTTTTTTTTTTTTTTTTTTTTTTTTTTTTTTTTTTTTAACCGCAATTGTGGCTACATGGCCTCTAGCCCAAAAAGCATAGAAGGCAATGACACCCTTCCTTTTACGCACGCGGTAGGAAACCTCTATCGCCCTAGACAAGACTCGAACTTGAGACCTTACCTGGGAGGGTAAAACCTCCATATCGTTCGACCAGAGGCCCGTTGGTAAAACATTACCTTGATTATTAGTAAATAAACGATATGGGTGAAGTGTCACTAAGTTTACCGGAGACATGTCCTCGGGGAAACTGTTTTACAATCCCGTCAATTATTTACCTTATCCCGCCAACGTCACAACCCGAAAAAATATAGGTTTTGCCGAGGATATGTCCTCGGTGAAAAGTTGACCAAAATTGTGACCTTGTTTGGCATAATTACCCATGACTATATCCCAGTGGTGTTAAACCATATAGTCAGGCCAAAATAAAATAACAAAAATAACTTCTTTTTCTATAGTATTTAAAATTAATATAATAATTGTCATATCGTCAAAACGAACGATGTTAAACCATAAAGTCATGCCACTTGTCATTTCTGAAGTTTCCAAGAGGTTCGGAAGCTTTCAAACCTGCCATTAAGTTTTGTTACGCTGTCAAAATCAAACATAATTCGTCTATTCTTGTTGTACTGTTAGGACCGTATATATGGATGTTATGGTGATTCGGGAGGTCTTGGAAGATGGAAGAACATCTTCCTCATGTTAGAGAGAGAGACTAGAGAGAAGGGAGAGAACTATGTGTTTCTATTAAAAGGAAAGGTGAAGCTTACACTAAGAAATCTCACCCCTCCATGGAAGTATGGAGGGGTATTTATACCTAAACACTTATATATATGACTAAATGACATAACAAGCCCTTGTGTTTAAGGTAACAAAGATAGAAAATGTAATCCCGTCAATGTCGTTCCATTTACGAGTTAGGAGCGATTCCAACAATCTTCCCCCAATGGGACGACATAAGGGATTACTTACAACATTTACTACAGATATAGAAAACAAATAAAGAAAGGTCTTCATAAGCTCTTCAAGTGCTGAGGATGTTGAAAGTTTACGCTCTTTGTCTTCTTTTTGTACCTCGACTTGAGAACCGTTTTATTCACTTGTAGGTAAATGATGTAATATGCATAAATTAGATTAACTTCCCCCCAATTCATGCTGCATGTCTTTAGCAGCTTCTCCATACACTTCTTTTTGGCGAAGTTTCTGAATCAGCTTCCCCCCAAACTGACAACCGTCTTTAGCAGATTCGAAAATTTGATGTAGTGAACATTTCCTCTAACTTTTGAAGTTTTCAGTACGCAACGGAATTTGTAGATGAGCAGTAAACCACACAAGGTAAATCTGACTTGTTGCGAAAAATCCGTTCGGGGGTAACATGCAAGAAATCAACAAGATCTTCTCATGTATGTAGATGCTTCACACCAAACAAACCACGAAAGACGAAATGAAACGACTTCCCCCTGAATGTTGCGGTCTATCAGAATAATAGTTACCTGTGAATATGCAATTACTCGATAAAATGACTGTGTGTGAGGCATCACAACATCATATTTAGGTAACTTCACACACGATAACTCTGTGAAAGTGAGACGATAACACTAACTTGAGAAATTTTAACCACTGATCGTCTCATTTCTTCCCCCTGATTGAAGAAATTCATGAAAGGAGAGGGTTTTCAAAAAAAAAATCCAAAAACATCAAAGGAAGATGACACCACCTATACTCTCTTCCCCCCAATGTTTTCAATGAATCAGAATCATACACCACGTATGTTGATGATGAATTGGAGAAAGCGAAACCATGTATGTCCAAGTAATCGAACAATTGTGAAGTACCATAAATATCATGTGAGAATCAATTGCTGATGAGACTTCTCTACTCGTGTATACTCTTTTCAGCTAACTCTTTACCGACCCCATTATCATTCTGACGCCTTTTTGTAGTGACTACTGATGGAGAAAACTCAATATGACGAACTTGAGACTGCAGTAAAATAACCCGAACTTGTGACTTAAACTTGCACTATTGTCAGACGAAGAACCCTTTTTCTTACCACCATCGAAAAAAGGTAAACTAAAAGTTTCTCGAATTATCCACAGCTTTGTGTGACACTTGAGCACAACAACGTAACTCCTTTAAAGTGATAGTTATACGCTGTGAGCACAACAACGTAACTCCTTACATCAGGTATAACTAGACAACTCAAGTCTTTGTCATTCGTAACGGTTAAAGCTCGAACAAGGATCTCGAAGAATCATGCATCCAACCAACCCCGATATCTTCAGATACTAAGTACACGCATCCGTGATATCCCACTTTATCCTCAAATAAATAATAAATAATTAACTCCGTAATCACATCTTGCTGTTAAACGCTCAAAACTAGCCTTCATTAACGGATGAAATGAATTTGATAATGGTTTCCCGATTCTTGTCAAAAAATTTGTATTCCCGTGAAAATTTTGTCTCGTGGTCATTTAAACCCCAACAATAACCATTTAACCAAAAAAAATATCAAAATTAGACTAAACACCCAATATGACAAAAAGAAAACAATTCGTGGTTTTCCCTTTTCATTTTTCTGTCAATATGTCTAGCCCAATTGATGATAATCAAAACACCAGCCCATGCATAATTATCCTCGTTTGGGCCCAAGGGTGAACAAAGCAAGTCCATTGAGTAATTCGGTTCAACAAGTCCAGTCCCATGTCTGATCCAAAAAACGAAACTAACTAGACCTAATATTACGGGTATAAAGAGTAGATAAAGGTTGATAATAACCCTAATCTCTATTTTGCCACATCAAACCCTAAAAAACACACCTAACTTATATGCAGCCCCCATCTCATTCTTACCACCAAACCCAGATATCACAACCATATCTCAATCATCTAATCTTGACACACTCACACCAAATGACTCACATATCCATAATCATCTTCGATCAATACACAATCTTGGCCAAATGAATTGAATGCACAATAAAACAAACCACTTTACCGTGACCTTAGTTACATTTTCAGTTCAATCCGAGTCAAGAGAGCAAGTGAATGGCTTAAAGACCCTTTGGAGGGTCACGGTTAGGTCGACATCTGGTTTTCGTGTAGTATCTTGTTTGAACGAATTGAAGAAAAGATGTAACACAATTGTTATTAATCTTTTCTTTTGTTTCGGACATACAAAAGAAGCAAAACTTCGATAATGATCTATGATGATATTGTCTTTCATGTTTAATGAGTTTCGAAGGCAAATGGGAATTGGGTCAATGATGATACTTTCTTTCTTGCTAAGAGTTTTGGAGGCTCTTTGTTCCTTTCAAAAGAAAGAAAGAACCTGAGACTAAATGATTGATTAAATTTCAGTTTGAGTCTAGTTATGAGAGTTGGGAGTGATATAGTTGTGTCGAATATAGGATTTATGTTGGTTAGGTCTCAGCCGTGGCTGTGAATGCATCAGTTGTTTCAAAAAAACTCGGATTGAATTTTCTTTTGGTTATGTGACTTTGGATGGTGTCAAAACTGATGTCCATGTTGAGTCTTGTATTTTGGTTATGGTTGGTCAAGGTCTTTATCTTCATCTCCTATTACTGTCCTTATGCGTAGATTGAAGAAAAAAGTTAGGCGTAACAAGTCTTACGCGTAAGACTTTATGCGTAAACATCCCTTACGCGTAAACATGGTCTTATGCGTAAACGGTCTTACTCATAAAGCTTATGCGTAAGCATAGGCTTATGCGTAAAACCTTACACGTAACTGTTCTTACGCATAACTTCACAGTTATGCGTAAATATCTCTGAAGATGGTTCCTTCGGCGTAAAAATAGGGTTTTGACCCTTTGTTGACTTTTTCCGATCAGATTTCCGTCTCAAGATTTCGTACAGCTTCATGTAACCCAGAAATATGGTTTAAAAAACCATACTTTTTGACCCATTGTGACTAGGAATACAAGACCAGTTTGACCGCAGAGTATTGACCACAAGAAACTTTCACATGTCGGTAACAAAAAGACAGTCTAAAATATAATGTTTGGACATATTGATGACAAAACAGATATGCAAACAAGAATAGACCTGATGACCTTTTTGACCAAAAAAAAAGAATACATAACTTGTAAAAATCTGTTTAAACTCAAATAAATTATGAAAAGTTAAGGTCAAAACAGATTTTTAAAGTTAGATTTTGACAAGAAAACATCACCAAATCAAACCAAAATACAAACCGACCTTGCTCTTGATACCAATGTTAGGACCGTATATATGGATGATATGGTGATTCGGGAGGTCTTGGAAGATGGAAGAACATCTTCCTCATGTTAGAGAGAGAGACTAGAGAGAAGGGAGAGAACTATATGTTTTTATTAAAAGGAAAGGTGAAGCTTACACTTAAGAAATCTCACCCCTCCATGGAAGTATGGAGGGGTATTTATACCTAAACACTTACATCTATGACTAAATGACATAACAAGCCCTTGTGTTTAAGGTAACAAAGATAGAAAATGTAATCCCATCAATGTCGTTCCATTTACGAGTTAGGAGCGATTCCAACAATTAAAAAAAAACTGTTAGGTCACCATATTAGTAACACAAGCATCAATATAAGAAAGATAGACAAAGTTGATCGGTTGAACAAAACACAAACACTATGCGTAAGAGTAAAAGAAGAGTTATGCGTGAGTAATGAAATGAATTGAACAACCAACCCTCAAGTGAGGGTATTACAAAGGTATTTATAGGAGAGGGAGCTAGGGCAACACTCCTAGTCCCTTACTTTCCTTATTGGACTTGGGCCAAGGCTTATGGGCCTTCTACATAAGCCTTAGCTTAATAACAAACATAAATGCCTAATTAAGCTAACTATTACATATTAATTACTAACACTTGAATTCTAGTTTAGAAGTGATTCCAACAATCTCCCCCTAAGTGTTAGTGATTGATGATGTGAACGGTGAAGGTGTTGATGTAATAGTAGCTTTGACGTCTTCTGACATTCTTCTTTCTTGTGAGAAGAACTGCCTTGATTCGAACAATCTCCCCAGTGTAGAGAAATTGTCTCCTTTGAAAAGTTCTGCTTTGACGTCATCATTTTCTTTGTTCTTTGATCTTTGTTCTTTGTGATGGTAGTGATAGTATGTTGTTGTTGTATGCATCAGGTTAGCTTCGTTGCTCCAGTGTCTCCACGTCTTTCTTCAACATGCTCACACACTCTTTAATGTTGGATTACAGTACTGATGAAGTTCTCTTAGTCTTTAACTTTGTAGATTCTTTGACTTGACGAATAATCATTCTGACTTTTGTGTTGCCTTTAGAGAGAACTTCCATTAGTGATGATGTTGGTATGAGCATGTGACGAATCTGCACGATCAGTCCACTCCAGAGCTTCCATAAGAAGAAAACATAAGAAAGGTTAGTAATAAGCGGATTCCGGCACTTACAAGTTTGAACTTCGAGAGTGTTAACAACATAGTGTGAAAACACAACTCTAATTCTTACAAAGGTCGTTCCTGAACTGGAGTCCCACAAGTGAGATAACGCGATGTACCGAAGTACACCTACAGTTCAGATGAGTCGCTGAGGTACACCGAAGCATCACCTCATGACTGTAGACCGTTTGAGACACACTAAGCGTAATCCATGGGGAGTTACCGAAGTGACCTGCTGTCAGGTCAAGTGTACCTATGAGATCTTTTGATGAATCTCGTGGCTCTAGACTCAATAGTGCGTTTTGGTTTTCCTGAGCGGAGACTAGGGAGAGGGTCTCCTTCTTCAATAACAACAATCTCTAAGAGAAAGCCGATAGATTATGTAGGGTTTCCTGTGAGAATGAAACAAGCTTCTGTTGAGAGAAACTTGAGTGGCTAAGAAGGTTTAGTGCATGCGTCACTGGGTCCATGACGACTTTTAATCTTCAATACCGGCGTCTTCAAGTGACGACCAGTAGCATATGAATTGAACCCGGTGTCTGCCCTAAGTTGAATAATTTGGAGGGCTATTTATTTTCACCCTTTTCTTTGCTTTTCTTTTTAATTCTTCAACTCATTCTTTCTCCGATTCTCATTTTCTCCTTTTTATAATCATACCTAAGGACTTCTAATTCTAACTATTGGTAGTGTCCTTGGGTAGATCCCTCCGGCTCTGGCGGATCATAGGACGGTTATTCCTAACCTTAATCACCTTATAACTCCATTGCCATAAAAACCACTGTCATGAAAATCTCTCAAAGTGTTTGTGAATGAAAAACATGTTTGAACACTTCAAGAGTTTTAGATTTTCAGAAATACTTCCTCTCCACATGTGCATAAGAGTTTTGACAGAAATCTGCACAGTGAGGAAAGAGCTCACATTTTTAAATTGATCAAATCAAGATAAACAATCCCCCGCGAGACACGGTTACGTTGAATAGTTAAAGAGTTACATTGTCAGCTTTTAGGTGACAATTAGCTCTAATAACTACCTTGAAGGTGTGGACAATCCTCGAAAGGTTGTCAAACCTGTCAAAGTTCATATTTACCAAGAGTTTCTCGAATGGTACATTCTACTCGGACAAGTCCTTTGCGAGACACGTTTACATCACTAGCGAACTAGCTTGAAATTATTACCCGTCCCGGACAAGTCTTTTCGAGTTACTAACAGTTAAGATCTCGTCAATTCATTGGTAAAGTCTGTAGCACAAAGATTCATTTGCAATTTCACAACATATTTCTTATCACATAATTTTCTCCCCCTAAAAAATGGCATATAAATATGTTATTTTTGAAGAAATGTTGAGAATAAATATGGACATTTTGAGTTTTGTGGGAAGATTATACGAAGAACAATTTGTGAACAAAGTTTTAATCAAATACTCCCCCTCAACAAGTGATATTAACGGTTGAGGTTTTGAAAAAACATAAGGGGAAGTACTTGTTCTTTTGAGCAAAACCTTTGAAAAGTAAAAGGTTTGATAAGGTTTACTCAAAAGTAAGAAGCTTACGCTCCTTTTATAAGGATTGTGGCACTGAAGCGTACCACAGGGTCCTTTCATTACAAGTACGGGTTGTACACTGTTATGTGTGCACAAGCCATTGTCATTAAATGATCACACATCCAAATTAATTATGAAACTGAAACAGTTTAAGGGGTACCAGGTAGTCCAGTAATATCACCAGGAATGCGAACAGGGCATTGATAGCCTGTGAGATTAATCCTGGGACGACCACCTACAAAGCTTTCCAGAGTTCTTAACTGGTCCCTTCTGTACAACCGTTCATCGATACGAGTGATGATTCTTTTCACATCCCGTCTTTCCTGAGAATTCCATCGCTTTGGTGAACCAATTCCTTCATGTATCGCCTTCAACCTATAAGCCAAGCCATCCCTGACACTCTTCAGTGTGTGATCTTCAAACTTATGAAGATCTTTACATGCCATCAAGCAGTTGCGATGTAGTTCACTGCGGTAAACTACTCCAAACGGTTTGCTGACAAGAGTGTATTGTGGGAGATGGTTGATATCAGGAAGTTCTAGCTGTGGTCTGGTGAAGTTGACATGGGTCTGATAGGATTCAACAGCAAGTTGTAAATCTTCTACACGTTCCTGGATCACTATGCTTCTGATGAAGATGAGCAAGGACTTGATGTATTCACATTGAATTTCAGTCAAGAAATGTCTCAAACGTCCCTATACTTTGGCAAGATACAGATCTTCAATGTCGTTGAGAGACAAGTTCTGAAAGTCCGCTTCACAGAATTCATAGTCCCTTTCGTCTCGTCTTTTGACCACGATAGTCTTGAGAAAGGTGTAATCCCATTTAGACGAAAGAGTGACATGCTTAACAGCAACGATCCCTTTAGTACTGTGCACTTCATGTTGAGACTTTCAAACCTGGCAGCTTTTGTAGTAGATTCGTCGTCGTTCCGGCCAATGGTGAATCCCGTACAATGCATCAATGTCATACCTTTCCACGCAGTTGGAAAACATGTGGGTAGCATTTTCTTCGATGGCTATGCAGTTGGAGTATATGGCTGCCGAGAATGGAAGTGTAAGTGAAGTAGCGTATTTCTTTGAACCATCGCTACCGTGTAGAAGAAATTCCAAGTCATTGTTGAAGAAGTAGCGAAATGGAATCTGAGGTTGATCCGGTTGGCCAATCGTTGGTAGAGGTTTAGACCAGTCGGTGTAATATGGAGCTTTGTCTCTTCTGGAGAAGTCGATGTTTGTTTCAGGGTTGAGCCAATCAATGTTGTTAGACATGGCTCGTGCTATGTTTTCAAGGTGATACTCAACTTCAATAGCACTTTCCGAGCTGTCTTTGAGTAGTTGAAAGGCTTCATTTTTGATTCGTTTCAACTCTGATGTCGTCATCTTCTTCACCCGAAACTTGTCTTGAAGTATTTTAGCATGCTCCAATGTTCGACCTTCTATCGCATCTTGACCTTCAGGTGGGTAGGGAGTAGAATCAACAAGTTTAGAGAACCAGTCATATTCTGTGTCATCCTCGTCTAGCCATGATATGACGTCAGTCATTGGCGTCTTCTTCTTCTTCTTCTTTGGCTTAGAGGAGGATTCTGGTTTCTTAGCTGTGTCGGGAGAGGTGGGTTGTTGTTGGGGCTCAGGGACTTCCTCATCGTCACCACCAGTATACTCGAAGTGATAACTGGTTTTCTCAGTCTGGGGTGGTAACTCAGAGTCCTGAGGTTTGTCAGTAGAAGAGCGAGGAGGAGATCGTCTTGGTGGTGAAGTCCTTCGGGGTGGTGGTGGCATAGATGATGGTTCTCCAGACCGATTTGGATGTTTAGGCTCGTCATTTTTATCCTTATCCTTATCTTCATCGTCTCTTGGACGTTTAGGCCTTTGAGCTTCTTCTCTGCATGCTGATTTGAGTTGGTATTCCAGCAATGCTTCAAACAATTTAGCTTCGTAAGAAGTAAATGTTGCAGATCGTTTAGAAATTTGAGATACCAGCCTGGAAACCAATTCAGCATCTGAGAATATTATGGGATCAGTTGGATTGATGTTTACTGTCATGGGTGTTGATCTCATAGTTTGCTTGGCCAAATGCAATAGATTCGGATAGAGTTGTCTGGTGTACATTTCTCTTGTCACACCAGGAACGATGTCAAGAAGGAACTTGTGAGTGTAACCTTTGATCGTTTCGTTCATTTCCCCTTGAAGATCACGTTTCATGAACTTCTGGACATATTCCCTTTTAACTTTCATCTTGTCATTCTCGTCATGAAGGTACTGTATCTGGTCAGCGAGAAAATTCAGCTTTTTGTAAAGCACGTCTTTCTTCCTGACCTGCTTGACAGCTTTAAAAATTCTTGTCTTTGCCCTAGATGTCCAAGAGTCCGTTGGCTTCTTCACAGATTTGGTTGTTCTTCTGGATGGTGGTGGTGAAGAGTGAGAGGATGAATCTGATGATGAAGAGACATGAGGAGATTCAGGGTCCTTAGGAGGTTCAGAAGTTTCCTCCTTGGAACGAATTGGACTTTTGAGAAGAAAATCATCATAATTCACTTCGTCATCTTGTCCAGATTTAGCCTTTTCTTCCGCCTGAATTCGGGCCTCTTCCTCTGCTTTGGTTTGAGCTGCAGCCTCATCATCAGTCTTTTCTTTCTCAGACTTTTCCAATTCTGGTTCCTCAATGTCATAATCAATAGAATCCTCCAGGCGCTTTTGTTTTTGCTGAAGAGTGGTGGCACCAATTCCCTTATCGGGTTGATTAACCGCATCAGGAATTGGTGTAGATTGGACACCACCACTTGACCCTCCGGGGCCACGCATTTGATCCTGTTCAAACTCTTTTGCCTTGTGTTGGAGTCTAATGATTTTGAACTTCTTCCTGTAGTCAGTATCTAGTGGCTCTTCATCTGAGCTTTCTTCTTCATGCTCAAGTATAGGAGTCTTCCCTTTGCCTTGGTCAGCTATTGGACTGGGAGGTTTAGCTACTGTTGAAGTTATATCGGTTGCAGTTTCAGAGTAGTGACCTCGTCTTCTGATTCGGTTTCCTCCGAGCTTTCATCCACTAGCTTTCTTTGCGGTTCAGGCTTTGGAATGGGAATGGGAACAACTTCCTTAGAGAGAACTGTCCTTTTGAGTGGAGGTTTCCTCTTAGGGAACTTTCGTTGACTCTCTGTGCTTGCAACACTTCCTGCACTGCCTCTTCTGGTTTTCCTAGTAGGTGTGCCAGAAGACTTTTCATCGAGAAAACCAACTTTGCCTTCATCAACTGCTACCAGATACCTTTTGTATGAATAAAGCTGTTTGATTTCATCAGAGAGAAGGTGATCCGGTAACACAGCACCTTGTTTCTTTGTTGTTGATCCCTTAAATCTGACTGTTAGAGTAGGCTCATACAACATGTCGTGATTGTTGGGGTCATTGATTCTCTTGGGGATATCAGGGTTATACCCAAGTGCTCTTTGGATCAACAATTTTGTATATCTGATATATGGGATTTTTGAGCCAAGCTTTTTGAGGAATGACATCATATCTTCCCATATCAGAGCTTCAACTTCAATATGTTTCTTGTTGACCAAAGCCCAAAAGATCTGCAGTTCCATGAGCTTGGGATGCTCATAGCCACTGTCACGTCCAGAAACAGATTTGGTGATGATGATGTAGAGAGTTCTCCATGGTTGAGGAATATTCTTAAGATCCACGTATGAATGCTTAGTGATTACTCCTGAAGCTTCGTCATAACCAATGTCGATCATGAATTGTAGAACAGTCTCTTCAGTTGGTGCGGCATTGTATTCAGTTGGTTCGATGTCAGGGATGAGAAGAATAGCTCTTAAGTCTGCAGGTGTGATGGTAACTTGTTTGTCATTGAGTGTCACTGTCACAGCATTTTGTCCTTTGATCTTTTGCATTGTATTCCAAAAATGATGAATGTAGATCTCAGGCACTGTAACAGAATTGGTGAGCATGTTCTGATAAGGATGATTCTTCAGAATATCCACAGCAATTAAGCAAGAAGACTCTGAGCAGGTGAGATTATCAAAATGAACACGAAGGTTGTTCTTTCCTATCTTCATCGGATAGCCATTAGGGAAGATATCAGCAATGGTGAGAACATTTGGTGCTTCCACGTTCTGCATTTGAGCGTCCATGTCGTGATCTGAAAGATATTTAGCCAAAAGAACCATATATCGAAAGACATTATGTTAGTCAACAGATAGTTTTATTGTCTAATTATTTGAATGTGATATGTCGATGATTGTTACGAGTCCAATGTCACTTGTTTGTCCAATAGTCCAATGACGTCGTGATAAGTTTCGTGAGTTGATTAACTTTAAGTTTTAAAGTTCATGTTTTCACTTATTTTTCACAACTTATTAAATGTTTAAGCATATAAGTGACATTATTGGTTTTGTTGCGTTATGATTTATTTATTTACAAGTTTGCACGCGTAACAATTCATAATTAAGGTTAAACAAGGCTTAGGCCTAGAAATGGCAAGCTTATGCGTAAATAGGAGTGGTATACGCGTAAGCATAAGCTTATGCGTAGGTTCTTGACTTACGCGTAGGAAAAGAGTGCCATATGCGTAAAGCTTACGCGTAAGCGTATATGGAACCTTACGCGTAAGGCTTACTCGTAAGAGTCAACCTTATGCGTAGAGGTCACTGTTTACGCATATCCTTCATAGGATACGCGTAGTCCCTTATGTAGAACCTTACGCGTAAACGTTACGCGTAAGATTTCTCTTACGCATAACATGCTACGCATAGGGTGATCCTTATGCGTAGATGGAAAATACCCTTGATTCTGAATTTTCACGGGTAATAAACCTGAAATAATTTCATCATAGCACCAATATTAACACATACATACAGTTATTTTCAGATCAAATCATGAATACTCATAAGACAGTTACGCGCAAGAAGACTTATGCGTAAACCTAAACCCTAAGGCTCAATTTTTACGTGTAAGTATTCTAGCCATAGAAATTGCACCAAAATGATTCTGGGATATCTAGGAAGCCTATTGAGTTGCTTTATCCAAGTTTTAACATCAAACTCTAAGTGTCAAAAACACCCAATTCGTATGAACTAAAACCCTATAATTCAATTCTTTCACATTTGATGTTTCTGGACACGTTCTAAATATGGATATGATCAATTCATCACATAAACAACACCTTATAAGCAACTAATTAACCAGAAACACTCACACAAGAAAATACCCAATTCCACGCATAAACCCTAGTTTTCAAAAATCAATCAATTCGTGTATCTGGGTGTGTTTTGATGATGGAAATGGTTTCAAAATGATTAAGTAAACGTTTTGACACTATCATATTAACCAAAAACACACACCATTGATTATGTGTTCATATGCTTATGCGTAGAACACAAAATCACTTCTAGATAAAAATCTAGCCGTTGGATTTCAAAACGGTTTAAAACCATTGCTTAGATGTTTACAAAGAACATGTTTTCACTTACAAATTGATGATCAAAAGTCCAGATTTGTGAAACGATTGTGGATTGTGGATGAGGTTTGGTGAGATATTAAATGTGAGGAGTAAATGTGTTTTTGAAAGTTGGTAAGGTATTTTTGTATAAAAAATACTTTGATCATTTGACACATGTAGTCCCTGCACCTTTGCCATTTACATCTAATGCCTTTAACTTCCATTTTGGTTACCAAATGAATGATATTTAGGAAAGAAATTTGACAACACTCCCCCTCGACTTAAGAAATAATGAAAGTTTATAAATTTTAGTCCGAGGAGTGCCAGTAAACCAGAAATGTGACCACCATTATTAAAGAAACAACCGTGATACGGTAACATGCAAGTACAAGGTTTTTTGAATCTGAAAATTATTTGTTTTCTCCCCCTCAACACTTGATCGAAAAAATACTGAATTTTGAAAGATTAGAGTGTTGACGGAAGATTTGTACTTGCCATGTTAAAAGAAATATAGATAGAAGAATATTTTTGTTGTTTTATCTGATTTTATAATTTTGTATTTTGTTTTTGAAAAATATTTACAAAAGAGATTTTGGTGTTTGACTGGTTTTTAAGAATGTTTTAAGAGTTCATCCAGTTCCTCTTGAGTCAAACACCGCATACCAATCCGGTGGACCAACTCATTAAACCTAGCAGGAGCTAAGGCTTTGGTGAGGAGATCTGCCAATTAGTATTCTGTACCCACAAATTATAATTCAACTGTACCCTGTTCCACGTGGTCCTTGATAAAATGATATCGAAGATCGATGTGCTTTGATTTTGAATGTTGAACTGAGTTGCACGAAATCGCAATAGCACTTCGATTGTCGCAGTACATCGGGATTCTGTCAAATACGTAACCATAGTCTTTGAGTTGTGTTCGCATCCAAATGACTTGAGCACAACACGCCGACATGGCTACATATTCTGTTTCGGTTGAGGACAGCGATGTACAATCCTGCTTCTTCGATTGCCATGACACCAGTTTATCACCAAGAAATTGTAATGCTCCTGAAGTACTTTTCCGTGAATCTAAGCATACTGCGTGGTCAGCGTCTGAAAAAGCTATTAGTTCAAAACCAGAATCCTTCGGATACCAGATCCCCAAATTAATGGTTCCCTTGATGTATCGGAGGATTCTTTTAGCCTCAGAGAGGTGGGTTTCAGTTGGTCGCGACTGATAAAGGGAGCAGAGATATACGGCAAAAACAATATCAGGTCTGCTAGCTGTTAGATACATGAGAGACCCAATAATACTTCGGTATTTGGTAGGGTCCACCAATTTCCCATGTAAATCAGCGTCTAGCTTCTTGGTATGAGTCATTGGTGTGGCATAGGTGTCACAGGTTTGCATTCCAAATTTGTTAAGAATTTCAAGGGCATATTTGGACTGACTCAAGAAAATACCACGGGGTGATTGATGAACTTGCAGTCCTAGAAAGAATGTAAGTTCACCCATCATGGACATTTTAAAATGTTTCTTCATTAGTTTTGCAAAAGCGATTGAATACTTTCTATGTGTTGACCCAAAAATGATGTCATCCACGTAAATTTGAACAATTAAGATATGTGCCCCGTGATATTGTATGAAAAGAGTTGGGTCGACCGAACCTTTGGTAAAATTATTGGCAATGAGGAAAGATGATAGCTTATCATACCACACGCCCGAGGAGCTTGTTTGAGACCATACAGAGCTTTGTTCAGTTTGTAGACATGGTTCGGGAACGCGGGATCAACGAATCCTTCTGGCTGGCTGACATAAACCGTTTCTTTCAGTTGACCATTCAGAAAAGCAGTTTTGACGTCCATCTGAAAGACCGTTATATTCATATGAGCCGCGAACGCGAGAAATATCCGAACAGCCTCAAGACGAGCAACCGGAGCAAATGATTCTTCAAATTCAATACCCTCTTCCTGTCTATAACCCTTAGCCACCAGACGTGACTTGTTTCTGATTACGTTCCCTTCAGCATCCAATTTGTTCTTCCAAATCCATTTGAGACCAATGACGTAGACCCCTGTTGGTCTTTCAACCAGTTCCCATACTTCAAGACGTTTGAATTGGTTGAGTTCTTCTTGCATGGATTCAATCCAGTTGTCTTTTGTCATTGCGTCTTTAATGTTTTTAAGCTCAGATTGGCAGACAGTGAGTGCATAAATGCAATGTTCACCATCTGTGTGAAGACGTTGTCTCGTAACGACTGGTTGATTCGGGTTTCCAATAATATTCTCTAGAGGATGGTCTTTTGTCCAGCGATGTGTAGAGGGTTGATGTTGGTATACATTGTGCAGATTTTGAGGATTCAAATGGCTTGTAGATGATTCCGCGACATCAGGTGCAGCAGTTTCATTGGCGAACGGGTTAAAGAACGCATTTGGATCAAAATCTGCAGGTGGGGGTACTTCATTAAGAATGTCATCAGGTGGTTCAGCGTCGTTGGATGCAGTTTGTTCAACTGTTGTTGTAGAGTCTACTGGTGGTGCTTCTTCAACATTAGTTGTTGTAGCAGGTGTATCAGGTATAAGAGTAGTATCAGGTTGAGCAGCGGAAACATCAGATACACCTGGAGCACGTTCATCAATATCGTCACTGAACAGAGGAGCAAATAGTCTTTCCATTTGTTGACGTGTAAGCTTGGGGCTTGGTTCAGCTGATGATGGGGTTTGAGGGAAGTTTAAACGGTTATGACCGGGTTCCAAGCTGTTATGCTCAGAAGCCATTTCTGTAAGCTCATCAAAATTAGCATGAATCGTTTCCATAACATGCTTTGTACGACGATTCCAGATCCGGTAACCTTTAGAATTCTCACAGTAACCAATAAAGACTCCAATGTCATCTTTGGCTTTGAGCTTACCAAAGTCATCACGATCATTATTCGGATAACAAAGGGATCCAAATACATGAAAATGTTTGAGATTCGGTTTTCGGTTGTGGATAAGATCAAAAGGTGTTTTGTTGTGGCGTTTTGTTATCATGGAACGGTTTTGAGTATAGCATGCAGTTGATACAGCTTCTGCCCACAAGTTATCTGGAAGTTTAGCATTAATTAACATTGTTCTTGCAGCTTCCACTAACGTACGGTTTCGTCTTTCAACAACTTCGTTTTGTTCTGGTGTACTTGCAATAGATGTCTGATGCTCAATTCCCACTTTCTCATAAAATTCTCGAAGACTTTGGTTTACAAATTCAGTTCCTTTGTCTGTTCTGATTTGGCGGACGGTGTTTCGGAGCTGAACTTGAATTTTTGTGAGGTAGGTGATGATCATCTGTGGAGCTTGATCTTTGCTTCGAAGAAAGTAGACCCAAGTCCATCGTGAGTAGTCATCGACAATTACCAAGATGTAGCGTTTGCCATTAATCGTTTACACGCGCATCGGGCCACACAAATCCATGTGAAGAAGATGAAGCACATGCTGAGAGTTGTGTTCCACCTTTGAAGGAAAATGAGCACGAGTGCTTTTCCCTTGTTCACAAGCTGAGCAAAGGTGATCTTTGGAATACCGGAATCTCGGGAGACCTTCAACAAGTTTGTGTCAAGCAAGGTTGGTGATGGTTTGAT
This sequence comes from Chrysanthemum seticuspe, assembly GCA_019973895.1. Taxonomy (NCBI): domain Eukaryota; kingdom Viridiplantae; phylum Streptophyta; class Magnoliopsida; order Asterales; family Asteraceae; genus Chrysanthemum; species Chrysanthemum seticuspe. Next base: position 273,627,252 of record BPTQ01000007.1, read on the forward strand.
GAGAGACGACGGTGCCATAGCCAGGATTTTGTTGATGAAGCCTTTGAGAGTAGACAGATGGGAGATGAAGCAACCATGTCTTGCATTGAGATTGTGTACAGACTAGAATTGCGAGAGCCAGACATAAGATCGTTTCTTTGTAGATCACGAATGAAACAAGTTTTCTCCCGAAAAGCAACTTCCAAGTCTCCATCACAGAATTGACCGACTGAAAATAGAATGTTACCGAGGCCTTCCACATAATAAACCCTACTAATTTCGATATTGCCATTGATGTAATCTCCGTAGCCCATGATAGCTGCGAAGTGATCATTCCTGAATCTGACAGTGCCAATGAACTTTGCAATAAAGTTTGATAACAATTTAAAATTGCATGTCATGTGTCGGGAACATCAGCTATCAACAATCCAAAGGATGATCTGTATCACCTGCATTACACACAGACGACACAGATGGAATAGAAGTAGATGTGGAACCCGAAGTGTTAGAGGGTTCTAAAGCAGTTATAGTAGAAATACACACATCAATGACTTTAGGCATCCATTTAAATCCTAGTGTATTATGTATCCATTTCTGCCATCTCCAACTACTATTTGCTTTAGTCTTAGTGAATGCACTAGGTGGTACTACAGTCCTTGGAGGTGATACTGGAGCTGCAGGGACATCAATGCGTTTCTTAGAATCTAAAGAAGGCGGTTTACCAAGCACAGACTTAGAAGCATTAGTGGGCCTAGTGGTATTCCGGGTCTTAGGATTCCGTAAACGAGACAAGATAGCTCTAGCAACACATTTTTCATGACAATCAGAAAGCATACTTTTATGACAAATGACACGAGAAGCATCAGACTGAATATCAAAAGTACTTAAAGGTTTATCATTCGTTACAACACTTTTTCTATTACATTTGTCAAACGCAAGATCTAAAGTGGGTGCAACGGGAGTCTTATTCAAAGTCCTAGGGTGTTCTTCTACTTCAGCATTCTTTATTGTTCTTTTCTTAGGTCGCAACTTCCTATTCTTCCTTGTATTGCTCCTAGGCTGTGAAGTGCGGACATTAGGAAAATAGGCAATTATTCCTGTTTCAGTAGAGGGAAGCACATTAGTAACTTGTGTTTTGGTAGTAGGCAATCTGGGTTCACGTTTTCTAAGTGTTACAGGTGCAATTCTCTTAATGATGCTAGGCTGAACTTGTTCATACTTTCCTAACAATTCTCTTAGCTTAAAGATAGTGTGCACCAATTCTTGATTTTCAGAACGAAGATTTCCAGAAAAATTCATGACTTCTTTAGTGTGTGCAAGAAAATGATCAAGTTCGTTTGATGCTGCATCACGAGTCTGTTTTAGTAAATCAAATATGACACCATATTCCTTTTTAACTTTTGCAAGTTCTTGTTCATAATTTGAGATTTGACATTTCAAAGACGCGTTTTGATCATCCAATTGCTCAAGTTTTGGATTAAATGTTTTAGATTGCAACTGGTTGATTTTGTTTTGCAAAGCAAGTTCACGATTTTGAAAATCTTTTTGACACCATTGAAGACGACGTTTTGCATTTTAAAGCTCGTTTAAAAGTCGTTCATTTTCAACTTTTAAAGACTCGATATGATGCACATTATCAGTATTCTCAACAATTACAACAGAATCAACAGTATCAGCAGAGATATAATCAGATGCATATGGCAAAGAATGCAATAACACAACATTATGGATATCAGCACAGATAACATCTTTCAAGAGTCGATCAACATCTTTTCGTAACATTTTCTTTTTACGTTTAGTATTAGAAATAGATGTTTCTGTTTTCTCGAAAACGAATTTCATCAATCCAAGTTCCTTATGAAATTCCCTTTCCCAATACGATGCACAATTTTTCAAAATTTTAACATGGGGTAAAAGTCTTTTCTGAAAAATATCTCTTTGTTCTCGCGCCAGCGGCGATTGAAAATGTTCAACTTTTATTTCAGAATGAAATTCAATCTCATGTTCTAAAAGTTTGAGGTCAGACGTGAAAAGGTCAAAATATCTAAGAATATGACGATTTTCAGGTTTTGAATTTACTTCACTGATGGAAGGTAAAGGACCATAAATTTGGGCATAATTTGGTTTGGGAGTAACATTAGAAGACTCAGACATTTTGGGATAATCCGAGGTGTGTTAGAAGAATCCGTTGGTGTGATGAAAGTGACCGCTTGTGAATAGTTAAATGGTTTGTTGTAAACAACATTTTCTAATTTAGATCGACTCTCGTCTTCTGCATCTAATTCCTCTTGACGATGATATTCAACAACACTCATAACAGAATCATCAATTTTATATTCTGCACTGGAAACTTCAGGATTTGGTTTGAATGCTTTGGTTGAAAGCTTAGGTTTGTAATCAGCAAGATTCAGTCCATATCCATCTGGATTGGGTTTTAAAGTAAACTTTTGAATAGTTGTGATTGACTCACCATGTTTGTAAACACCATTTCGAAACTCTTTAAGTTTGTTTTGTAAGCTGATAATTTCTTCAAGATGGTCATCTATTCGTTTCGTTGAATGCTTTTTGTATGCAGAGAACTGTTTTTGACAATTTAACAACTCAGCCTTAGCTTTTTGAGCTTCCAAGGTAAGAGCGTTAATTTTCTGTTTATGTTCATGTTTCAGTTGTTCTATTTGAGACAATAAAGCATTCTTCGAAGCGGCTAGATCACGCATCTATCGTTCTAAAGATTGTTCGTTTTGATGAGATTTAGCAAAAGTGGCTTCAAAACCTTTTTCCCGGTTTTCTTGAGTTTTGAAAAAATTGAGTTGTCGTTTTAAGCATTCAATATCCCTGGTTAACAGTGCATTTTTACTTTTAATTGTTGATTTAATGAACAACATTCTTCCATTCGGGATTGTTGGTCTTTAAGTAAGAGATCAACATCTGGACTAGGCAAAGGTTCAGCGTGTTCAACGTGAGTCACAACATGATCATTATTCAGATCCTCAAGTATAACCACGGAGTCAATTTGAGTATCAAAGGAAACCAGAAGGTCATCTTGATCATCAAATGTAACAACGGGTTCTAGTTGAGAATCGTCAGAATGAGATGTGGACGACTCATTTTGAACATTCTGAGCCTCGCCGGATTCAGATGTTGGCGATAATATTAGATCAGAGATGAATATGGTTTGTTCGGGTACCTGAGACAAGCCATCAGTGTCATGCACTGGGCCTGTGTCACTCATGTGTAGCTCATGCATATTAGCCATCAACATAACTGCTGCATTGGCCTGCAAGTCCTCCATATCATCATCTAAGTCTGCATCTGCCATAAAGCTCTGTTCTTTGTCTGTGAGAGTTCCACCAGCTTCATCCTTAAGAGCCAGAAGTAAAGCCTCCTTGTGATAAGCACTTCCCCTAGTCCTCGGCTTTGGACATGCATTAGCCAGGTGTCCTTTCTCATTACAGTTGTAGCATCGAAGACCATTAAACCCATTCTGAGCATTTCCCTGTCCAACCACTTGAGCTCTGTTGTTATTCCTACCCATAGCATTAAACCCTTGACCACTGCCCATCTGACGACCATAACCACGATTCTGAACTTCAACTCGTCCATTGTTCACAACAACCTGATTCCTTGTGTTTGATGAGGAACGAATATGATTGTTGGATTTGTTTGTATAACGGCCAAAAGCTTTAGCAATCATAACAAATCCTTGTTGCAATGCATCGAACGGATCGGAGTCCTCATTAGCTTCACTGACAAATGCATGATCATTGTTGTTGTTGTATGGAACCAATTGAGTTTGTTGAGATTGTTGTTGTGATGGATCATATGGTGTGATTGTAGCAGTTGGTTGTGGAGTTGGTTGAGGAGGATAACTAGTTTGAGCCCACAAAGCAAGTTGTTGATTATTCGGAAGGGAAGGTGAAACAGTTTGACCATGGAGAATCCTTTCCTTATCAACTTCTTTTTGATGAGGCTTCAAATAATCGTACAACAATCCGTATGTAGCATGATGCATATTCTTCGCTTGACGGAGGAAAATGACATACTTCTCCCATTCAGGACCAAGACTACTCAGGAATTTAGTATTAACTGCAATTCTTGGCATGATGATGTTGTGTTTATCCAAATCATTGATGATGTCTGAGAATCGATGATGATAAGACTCTAGTGTCTCTCCAGGTTCAATCATGAAGTGTTCCTAAGCCAAGTAAATTTTGGATTCCATATCCTCCTGATTGAGTGCAGTGCCTTCCATGAGAAGATGAATATGTTCCCACATTGCTTTTGCAGTCTTTTAAGCATCAACACTGCGAAGAATTGGGTTTGGTAATCCTAAAAGGATATATTGCATTGCAAGCTCATCAGCTTCGTAGTGTAGAAGTTCATCTCCAGACAGTTGAGCAACAGTTGCAATGTTGGTGAGATCATCTCTTGGTGGAACAGCATTAGGATCTCCGGGTGTAGTGATAAGAGGCATCTGAAATGGACCTTCCAAGATGACCTTCTTTAAGAACTTTCCATGTGGCTTCTTTAGATCACAAAACCTAAAGAACCTAATCACCCATTGATCGTAGTTTCCTTACAAATTGATGTAAACAACATTTTCTAATTTATATTCTGCACTGGAAACTTCAGGATTTGGTTTGAATGCTTTGGTGTGACGAAAGTAACCGCTTGTGAATAGTTAAATGGTTTGTTGTAAACAACATTTTCTAATTTAGATCGACTCTCGTCTTCTGCATCTAATTCCTCTTGACGATGATATTCAACAACACTCATAACAGAATCATCAATTTTATATTCTGCACTGGAAACTTCAGGATTTGGTTTGAATGCTTTGGTTGAAAGCTTAGGTTTGTAATCCGCAAGATTCGGTCCATATCCATCTGGATTGGGTTTTAAAGTAAACTTTTGAATAGTTGTGATTGACTCACCATGTTTGTAAACACCAATTCGAAACTCTTTAAGTTTGTTTTGTAAGCCGATAATTTCTTCAAGATGGTCATCTATTCGTTTCGTTGAATGCTTTTTGTATGCAGAGAACTGTTTTTGACAATTTAACAACTCAGCCTTAGCTTTTTGAGCTTCCAAGGTAAGAGCGTTAATTTGCTGTTTATGTTCATGTTTCAGTTGTTCTATTTGAGACAATAAAGCATTCTTCGAAGCGGCTAGATCACGCATCTATCGTTCTAAAGATTGTTCGTTTTGATGAGATTTAGCAAAAGCGGCTTCAAAACCTTTTTCACGGTTTTCTTGAGTTTTGAAAAAATTGAGTTGTCGTTTTAAGCATTCAATATCCCTGGTTAACAGTGCATTTTTACTTTTTAATTGCTGATTTAATGAACAACATTCTTCCATTTGGGATTGTTGGTCTTTAAGTAAGAGATCAACATCTGGACTAGGCAAAGGTTCAGCGTGTTCAACGTGAGTCACAACATGATCATTATTCAGATCCTCAAGTATAACCACGGAGTCAATTTGAGTATCAAAGGAAACCAGAAGGTCACCTTGATCATCAAATGTAACTACGGGGTCTAGTTGAGAATCGTCAGAATGAGATGTGGACGACTCATTTTGAACATTCTGAGCCTCGCCGGATTCAGATGTTGGTGATGATATAAGATCAGAGATGAATATGGTTTGTTCGGGTACCTGAGACAAGCCATCAGTGTCATACACTGGGCCTGTGTCACTCATGTGTAGCTCATGCATATTAGCCATCAACATAACTGCTGCATTGGCCTGCAAGTCCTCCATATCATCATCTGAGTCTGCATCTGCCATAAAGCTCTGTTCTTTGTCTGTGAGAGTTCCACCAGCTTCATCCTTAAGAGCCAGAAGTAAAGCCTCCTTGTGATAAGCACTGCCCCTAGTCCTCGGCTTTGGACATGCATTAGCCAGGTGTCCTTTCTCATTACAGTTGTAGCATCGAAGACCATTAAACCCATTCTGAGCATTTCCCTGTCCAACCACTTGAGCTCTGTTGTTATTCCTACCCATAGCATTAAACCCTTGACCACTGCCCATCTGACGACCATAACCACGATTCTGAACTTCAACTCGTCCATTGTTCACAACAGCCTGATTCCTTGTGTTTGATGAGGAACGAATACGATTGTTGGATTTGTTTGTATAACGGCCAAAAGCTTTAGCAATCATAACAAATCCTTGTTGCAATGCATCGAACGGATCGGAGTCCTCATTAGCTTCACTGACAAATGCATGATCATTGTTGTTGTTGTATGGAACCAATTGAGTTTGTTGAGATTGTTGCTGTGATGGATCATATGGTGTGATTGTAGCAGTTGGTTGTGGAGTTGGTTGAGGAGGATAACTAGTTTGAGCCCACAAAGCAAGTTGTTGATTATCCGGAAGTGAAGGTGAAACAGTTTGACCATGGAGAATCCTTTCCTTATCAACTTCTTTTTGATGAGGCTTCAAATAATCGTACAACAATCCGTATGTAGCATGATGCATATTCTTCGCTTGACGGAGGAAAATGACATACTTCTCCCATTCAGGACCAAGACTACTCAGGAATTTAGTATTAACTGCAATTCTTGGCATGATGATGTTGTGTTTATCCAAATCATTGATGATGTCTGAGAATCGATGATGATAAGACTCTAGTGTCTCACCAGGTTCAATCATGAAGTGTTCCTAAGCCAAGTAAATTTTGGATTCCATATCCTCCTGATTGAGTGCAGTGCCTTCCATGAGAAGATGAATATGTTCCCACATTGCTTTTGCAGTCTTTTAAGCATCAACACTGCGAAGAATTGGGTTTGGTAATCCTAAAAGGATATATTGCATTGCAAGCTCATCAGCTTCGTAGTGTAGAAGTTCATCTCCAGACAGTTGAGCAACAGTTGCAATGTTGGTGAGATCATCTCTTGGTGGAACAGCATTAGGATCTCCGGGTGTAGTGATAAGAGGCATCTGAAATGGACCTTCCAAGATGACCTTCTTTAAGAACTTTCCATGTGGCTTCTTTAGATCACAAAACCTAAAGAACCTAATCACCCATTGATCGTAGTTTCCTGGAGTGAGCATTGGAGGTCTATCAAGTGATCCAGCCTCATGAATGGATTGCTGGCTACTTAAAGCTTCCTACATCTTTGCAAACCAAGTCGGTTCCTTCATAGTTTTCCTTGATGGATGTTGATTGTAAACGTTTGTGTAAGGTTGTACTTTAAGACTTGGTGGTGGTTGAACCATTTGAGGTTGTGGAATTGCTGCAAGTTGTGGAGTATGTTGTTGATTAAATTGTTTTTGATGAATTTGTTGTTGATGATTAAATTGTTGATGTTGTGGACTTAGTTGTTGTTGTTGTTGATTATAAGTGTAAGGGAAATAGCTAGAGTATGGTGGTTGTGACATGTTGAAAACTTGTGTTGTTAAATGGATCTTTGTAGTCGAATGAACCGTTATTGATGAAGTATCCTTAGGCGTAGAAACCACATAAAGGCAAAGTAACACTTATGCGTAAAAACACCAAAGATACGCGTAACAGCAATAGTTACACGTAGGATTAGCTTATGCGTAAGAAATGAGAAAACACTAAAGTTATGTGTAAACAGAAAGTTAAGCGTAGAAAACTTAGGCGTAGGATTAACTTATGCGTAAGACAGAGCTTAGGCGTAAGAATAATCTTATGCGTAACGAGTTCTACGCGTAAGCTTAAGCTTATGCGTAAAATTAGGGTTTTACCCAAAAGATCTTTTACACTATCACAGTGCAAAAGATATCCAAAGTCGAAGTGTTTTCAGGCTTATCCAAGCAAGAAAAAAACTGAGTAATCCACGAAACTGAAAATCAAACCAAGGATGAGTTACGCGTAAGATTAGGGTTTTCTTACGCGTAGAAATAAGCCAAAATTGAATTCTGCCAACTGATGTTTCCAAACCAGATTTTTGTGATGAAATAGCTTCAATATCACCAAAATAACACAAAAGTGTGAAACTTGATGATCCAAAGCTGAAAAACACGTTATGCGTAGAACAACTCCCACGTACAAAACCAAGTTTAAAAACAATGATCCACACGTAAAGTTTGAAACTTTTTCCCAAAAACAGATATTTAACACCTTAAAACGTTGAAAGGACAAGAATCTTGGATCAAAAAGTGTAAAAAATACGTTTTTAAGCGTGACCAAGTTTGATAATGTTTTACGCGTAAGACCGAAACTTACTTCAAAAACAATACCGATTCACCCAACTATTTGGCGAATGATACCACTGTTAGGTCACCATATTAGTAACACAAGTATCAATATAAGAAAGATAGACAAAGGTGATCGGTTGAACAAAACACAAACACTATGCGTAAGAGTAAAAGAAGAGTTATGCGTGAGTAATGAAATGAATTGAACAACCAACCCTCAAGTGAGGGTATTACAAAGGTATTTATAGGAGAGGGAGCTAGGGCAACACTCCTAGTCCCTTCCTTTCCTTATTGGACTTGGGTCAAGGCTTATGGGCCTTCTACATAAGCCTTAGCTTAATAACAAACATAAAGGCCTAATTAAGCTAACTATTACATATTAATTACTAACACTTGAATTCTAGTTTAGGAGTGATTCCAACATGCACTACGTTGCACGGTGTTAAACCAAAAAAGAAATAAAATACATACAAATTACATTACAAATCGATAAACGTTCAAACATTAAAGCGTAGGAATTACATTACAGATCGATAAAAGTTTAAACATTAAAGCGTACAAATTACATTACAAATCGGTAAAAGTTTAAAAATTAAAGCATGCAAATTATTTCAAACCAAATTTTCCCAGGTCACTATAAAGCTCGTGAAGTATTGCAGTTGAATCAAGTGTGTGGTTTTCGGGACGCATATACATTTCTAGTGTTACCTCGAGTACCTTTATCTTTCCGGTCAAGAACTTGTAGTTTGAGCACTCTACATTTCCATGACTCAGTGTTGAAGGTCATGCAAAATAACTTGCAAGTGTTGAAGGTCCAGTAGAATAACTTGGAGTCGTTGAAGCTCCAGGAAAACCGGCCAGTAGACGGAGTCGTTCCTCCTTCCATAAAAAATTTACATCCATAATAGGTTGACCAAGGCTGTTAAAGAATAAATAAAATTATTTTTAACACCTAACCAAATTATTTATATACCACACAAATAAAAAATATGTAATTGTTCACCTTTGATAAAGGACATGCATAGTATAGTTTACCACATGTGAGAATTTAATGTGATTCTCGCAGAACTATATTTCCTCGTCCACAAAGACACACAAAAGCTTCATATGGCACCATTTTCATAATGACAGTGTATAAATTGGTGGTTGTGAGGATAAGAGTGTGTAATGAGTTGGTAGTTGTAAGCATAAGAGAGTAACGTGTTTGTGAGGATAAGAGCATATATGCTTTTATGGTAAAAAAAATAGAGCCTATGGCGGGAAATTTTGGCGCCAAAACTTTGAGGATAAGAGTGAACTATGTTTTGGTGTCCATAAAGTGGCGGGAACTTTAGGAGGCATAGTTGTTCTATAACGATATCATCTCGACTCATTCGTTTAACATCTTATGTATATCCATAGCATCATGACTCATTTGGTTAACATCTAATGTATATCCATAGCATCTCGACTTATTTGTTTAACATCTTATGGATATCCATAGCATCTCGACACATCCGTTTAACATCTCATGTATATCCATATCATCTCGACTCATTTTGTTTAACATCTTATGTATATCCATATCATCTCGGCTCCTCCATTTAACATCTCATGTATAATGATATCACCTCGAGTCATCTGTTTAACATGTCTTTTATATCGATATCATCTCGACTGATCCGTTTAACATATGGTGGTATCAATACCATCTTGACTCATCCATTTAACATCTTATGTGTTAATACAAATATCGTCATTAAACGTTATTCATATTTTATGATCTTTACCTAAGTTTTGTTAATGACAAAAGTAAATTTAATTTTTGTAAAGCATAAAGCTTGTCAAGATTAATAGATATTAAAACAAGTTTTCCTCAAATAAAATCCTCACCACTCAAGCATTTGCATTTTGATTAGTCATATATCAATTAACTTTGATATCCCTCTAAACCAAAATGTATGTTAACATTTTTAGATCAAGCATGTTTTAGTTTCTTAAAACAAAACATTATATATGTATTTACATTTAACATATTTCTAAAAATAGAAAACAACATATGACATCATGTGGTGCATTATTGAAATCTCTAGGGGATTTCATAAGATATTTTGTGTAGATTTGGACTCTACAATATCTTACACGATCTTGGTTATATTTGGTTGACTTTGTTAAGATTTTTGTAATCTTTCTGTCAGACCCGGCGGCACCAAAAATATACACGGGCGGAACCATATTTTTGGTTCCGTGGTCCGTCGTGACAGCAGAAGGTTTTGGCTATAAATAGCAAGCCAAACCAAGTTGTGTTCTCATCCCTTTCTAGCATAATCACATACATTCCTTCTCTCTAACATTTCTAACTTAGTTTCATATCATTATAGTGATCCTCTTTTGTAGCAAAGAAGATCAAGGCATATTCAAGCTTTAATAAATAGTTGGAAGTCTTGTTGGTTTTATTGTTATATGATCTAGCCTTGTTCATACATCATTGTTGTACCAAACCACCTTAAACTTGTGAGTGTGAGTGGTTAGTATTTTATTCCTTAAAATACATTGTGTGTGGGAGTGGTTGTACCTTTGCAAAAGAACTCGACATCTAGCTTAGTTTCGGAAATAGTGTGTAAGCGAAGTGTAAAGGTTTCGACGCCGATGAAAGGAGCTTGTTGACTAGTGAAATTAAAATCTCTAGTTGGAGACTCAGGGAGTGGATTAAGGCAAGGAAAAAGATTCCTTGTAGACCGAACTACTATAAACAACTTGTCGTGGTTTGATTGTTTCTTTCCTTATTTACTCTTCGTATATTGCTTGCATATTGTTTGTTATTTACTAACATATCTTTGATCAATATAAATTGATCATTACAATAAGTTTCAAAACAAATATTTTAATCGGTAAACTATTCAACCCCCTTCTAGTTTTCCACAATTGGTACCAGAGCCTCGTTGCTCAAGAATTTCTAAAATATATTGTATTTTATAAACTTAAAATGATCCATGGATTCCGAAAACTTTAAAGAAGGGCAATCTATGCAAAGACCACCACTCTTTGAAACCAATGGATTTAGCTATTCGAAAAACCGTTTTGAAACATATGTAAAATCAAAAGATATAGATCTTTAGTTTGTTATCATTAAAGGAGACTTTAGTCCTACAACAAAAGATATTTCTTGTGATGATCAAAAGAAACTAATAGCTAAAAATAATGAAGCTAAAATAATGCTTTATAGTGCTTTACCTAGAAAAGAATATGAAAGAATTTTTATGTGCGAAACCGCAAAAGAGATTTGGGAATCTTTGATTATTACACATCAAGGAAATTAACAAGTCAAAGATAACAAAATTGATCTTCTTGTTCAACAATATGAAAAATTTGTTATCCCTGAAGATGAAACCATTGATTGTGGATTTGCTCGCTTTAATACTATTATCACTTCTCTCAAAGCACTTGATAAACTTTTCGTAGTAAAAACTTTGTCAGGAAATTTCTTAGAGCACTACATCCGAAGTGGAGAGCGAAAGTAATGGATATTGAGGAATCAAAAGATCTCTCAATAATGTCACTTAACGAGCTAATTGGAAACCTCAAAGTACACGAAATGGTAATGGAGAAAGATTCGGTGATCATCAAAGGAAAAAGAGAGAAAGTCAAATACGTTGCTCTAAAGGTAAGAACGGAATCTAGTGATGATGACGAATCTTGCTCGGGTATTGAAGATGAGGAGTATGCTATGGCCGTTAGAGATTTCAAAAAGTTCTTTAGAAGAAGAGGAAAGTTCGTAAGGCAACCCCGAGATGAAAAGAAGCCATTTCGAAAAGACCGAGATGACAAAATGGAAAAGGTGAAAGGAAGTGCTTTAGATGCGGTGATACAAGTCATCTAATAGGAGATTGCCCCAAGCCACCTAAAAGAAAAACTCAACGAGCTTTTGTAAGTGGTGCTTGGAGTGATAGTGAGGATGATGAAGAATCAAGCAAGGATGGGATCGTTCTAATGGCACATGAATCAAACGATACATTCCGACTCATCTTATTCTTCTATTGATGATGACACTTTGCAAAAACAATATAATCAATTGTATGAGCTTAGCTTGAAAATCATAACTAAAAACAAGTTTTTAAAGACTAAAAAGGAATTTTTAGAAAACAAAATTTATGAGTTAAAAGAAAAGGCAAAACGATTAGAAAAGGGGAAAGCAAATGATGATGGTTGCAAATCATGTCAAGAGCTTAGTCTTGAAATAGAAAAGCTAAAACTCACACAAGAAGTTCTCATTGAACATAACTCTAGATTTAAAAGATTCAACAAAAACATTTCTTGTGCTGATGAAATAGTAAGAATTCAAAAAGTACCAGGAAACACAACTGGATTAGGTTTTAATGAAGTACAAATTCCAAATAGTCAAACCAAAACGGGCGAAAAAGACAAAAAAAATGTCACATCTGCTGCAGTACAACACGGACCAGACATACCCAAAAATAGGGTTCCGTCCGTTGAAAGAATTGGTGTTGTGGTGACTGCAGCAGGACAGAATGTTTGCAAAACATACCGTAGTGAATTTGTCAAGGTAACAAAGAAAACCAATGATATTGTTAAACTAAAAAATGCTGTTACATTAGGAGTAGGACTTGCTAGAAATGAATTTAGATCTAAAACTACTCAACAATGGCCTAAAACACCTATTGCCAAACGCCCCTTTCCCAAGAGCAACTACAACATACAACCCAACTATCAACATGCCGGTTGGAATCAAAACTTCCCTAGACCATATCAAACCTCAAATTACATGCCATGGAACCCTTACCCATCATTTCCATACATGAACCAAGTAAATGGTATGTTTAACCCAAACGGACCCATGAGATATTAGGGACCAAACGCTTGAGTTATTTGTTTTATAGGTATGCTTGAAAGTTGGATTAGAACCTGATGAATGGATAAAAGATAGTGGATTCTCAAGACACATGACGGGCAACAAAAGCCTCTTCTCAACATACTAAGAGTATGACGGAGGTAATGTCACTTTTGGTAGCAATCTCAAAAGCAAAATCATTGGCAAAGGCACGATCGCTCATAACTCCCTAACTATTGAAAATGTTGCTCATGTTGATATGTTAGGATTTAATCTACTTAGTATTATCCAACTAGGTAAGAAAGAGTATAAAGTACTATTTGAAGAAAATGATAGTAAAATACTAAAAGATGGTATCACCATAGCTAAAGGAGTTAGGAAAAATAACATATATGTCATGAAAATAGATAGAACATCTAAAGATAAACTATGCCTAACAACCTTAGATGATAACTCTACTCTTTGGCATAGACGATTAGGTCACGCTAATATGAGACTCATCCAAAATCTATCCTCAAAAGAGCTAGTTAGAAACCTACCAAAATTAAAATATGATCAACACTTTTGCGACGCTTGCAAAAGAGGTAAACAAATTCATAGTAGTCATAAAGCTAAAAACATGGTTTCCACATCTAAATGCCTAAAGCTTTTGCATATGAACTTGTTTGGCCCATCCGCTATAAGAAGCTATGGAGGGAACCTCTACACTTTAGTTATAGTAGATGATTACTCAAGGTTCACTTGGACAATGTTTTTGAAAACTAAAAATGAAGCTTTTGATGAATTTGAAATACTTAATAAGAAAATTCAAAATCAACTATGTGTTAATATTTTGTCGATCCCAGCGGATCATGGTCGCGAGTTTGACAATGAAACACAATTTGGAAACTTTTGTGATACAAATGGTATAACACATAACTTCTCGCCTCCTCTAAGACATCACCTTTGGTAGATGATGACTTAGTTGAGAGTCAACTTGTTGAAAGTCAAGAAATAATTGAAAATAACAAGGAAGTTGAACCATTAAATAATGAAATTATAAACATCAAAGAAATCCAAAAGTCATCCTTTAGAAAAAGTCATAGGACAACTAAATCAAAGGACATTAAGATCATAAGCCCAAAATCAAAGTAACTACTTAGGCTTTGTATCAACCATTGAACCGAAAAACATAAACGAAGCAATAAAAGATGAATCTTGGGTAATTGCTATGCAAGAAGAGCTAAACCAATTTGTTAGAAATGATGTGTGTAAATTAGTTCCAAAACCTAAAAATCAAACTATAATTGGAACGAAATGGGTTTTTTCGAAATAAAATGGACGAAAACGGTGTAGTGTCTAGAAACAAAGCTAGGCTTGTCGCACAAGGTTATAACCAACAAGAAGGGATTGATTACGACGAAACTTATGCACCGGTAGCTAGGCTCGAGTCTATTAGAATCTTACTTGCATATGCATGTGCTCATGACTTTAAATTATTTCAAATGGATGTTAAAAGTCCATTCCTAAATGGGTTCATTAACAAAGAAGTATATGTTGCTCAACCTCCCGGTTTTACCGACTTTGAAAAATCACATCATGTCTTCAAACTTAAGAAGGCATTATACGGACTTAAGCAAGCACCAAAAGCTTGGTACGATCGGCTAAAGACTTTTTTAGTAGAACACAAATACACCATGGGATTAGTAAATAATACTCTCTTTACCAAGAAAAGGGAATCACACACTATTATAGTTCAAATATACGTTGATGACATCATATTTGGATCAACTTATCAAGAGCTATGTGATGATTTTTCTAAAATCATGCACGATGAGTTTGAGATAAGTATGATGGGTGAGTTAAACTTCTTTCCAGGACTTCAAATTAAACTAGAAGATGGCATATTCTTTAACCAATCTAAATACATAAAAGATATGCTTAAGAAATTTGGTCTTGAAGACTCAAAACCAACTAAAACACCCATTTCCTCGGACACAAAACTCACCAAGGATGAGGAAGGTGAATTGGTAGATAACACTAAATATAGAGGAATGATCGGTAGCCTACTCTATCTCACGGCTAGTAGACACGACATTATGTTTAGTGTTTGTCTATGTGCTCGCTTTCAAGAAGATCCCAAAGCATCACACTTATAAGCCTTGAAACGGATATTTAGATACATTAAGGGAACGACATGTTTAGGATTATGGTATCAGAAAAGAACGGGTGTAGAAACTATAGTGTATGCCGATTCGGATCATGCCGGTGACTATGTCGATAGAAAAAGTACAAGTGGTATTTGTACTTTTGTTGGATATTGTCTTACCTCATGGTTTGCAAAGAAACAAACGGCTCTAGCTATCTCAACTACTGAAGCCGAATACGTCTCAGCCGGAAAAGCATGTCAACAAGCTCTTTGGATGAAGCAAGCTCTCGTGGATTACGGAATCCATCAGAACGACATCTCTATACTTTGTGACAATAAAGGAGCTATTGATCTCAGCAAAAATCCCGTCCAACATGCTTGAACGAAACATATTGAAATCCGTCATCACTTCCTTCGCGACAATGTTCAAAAAGGAAACATCTCAATTGAGAAGGTATCCTCCGAAGATAACATTGCCGAGATCCTAACTAAAACTCTCAAACAAGAACCATTTAATCTTCTTAGACTTGGATTAGGATTAATGGAACCAAACATGTAGTTAAAACATAGCCTAAACCTTAGAACAACTAAAACAAAACAATTTAGCTTAATTCTGCTACAGTTCCCACGACACCAAACGACCAAATGGACGGAACCACAAATTTAGGTCCGTCTGGTCCGTGGTGACAACAGTAGCCAAAATTCTAAATACAAAATATCTTCTTCTCCGCAATTCACTTTACCAAAACGAACCACCAACATACCTAACTCATTATTAAGGTTTCAAGAAAACATCATTGTAAGTATCCTAACTACATTACTTCTCTTAATTCTGAGTCTAGCGTTCTAAATTATGCACAAAACCATTACATGGGGATTATGTATATTCTTGTACAAAACATGAACTCAAGTGGTAAATTGCATAACTAATTACTGAAATCATGAACTACATTGTCAAATTGCATAAACTAATCATGTTTTCCACTATTTAAAAGATAATTACTATAAGGCATTATCCTAATTAAACAAAAACCCCATGTCAAAATTTTGAAAAGCTTCTCACTTGTAGAAAACAATTTTTCATTGTTAATACAAATAGAAACATAATTTTCATCACTTGCATAATGTCTCTTGAATACTAAAGGTAATGCATAACTAATATGCATTCCCGGGTATATTCAAATGAAGCCAAATTGAATTAGGAGAGTTTGGATTATCTCTCGCCTTTTGCCAAACACTACCATTAAAAACCATTTATACATAAAATGAGTCGAGATAACCACAACTCCAAATCGTTTTCATATAGGCACACACTAGAACAAAATCGCTAAGTTTTCTTTCGTTTTTACTAAAACTTATAAATTCTTGCTCATAGGAACACACATGGTAGCCGCAAAATTTTACGATCACAAGGATACTCTTAACTATATCCCTCAACATCACAAAACCAAGGGCCTCACCAAAGAACAAGTTGAAATCTTTAAGAGTCTAGAGAAAAGATATTTCCATGAGGGTAGGACCATTCATCCGTCTTTTGTCGACGGAACTAATCTCCGTCAAGAACTAGCCACTATCAACTTCGATTGTCACCTTGACATCGATGAACCAGTTTGTCCTAGGTTTGTCCTAGAATTCTATGCTAGTGTTGTCTCTTTCACATATGAGGATAATCAAATGGCCCTTAGGTTTAGGATCAATCAAAACGACTACTCCATTTCTCTCAACCAATTTGCTCAAGTGCTAGGAATTCCTTGCCGTGGTACGTGTCTTTACTCGGATAAGTGGTCACTCACTATCCTTGATGCTATCCATGACCGCTGTCTTCCCTACCAAACTCCTTTGGTAGACAAGGACGTCATTCGTGAGCACCTCTTTAATAAAAGGGTAGCACCAACCCGTGTCACTCGAGCGGGAAAGAAAGTCAACCGAGATCCATACAGTATGGAACTCAATGAGTTCAAGTCCGAATTCAAAAAATGGGAGAAACTCCTTAGAGCCAATGTCATTAGCACCATAGGAAATAGAGACCACATTAATTCTTGCCTTTGTCACATGCTCTACAACTTGTCCACTCGTCAACCATTCAACTTAGCTTAATACATTGCTAGGAGAATGTTAGATATTGTGACAACCCGTACTTTCAGGTCATTTCTCGACACAATTCATGTCTCATTATTTCAACATTTATAGTAAACTTGGTTTACGTATTCTGAATTCGCGTAACCTTTAAGGTTTAGCGGCGAATTCATGATCATAACATCACGTACATTTCATATGGACTAAGATTAGTCTACATTTCATTGACATCATGTGCATCTCATTAGTACATTCACGACATTTCATTTCACATTTAACGCGTAATTTTTATATTTAATAAACTTATCGCGTGAGTTAATATTTTGTATATTTAATCCATTACTTTCAAAAATGATCCCGATGTATTTTTAAACTTACATTTAGTTCATAAAAACTATATTTTTAGTTTTCCTAGTGTTTCAAATTTATTTGGTATATTAATCGTAAAAGTTAAATTATTACGTTGTGTTTCTTAAAAATTATACGATAATTATTTTTATCACCCAAATTTCACAAGGAAAGTATTTTTACAATTTTTATCATCTCATTACATTCTATTTTGACCTAATAAAAACTTACTTGCACCAAGTATTACCAATTACTCTACAAGATAATAATATTTATACTTTACTTACACTTTTGTCAAATGTTATACAAAATATATACAAGTATAGTTTTAAAAAAAAAAAATACAAAATATCTACATCCCTCCCCCCCTTGGCCGACAAGGGGGAGGGTGTATTAATTGATTGGCATGGTTTGGTGATTGTTACAAATTTTACACAACCTTAAAGTCATACTTCACATTTTTCTTCATTCACTTATCAATCATTTTACCAAGTGATAGAAACTTTTCCTTCTCTCTTTTGCTTCTTCAAGAACCGGCCACAAGAGGGTCTTCAAAGGGATCAAAATTTTTTATCAAGATCAAGTGTTTTTAACAATCTAGTGTATACTCTTTATATGGTTTTGAAATAAAAACCAAGAGTATTTAGGATAATCCTTGTTACTTTCACCTCATCATTTTCACTTGTAAGCATATTTCTTTCATTTTCATGTTTCCTTTTTCATTTCATATTCATCTTTTCATTTTTGGAGAAAGTATGCATGATATGTGATTTATACCATTTTTCATGATTTTAAGAAGTTATATATATATTTATGGTCATCCTATAAATATTCCCATGGTATTCTTTGGTCTTGATGGTGATTAGGAACCCATGACACCCTAAGAAGGTGTATGGTAGGATTAGATTAGTTTTGGAGTTGATTTGAAGGGATTAGAATAGGTTTTGTCCGAGAAAAACTATTTTCGATACGTATATAAAAAGGTTCTGTCCTTGTTTCATTTTTCTGGAAAATCCGACAGTTGGTACAAAACTTTGGCCTTGATATTTAGAAAATATACTTTAAAACGAATCCGTGGCCGCTTGAACGGATAAAAACGGAGTTATAACGAAGAAGTTATGGATTTTTAAAGTTTGACGACGAAATAAATTGTTTTCAGAATTTTCAGCAAACTGTTTTTACATTGTTTGGGTCAAAAATGAGCCTTAAGCTTCACAAATTATTTCGACTTCTCAAAAATATATTAGTTTACTTCGATACGAAGCTAAGGACGTATTATACGTAGAAAACGGATTTGAAACGACAAAGATATGCACGTTTTCATAAACTTGCCGTAACTATTATTTTCTGAAAAACTATATTAATTTACGATACAAGTGTTACGGTAGCTGTAACGTCCATATTGAGGGCTGTTTTTAACCATGATGTGCAACTTTTTGGAGCGAAGTGTCTTCTAATGAAATCAAGTTCACCGGCCATATTTTTCAAAACAACAAGCTGTTTGTAAAGCGGAGTTATAGTAAATTAATTACGGATGCTCAAACTTGGCCGAAACTCATTTTCTGCACAACAATTCAACAAAATCACTATCTTTAACCCTTGATATCTTTATGATCGAGACCTTTTGGACGAAAACTCCTGAAGTGAAACTTTTAGATATCGATACAAACTTTCCAAAACCGTTGAGTTCGTTCTCTAACGATCGACGTACACCATTTTACGACTAGATTTCCAAAGCCATTTTTGTTAATTTCATGAAAATTCCGACGACATTGTTTTGCGACGAAAAGTGAAAATTTCACCAAAAATCATTATAAAACCATTGTAGGATGACATTTTGACGTAAAAACATGTAAAGTCATATTTTGAAGGGTCAAGACGTCAAACGAGTATTTTCGACGACAAGTATTATTTTCAAAACCCGCAAATGGTATAAATAACATACGAAATGCATGCATAACATTACATTGCAACTCATTACATATCATAACATTCATCATAGGTCAAGATTAAAGTTTCACATTATACCTCGGTGTACTCACTTTTGTCATCGCCTCAGTTTACCAAGTGAGTTCCATAGCCCCTACTTTTACTTGTTTTTATAACTGTTTTGGGGGAGATACATGCTCAACTATTTTTATGACTATCATGATTATTTGAAACTACATGCTTAACTGAATTGAATGTTTAGTCATATCCTATATCATAAATCATTGAGCTGAATGTCTTGGGATTATCATTGGGCTGAATGTCTTGGGATTATCATTGGGCTGAATGTCTTGGGATTATCATTGGGCTGAATGTCTTGGGATTATCATTGAGCTGAATGTCTTGGGATTACCATTGGGCTGAATGTCTTGGGAACATCATTGAACTGAATGTCTTGGGATTTTCATTGAACTGAATGTCTTGGTATAATTATGTCAATTAAACATTGATACATTAAGTCATGCACTATTATGTGAATTCATTTGACATTATGCGCTTGAACATAAACTATAGACACTTTGGCAATGGGTTGTGAATACACAGGTTGCAAGTTTTGTATGGGCGGAACTTGGAACTGAGTGGATTTACGATGCCTTTGCTGCATAAACGATTTTGAAAGGCTTTACATTTCAATTCAAACTCTATGAACTCACTCAACCTTTGTGTTGACACTTTTAGCATGTTTTTATCTCAGGTTTCTAAGGCATTCACTTCATGGCATGCATTTGGGCACATCATGGAGTCGCGATGACGACGCGTCTCACTTGGGTTTTACGTACTTTAAAACATCGTTTGAATTGTAACAAACTTATTTCCGCACAAGTTGATTTACATTTGGGACCTACTTTGTAAACTCTGATTATTTTATTAAATCAAACGATGTATTTTCCAAACGACACTTTAGGTCGTTCAATATAATTGTGATTGTGATGCTATGACAGTCAATCCCCAGGAATTCCATTCCGCTGCAAAACAGGTAATTTGGGGGTGTGACAGATTGGCATCAGAGCTTCAGTTATAGAGAACTAGGTTGCATCATTGACCATAGACTATAACTACATTATCATAGCATCTCATCATTTCATCACAAGTGCATGTTCACTTTGCATGCGATTTATACGTACATTTTTCGAGTTATTTACTTTCATTTCAAAACGATTGTCACATGGATGCCCTTAAGTGCCCATCCCATTATCTTTTCCCCATACTCTAACGTGGAGAATTCCTTGTCATTCCCTATCACAATTTTTATATCAGCTGATTCATCATCGATAACGACGAATGCCGAGATAAACTTTTAAATAGGGCGAAGTCGCTCTCACTCCTTTGTTTCACCACTAACATGTCGAGTTACACTTTATTCACACATTAAGTCTCTAAACCATCATACATTGAAGCACTTACAACACCTCATAACCCATCTTTTCGGAACCCGTCGATCATTTCGAAAAATAACCTCAAACTTATCATCTCTTATCACATCTCTTTAGAGCGCTTATTATTAACATCAGATTTTGCTACGTCTCACATTTCCTCTTGTGTTGAAGAAGATATGGCGCCGAAGAAAGCCACACCGGAAATGACCCAAGCAGCAATTCAAAAGTTGGTGAATGATAGCATTGAACGGGAAACAGTGGCTGCTGCTGCTGCTGAGGCCGCGGCTGCTGCTGAAGCCGCTAGGCTTGCTGCTACTGCTGGTAATGTAGGAGGGTCCGGAGTTAAAAGCTGTTCGTACAAGGATTTCAAAAGTGGAGATCCCACCAAGTTTAAAGGGACTGAAGGAGCCACTGCCATGGTGCGATGGTTCGAGAAATTGGAGTCCGTGTTTTTGCTGTGTAATTGCCCGGATGATAGTAAGGTCAAGTTTGCTACAAGTACACTACTCGATGGAGCATTGTCGTGGTGGAACTCATATGCTCAACCAATGGGAATGGAGAATGCTTTCAAGCTCACTTGGGAGCAATTCAAAGGTTTGGTAACAAAGAAGTTTTGTCCGCGTACGGAGATGAAGAAGTTGGAGACCGAATTCTATGAATTGGAAACTATGGGGTATGACATTGATACTTACATTCGAAGGTTTCAAGAATTGGCCGTGTTATGTCCATCTATGGTTTCGGATAATGAGAAGCTACTGGAGGCTTTCATTGAAGGACTTCCCGAGATTATTCAAGGCGATGTGACTTCTTCTGACCCGCAAACGATTGAGGAAGCTATTCGATTGTCTCAAAAGCTCATGGCACAAGTAGTAAAAAGGGGCAACACCACCAACATCAACCGTAACAACAATACCAACAACCGCACCAACTACAACAATAACCAAAACGACAACAACAACGATAACCAAATCAACAACAACAAAAGAAAATGGGAAAATGACCAAGGAGGTTACAATAACAACAACCAAAACCGTAACAGTAACCATCATCAACAACAGAATAGAGGGCAAGAGACTGCAATGGTTTATGTTGCTGCACCAATAGAAGGCAGAGGTTATGCTGGAACCTACCCACTATGTAATCGATGTAAGTATCATCACACGGGTCTTTGCCCTGTTAAGTGCTACAAGTGTCAAAAACTAGGACACCATGCCAGGAATTGTAGAGGCAAGACTATAGTTACGTGCTTCGGATGTGGGGAGCAAGGACACTATCGAAGTCAATGTCCTCAAAACCAAGGTCAACAGGTCGAAGGTGCTCATGGGAATGTATATATGTTAGAAGGAGGAAGAGGAGCTCGTCAAGGTATCAACGACGCGGAAGACTGAAGAAGTTCGGAAATTAACAGTCTTATTTCTCCTTATGTATTATGTCGTACTAAGTTTATGTTTTCCATCGTACCCGAATCTTTATAACCTAAGATGTATTTCTGTTTGATAAACCACTCGTTGTAAAATATTCTCATCTATCGTACTTTATTTTCTTTCCGATTTGTTATCATTTACGAGGATTTTAATTCTTTTTACTTTAACTATCATTTTAACGACACTTCTCCATGTCTTCTCTCCTCGATGTTCATCACAATTTTAACATCAGTTGACTCAACACCAAACAACATATGAGTCGATTAGTCCAAGCATTGCATAGTTACTCCTAAATTATACATAGCCTGATCACCTATGTCTAATTCAGGAAGAATCATGCAATGAAGGGAGTAGTAGGCTTATATGTGTAAGCAATTCCGTAATCGAGCCAAATTTTCAAAAGTCCTCCTTCAAACCAATTTAGCCTAATCTCATGACAGTTCTTGTTTGATGAGTTGTGAGATTAAGTGAAAATTGGTTGGTAAAAAGTCTTTTGAGGGTTTTGCTCGGGAATGGGAAAGTTTGCCACATCAAACCCTAAACCCGATAGACTAACACGAACTGAATTCAGGGACTGAATTCCTTTTTGGATGGGCGAATGTGACAACCCGTACTTTCAGGTCATTTCTCGACACAATTCATGTCTCATTATTTCAACATTTATAGTAAACTTGGTTTACGTATTCCGAATTCGCGTAACCTTTAAGGTTTAGCGGCGAATTCATGATCATAACATCACGTACATTTCATATGGACTAAGATTAGTCTACATTTCATTAACATCATGTGCATCTCATTAGTACATTCACGACATTTCATTTCACATTTAACGCGTAATTTTTATATTTAATAAACTTATCGCGTGAGTTATTATTTTGTATATTTAATCCATTACTTTCAAAAATGATCCCGATGTATTTTTAAACTTACATTTAGTTCATAAAAACTATATTTTTAGTTTTCCTAGTGTTTCAAATTTATTTGGTATATTAATCGTAAAAGTTAAATTATTACGTTGTGTTTCTTAAAAATTATACGATAATTATTTTTATCACCCAAATTTCACAAGGAAAGTATTTTTACAATTTTTATCATCTCATTACATTCTATTTTGACCTAATAAAAACTTACTTGCACCAAGTATTACCAATTACTCTACAAGATAATAATATTTATACTTTACTTACACTTTTGACAAATGTTATACAAAATATATACAAGTATAGTTTTAAAAAAAAAAAAATACAAAATATCTACATCCCTCCCCCCCTTGGCCGACAAGGGGGAGGGTGTATTAATTGATTGGCATGGTTTGGTGATTGTTACAAATTTTACACAACCTTAAAGTCATACTTCACATTTTTCTTCATTCACTTATCAATCATTTTACCAAGTGATAGAAACTTTTCCTTCTCTCTTTTGCTTCTTCAAGAACCGGCCACAAGAGGGTCTTCAAAGGGATCAAAATTTTTTATCAAGATCAAGTGTTTTTAACAATCTAGTGTATACTCTTTATATGGTTTTGAAATAAAAACCAAGAGTATTTAGGATAATCCTTGTTACTTTCACCTCATCATTTTCACTTGTAAGCATATTTCTTTCATTTTCATGTTTCCTTTTTCATTTCATATTCATCTTTTCATTTTTGGAGAAAGTATGCATGATATGTGATTTATACCATTTTTCATGATTTTAAGAAGTTATATATATATTTATGGTCATCCTATAAATATTCCCATGGTATTCTTTGGTCTTGATGGTGATTAGGAACCCATGACACCCTAAGAAGGTGTATGGTAGGATTAGATTAGTTTTGGAGTTGATTTGAAGGGATTAGAATAGGTTTTGTCCGAGAAAAACTATTTTCGATACGTATATAAAAAGGTTCTGTCCTTGTTTCATTTTTCTGGAAAATCCGACAGTTGGTACAAAACTTTGGCCTTGATATTTAGAAAATATACTTTAAAACGAATCCGTGGCCGCTTGAACGGATAAAAACGGAGTTATAACGAAGAAGTTATGGATTTTTAAAGTTTGACGACGAAATAAATTGTTTTCAGAATTTTCAGCAAACTGTTTTTACATTGTTTGGGTCAAAAATGAGCCTTAAGCTTCACAAATTATTTCGACTTCTCAAAAATATATTAGTTTACTTCGATACGAAGCTAAGGACGTATTATACGTAGAAAACGGATTTGAAACGACAAAGATATGCACGTTTTCATAAACTTGCCGTAACTATTATTTTCTGAAAAACTATATTAATTTACGATACAAGTGTTACGGTAGCTGTAACGTCCATATTGAGGGCTGTTTTTAACCATGATGTGCAACTTTTTGGAGCGAAGTGTCTTCTAATGAAATCAAGTTCACCGGCCATATTTTTCAAAACAACAAGCTGTTTGTAAAGCGGAGTTATAGTAAATTAATTACGGATGCTCAAACTTGGCCGAAACTCATTTTCTGCACAACAATTCAACAAAATCACTATCTTTAACCCTTGATATCTTTATGATCGAGACCTTTTGGACGAAAACTCCTGAAGTGAAACTTTTAGATATCGATACAAACTTTCCAAAACCGTTGAGTTCGTTCTCTAACGATCGACGTACACCATTTTACGACTAGATTTCCAAAGCCATTTTTGTTAATTTCATGAAAATTCCGACGACATTGTTTTGCGACGAAAAGTGAAAATTTCACCAAAAATCATTATAAAACCATTGTAGGATGACATTTTGACGTAAAAACATGTAAAGTCATATTTTGAAGGGTCAAGACGTCAAACGAGTATTTTCGACGACAAGTATTATTTTCAAAACCCGCAAATGGTATAAATAACATACGAAATGCATGCATAACATTACATTGCAACTCATTACATATCATAACATTCATCATAGGTCAAGATTAAAGTTTCACATTATACCTCGGTGTACTCACTTTTGTCATCGCCTCAGTTTACCAAGTGAGTTCCATAGCCCCTACTTTTACTTGTTTTCATAACTGTTTTGGGGGAGATACATGCTCAACTATTTTTATGACTATCATGATTATTTGAAACTACATGCTTAACTGAATTGAATGTTTAGTCATATCCTATATCATAAATCATTGAGCTGAATGTCTTGGGATTATCATTGGGCTGAATGTCTTGGGATTATCATTGGGCTGAATGTCTTGGGATTATCATTGGGCTGAATGTCTTGGGATTATCATTGAGCTGAATGTCTTGGGATTACCATTGGGCTGAATGTCTTGGGAACATCATTGAACTGAATGTCTTGGGATTTTCATTGAACTGAATGTCTTGGTATAATTATGTCAATTAAACATTGATACATTAAGTCATGCACTATTATGTGAATTCATTTGACATTATGCGCTTGAACATAAACTATAGACACTTTGGCAATGGGTTGTGAATACACAGGTTGCAAGTTTTGTATGGGCGGAACTTGGAACTGAGTGGATTTACGATGCCTTTGCTGCATAAACGATTTTGAAAGGCTTTACATTTCAATTCAAACTCTATGAACTCACTCAACCTTTGTGTTGACACTTTTAGCATGTTTTTATCTCAGGTTTCTAAGGCATTCACTTCATGGCATGCATTTGGGCACATCATGGAGTCGCGATGACGACGCGTCTCACTTGGGTTTTACGTACTTTAAAACATCGTTTGAATTGTAACAAACTTATTTCCGCACAAGTTGATTTACATTTGGGACCTACTTTGTAAACTCTGATTATTTTATTAAATCAAACGATGTATTTTCCAAACGAAACTTTAGGTCGTTCAATATAATTGTGATTGTGATGCTATGACAGTCAATCCCCAGGAATTCCATTCCGCTGCAAAACAGGTAATTTGGGGGTGTGACAGATATCCATACTCAAGGCTCCGTTGCTCTTCCATACGGGATGCTACTCACCCGTCACTATAGAGCTTTTGCACCCATTTCACCAAGTCCAAAAGGGTTAAAACTAGATTAATCTCTTATCCCTCACATATGTGTGCCCTTGAGTGACGAGCGAGTATCCAAGACTAAGGAAAAAGGTAAAAGGCCAAAACCTCCAACTCCTTCATCATTATCATCAAATAGCTCCGAAGACGGTCTCCCCAACTCTCGACTACAACCTCATTAGTACTATGCCTCTCTTCCTGAGATTTAGAACGAATCGACGGAGTTCAAGCAAACCAAGGGGATGTTCAAGTGCCTTGGAAGGATGATGACAAAGATTTACAAAAAGTTGGATAAGTGAGGTTTAAGGGAGTGTTTGGAACACGACAAGAAACAATGATGTATGATATTATTTGTGTGTTTTCACATCGTAGGATGATAAACTAACTTAAAACATTAATGTATGCTAACCGGTTCATGCAGGGGGATAGCACACGGGTGTTATCAAATTTTACCCATTTTCACTTTTAAGTGAAAATCATTAGCCCTTGTTGAAAATTGATGCTCCACTATGTTTGTGTATGCGTTATTGACTGTTCCTAACTAGAAATAGTTATTGCCATATGTTTTAAGAAAAACTTTAGGTTTCGGAAAAGTCCCCGATGGTCAAAAAACGGGTCTGTGAAGATTTCTGGGCACCACGGATCAGACGGCACCATTTTTTTGGTTTCGTCTATTGAAAATTTTGGTGCCGCCAAACCTGTACAGGCAGACCAGACGACACCAAAATTTTGGTTCCGTCTGTGCAAAAAATTGGTGTCATGGATTCCCCATGTAATTTTCAGAATTTCGCTAATTTCAACATTCCAAATTACCATAATTTGCTTCTAGGATATTTTTTTACTACTTTTTATCCATATTATAACTAGTTTAACACACTTAGACATATAGGATATCAATTTCCCACCAAAATTCAAAATTTTCAAAAATTCGCCCAAGGAACCCTTTTTCATAGAGGAAGGAACAAAAAATTTGGTTTCTTGTAATTCGTCGGTGATCTGATTCTCAAGATCCTACAGTCATTAGTACACATTTATTGCATGTATTTGTCTCTTCACTCAAACCTTCTTGTATGGCTTGTCTTAGATGATATGACTAGCATTAAAAACACTTCCAAATCATTATAAACCTCCTTTCTTCTATGGTTTAACATCAAATCAAACACATTTCTCCATAATTTCATAATCCTATAAATTAAGATCTCTAAGATGATCATCCTCACACCTTTCAACTTTCTCTCATCTTCTACTAGAAACAAGCTTAAGCAAAAATGACTAAGTCACCCACCTCTTCTCCATCAAATAAACCTTGCAAGAAAATGGCTAGAATGAGTGTTAGACCATGTTGCTTTGTCAACATTAGCTCATCTTCCGATTCCTCCCCCTAACAATCTCATCTCACATAAGAGGTGAAAACTTTCTTACTTTGACCACTCCTACACCACCTCCAAAATCACCTATTGTAGTCACCACTCCACCACCAACAAAAATTCCCATTGCTAGCTCTCCGCCACCGGCTCCCATCCAAACATCCAAGTCACCATCACCTCCTAAATCTCCAACTCTTATACCATTAGAACTATTCTCCACACCACCTACATCTCCAAACCCATTTTTGGAGGACTTGGAGGACTTACCTCCTAGGCCTAATAATCCACCTCCACTAACATCCTTTGGTACAATTGAACGAATAGCTCATGAGTCTCCACGTCCATTCTTTGACCTAAACGCCCCGTTAGGGCCTCAACCTCGTCTTTTCCATCCTATTCACAATGACATTCATGGACCTTTGTATGGGGACCATGCCCTACCTCCAACATCCTTGTCTCCTCATATCGAGGACATTGATGAATCCATGTGAGAAGATCACCCACATTCCAAAGCGGAGATAGAAGCCGAACTCAACCACCTCCACAACTTCTCCAATATGGTGGATTCCCACCTTAGTGAGACTATGCAAATGAAAAATGCTTTGCTAGCTTCCCTAATCACTCCAACCACCAACACCAACAACTCCACTATTCCACCACCACAAAATCATGAACCCTATTATCCACCTAGACACGGTTTCTCAAATTGTGAGCGGATCGCCCACATTAGCGAACGGACCCGGGTGATGGTCCATGAGCTCCAAGATGAAATGAGGTTCATCCTCAACCACATCCTAGAGCGAATCAACGCTCTTCCTCATCCACCACCTCAATAGGAGGGCCTTAGATTTTCTTTTAAAAATTCTAATTTGTTTTTCTATTTTCTAGGATTTTTTTTTTTATTTTTTTTATGATTTTCTGTATGTACTAACACATCATTGTGTTCTTTTTCATGATTTTCAAATCATAAAAATTTTAACAAGTAAATGATGTTTCTTATATTGTTGTTTATTGTTACTTGGTGATTGGAAATGTTTATATACTTGTCATGATTCTTATTACTAACGTCTCTTTTTGTAGCTTTTTCACAATCCATGTATCTTTCTCTTGGCACCCAATTTAGGGGGAGCATTGGCCAAGGGAGAGATAATGGCTCGGGCTCATTACATCTTCCGCCTGGCATCTTCTTTTTGTTTCGACAAAAAGGGGGAGAAATATTATAGAACTTGGACTTTGACTTTCTGACAAGTCAACATCATACTTTGACTTATGAAAAGTTAAAATTGGACAAACTAGTCATAAGATAAAATAAACTTTTTGTTATCATCTTTATCTAACTCACTAGTTCTTTCAAGTTCTCAACATTAATCTCATATTTTTATAACTCTTGTACAAACTTTACATCTTTTATAAAAATAATATTTATGTTTTGTCCTCAACAAAAAGAGGGAGATTGTTAATACAAATATCGTCATTAAACGTTATTTATATTTTATGATCTTTACCTAAGTTTTGTTAACGACAAAAGTAAATTCAATTTTTGTAAAACATAAAGCTTGTCAAGATTAATATATATTAAAACAAGCTTTCCTTAAATAAAATCTTCATCACTCAAGCATTTGAATTTTGATTAGTCATATATCAATTAACTTTGATATCCCTCCAAACCATAATGTATGTTAACATTTTTAGATCAAGTATGTTTTAGTTTCTTAAAACAAAACATTACATATGTATTTACATTTAACATATTTCTAAAAATAGAAAACAACATATGACATCATGTGGTGCATCACTGAAATCGCTAGGAGATTTCATAAGATATTTTGTGTAGATTTGGACTCTACATATCTTACATGATCTTGGTTAGATTTGGTTGACTTTGTTAAGATTTTTGTAATCTTGCTGTCAGACCTGGCGGCACCAAAAATATACACGGGCAGAACCATATTTTTGGTTTCGTGGTCCGTCGTGACAGCATAAGGTTTTGGCTATAAATAGCAAGCCAAACCAAGTTGTTTTCTCATCCCTTTCTAGCATAATCACATAAATTCCTTCTCTCTAACATTTCTAACTCAGTTTCATATCATTATAGTGATCCACTTGTGTAGCAAAGAAGATCAAGGCATATTCAAGCTTCAACAAATAGTAGGAAGTCTTGTTTGTTTTATTGTTGTATGATCTAGACTTGTTCGTACATCATTGTTGTACCAAACCACCTTAAACTTGTGAGTGTGAGTGGTTAGTATTTTAATCCTTAAAATACATTGTGTGTGAGAGTGGTTGTACCCTTGCAAAAGTAGCTTAGTGTCGGAAATAGTGTGTAAGCGAAGTGTAAAGGTTTCTCCGCCGATGAAAGGAGCTTGTTGACTAGTGAAGTTAAACTCTCGAGTTGGAGACTCGGGGAGTGGAGTAGGGCAAGGAAAAAGAGTCCTTGTAGACCGAACCACTATAAACAACTTGTCGTGGTTTGATTGTTTCTTTCCTTATTTACTCATTATATATTGCTTGCGTATTGTTTATTATTTACTAATATATCTTTGATCAATATCAATTGATCATTACAATAAGTTTCAAAAAAAAGATTTTAATCGGTAAACTATTCAACCCCCCTTCTAGTTTTTCACATCGTGTATAACGATATCACTTGAACTCATCCGTTTAACACTAATTTCAAAAAAGTAATTTTTTAACATAACTTAAATACTAATTATATTGTTTTTAAAATAATTTTAAATACTAAGTAACTTTTTTAACACTATTTATACATTTTCATATACTAATTATATATTTTTTAACATTATTTTAATAGTAAGTAATTTTTTAACACAATTTTAATACTAATTATGGTAATTTTTTATAATAATAAAAGTATTTAATACTAATTATATGTTTGTAACATAAGTTTAAATAAAATTAAATTTTTTAAGCAAAATAAAATCCCGATGACAAGTCCTCGGCAATGATATTTTCACTTCTCCAACAAAATTTTCATTATCCCGCTATTTCGCTAAACGATAAAATGTTATGGATTTGACGAGGACATGTCCTCGGCGAATGTCCACGAGAAAAAAAAAGCAATAATACAGACCATGATCAACACTTAGAAAAAAAAATAAGTTTTCTCTCAAAACCCACCAGCGACTTAGCTCCAAAAACCACCACTCACCACCACCGGCGACTTGAGCACCACTACTATCACCACCACACCACTAAACACGAGCACCATTGTGAACTTTTTCTCTTCCTCTTCTCCTGTTTAATTCTTACCTCAACCCCTCTCTTATTTAATTCTTTCCTCCTCCTTTTCACCACTTTAATTCTTCTTTTTTCTCCTCACTTTATCTTCCATGAAGCACCATTAAAACCCTAGTAAGGTTTTTTATATTTTTGTTAAAAATTATATATGTTAATTTTAGTTAATTTTTTAATATTTTTTAGTTAATGTAATATGTTGAGTTTTTGTATATGTGTTTTCTATTTATTGTTATTATTTTTTTAGTTTTTTGTTAATTTTTCTGTTACTTGTTTGTCATGTCCAATGGCAAAGTTTACTAAGCTTCCTTATTCATTAAGTGATTCTCATAGTTCTAGTGTATTTGAGTTGATTCACATAGGCATATAAGGTCACTACAAGGTACCAACAGATGGCAAATTCAGGTATTTTTGACAATTGTGGATGATTGTAGTAAGGTGACTTGGACTTATTTGTTGAAGCAAAAATATGATTCCTTTGATGCACTTAAATCATTCGTTAAGTTTGTGAATACTCAATTTACAAAGCAAGTTAAGATTGTTATATATGATAATGCTTTGGAGTTTGTTCAAGGTCAGTGTAGTGTGGTCCTTATCTTCAAAGTCAAGGTATAGTGCATCAAACATCATGTGTATATAGACCACAATAGAATGGCAGGGTTGAAAGAAAGCGCATGATATTTTGGATACAGCAAGAGCTCCTAGGTTTCATTCTAAGCTTCCACATAAGTTTTGGGGTGATTGTGTTACTATTGCGACATATTTGATCAATAGATTGCCTTCTTTTATACTTAATAATGTGACTCCTTATGAAGTGTTGCTTAAGAAGAAGCCTGAGTATAATCATTTAAGAGTGTTTGGTTATTTTGCTGTTGTAAGTATTCCCGCAAGAACAACAAATAAGTTTGATCCAAGAGGTGTTCCTTGTGTTTTCTTAGGTTACACATGTCCCAAAAGCCAATCAAGTGTCCAAAACACCTCTCATGTATGACTTTTAAGATTTTGTTTATGCTCTTTCGGTTCAAAAAGACCCTGCAAATTTCAAAGAAGTTGTAGTGGAATCGGGATGGTGCTTGATAAGGTTTTAAAATGTACCTTTTTGAGGGGTCGTTTAAGCCCTTATTTGATCACTTTTGTATCCGTTATTGCTTAATATCGTTCCTTTTCACTTTTTAGGTCTCTTGAAGGCAAACTGCTGTAATGGCACTTATTTGGACGAAAAAGCGCGGATATATGAGGAAAATGGCCAAAGTCAAGAATCGAGACACTCAAGCTGCTAAATTACAAGGGGACGGCGTCACTACTTAATCTGCAACGCCGTCGGAGGAATTTGTGACGGCTCAGAAGAGAAATTGCTAAGTTCTGAAGGACGGCGTCGGGCTTTAAAAGAGTAGGCCGTCGCAACTCAGACGGCCTAGATTCAATCCAGACGGCGTCAGAAGCTAAAGAGGACGGCGTCACAAGCATAAGGTGACGCCGTCACAAGATTAACTTGGCCAAGATGAAACCCTAATGACGGAGACACGACGGCGTCACAAATCATAAGGTGACGCCGTCGCACATGTAATCTTATATATAGAATCCGAATTTTTCAGTTTTGGAGAGTAGTCTTTTGGGTAAACTTTTGGAGTAAAACCTAAACCGAACCAAGGTTGTATTTTAGGGTTCTAAACCCTATCTTACACCAAGATAAGTTGTTTACTTCATTAATTTAATTATGTCTTCAATTATTTGTATGTATGCTTGCATGTTCTCCATGTCCGGCTAATTTACTTGTGTGTTTGCTTAGGGAATATGAAACTTAATTATTGAATATTGATTGGTTGTTTCTTATCTTTGTTGATTAATGATCTAGTAATGCGATAGGTCATTCATTGTGTACTTAATGTTTGATTAATCTTTGTGAACCTTAGGTTATAGCACTTTGAGTTGTTGTAAGCTAAACTATCCAAAGAGGCCTTAGAGTTAGAGTTTATCAATCCTTGTGGGTTTTGTAGACGAGACCCTTTGGTAACTTCAAAGAGTTAGGGAGAAACGCATACCCTACAACTCTAGACACACAACGCAATTAGGAATAAGGTCGTGACAATTCAACCACCAATAGGAGATAATTAAGGAGTAGTAAAACCTAAGTAAACACATCTTTAAACTATCATACGAGCACACAATAATTAGACATAGACTACCACCACCTTAGTTTAGATAATTAGATAAAAGTAGAGTAATCGGTAGAAATACCAACCCCCCAAATCCAAACCCCGAGATTCGTACTTTTCCTTTTCTAAAAAAAATATAAAAAGATAAAAAATAATCTTCCTCAACCCCAACCTTAGCGTAGTAACTTCTCACTAGCATTCCTATTCCCCTAGAGAACGATATCAATTCCCGTACCCTAATACTACACTACAACGATTAGGTTCACTGCCTAGGGTGTTGAAAAACTTGCTCGACGAAAAGGAAGTTCCTTTGACCCCGAACGCGCTGTGTAAGCGTATCAAGTTTTTGATGCCGCTGCTGGGGAATAGAATAGCTAGTTAGTAGTCCACCTCGTTTAGGTTTCTTTGCTTGATTCCTATCAAGTAAACGTTTTTCTCATTTTTAGCTTTCTTTTAGTCTACCCCCTTCTTCGTGACCTTTTTTCGTAACCCCATCACTTTTCATCATGGAAGGTGAAATCCCCCCTCAAATCATTGTCCCGCCAAGAGACCGTACTCTTGGTGAATACTCGAGACCTAGCCACCAAGGCTATAGGAACACCATTGAGCTTCCCGACCAAGCCCAAATTGCGGCCCTGCGATCCGACACCATCCGGTTGGTGCAAAATGGATGTGCATTCCATGGACTTCGTTCCGAAGATCCTAATCAGCATCTTAAGGACTTCCTTAAAATTGTCGATTCTATTGACCTTGATGCAACTACTCGGGAGACCACGCGTATGCGTCTCTTCCAATTCTCTCTACGGGACCAAGCTAGTAATTGGCTTGAGCGACTTCCCGCCGGCTCCATCTCAAGTTGGGATGATCTCACCACTCGTTTCCTTGCTCAATTTTTCCCACCGGGGAGAACCACAAAACTTAGGAATGACATCTTGATGTTCCAACAATATCAAGGTGAATCTCTCTACGAAGCATGGACTCGATTCAAGGACTTACTCCATAAAGTCCCTCATCACGGCATTGATCTTTGGCTCCAAGTCCAAATCTTTTATGATCATGTCAGCTTCCCCACTAAGCGATCCATTGACCAAGCGGCCGGTGGAAAACTTAGTGATCTCACCGCGGAAGAATCATGGGGTATAATAGAGGACCTTGCTCTCTATGACAACGAAAGTTGGAATGACCCCCGTGAGTTGCCCAAAATCGTTAAGGCAATCTCCTTGCCTCCAATTGACTCACAACCTTCCGACTGTAGGATGCTTGAACTTGAAGATCAAGTAAAATTCCTTATGGGCTCTTACGAAAATCCTAAGTCTTCACGCCATGTGAACAAAGTTTCCTCCTCGTGTGAGCCGTGTAGTGATCCTCATAACATGCGCACTTACACCCGATCCCCCGAACATGCTTCCGTTGACTACGCATCCTCGCGTGTTAATGGAGCGGGAGGAAGATTTCCTGCAACACCCGGACCTAGGACTTTTAATGACACCCGAGAAGCATGGAAGGGCAAGCCCGACTTCTATTGGGGACAAACCAAAGAATTCACTTCTAATGATTTCTCATTACCCTTATCTCATGGCCCTAGCCAAAACATTGAAGGAATGTTGCATCAACTTGTCGCATCCCAAGAAGCCCAAATAGCTAAGCTCTCGGACCGTTTCAACCAACAACAAGCCGATATGGATAGGAAGATAGATAACCTTTTGAAAGCCATAACCAATAGTGATAGGAAGGTTAATTCTATCTCAACCCCCGAAACTTCCGGTGTAGAGATCAAGGACCCAAGTAAGTTGGCTAAGCATGTCCAATTCGTCACTACCATAGCTCTGGTAAAACCTAATAGAACAAATGACGAAGCAAGCCATGAGATGATACTTGAGGTTAAGGAAACACCGACGAATGAAACGACCAAGGGAACAAATAAAGTAGACAATGACTATTTCAATAAGTTTCCTACGGAAGAAGAGCTATCCCGCCACCCTCATTTAGTGCGTGACCTCCGTCACATGTATGTTAGGAAAAGCCCTAGAATCAAGTTTGGGAACCCTTGGAATCTTAACATACCATGTTGCATAGGACACCTTTTTGTGGCAAATGCCTACATTGATCGTAAGTCCCCAATCAACATAATGACTAGCACCTACTACAATTGGATATTGAAGAAGCCTATTCCAACTAGGCAAGACCCCAATGATCCTAATGTTAGTCGCAATTTTCTCGGAAGAATTAAGGGATTGCCTGTTTATGTAGGTAGTTTCACATTTCCTACGGACTTCATTATTGTGGATGATATTAGCACGGCCATAGACCCTAGCTTGTCCCATGTTATTCTAGGAAAACGTTTCATAGAAAGCACCGGGATGACCTATAATCCCTCGTTAGGAGTAGTGCGATTCAAGGATGAGACCGATGACATAGCTTACCAAATGCCGTTTAAGATTGAGAAGTTTTCATCACTCTCTAATGATGAAAAGGAACTTAAACTGTCGGTCTATTATAGGAATGATGAGGATAGGGATAAAGGTGTAGATTATGTTATGGCTAAGATTTTCGGATTCTATAAGAATTGCTTGAACCTAGGACCGGAATATAGGACCGATTGGGGAGAGGATGAACTCTTAGAGAAGTGCATTATAGGGCACTTCTACAACATGGAATCCCCCATTAGAGACCGTCAAGGTGACAGTAATGAAGTCACGTAGGAGCACGACTACGAGTCTAGCTACAAGACTCTTAAATAAAGAAAAGCGCTTCGTGGGAGGCAACCCATGTTTAATTGTTTGTTTGTTTGTGTCATATATCTTTTATTGATTGTTTAATATCATGTTTAAATTTGTAAAAATGCTTTATTTTTTTTTAACCTCGTCTTAATTGCATATAAAGGTATTTTACATAAAGGATAAGTGTAGGGAGGATTACACACGTTTTCATAAGAAACGTGAACATGAGAATAACAATTAATTAAAAGATATATTTGCATGTTTGTTCGAGTCAAATGCTTGTATCGAGTCATAATGGATGTTTTGTAGAAATTTTTTCCAGATTCTAAAGATGTAAATTTTTCAGAATTTTTTTCAGAAAATCGCAGACCAGTTTTTGTCAGGATAACCTGACGGCGTCAGGATTGCAACCTGACGGCGTCAGGAAGGAGTAAAAACATCAGATTACTTTTTCTCGTTTTCTGAGCTACTTATAAATTTTTGGAATTTTCCAGGTCTTAATTTTCTTAGAAATTCTGTAACCATCCATTCCACAAGCATTATATCCTAGTTTAAATCGAGTCTTATATATTATTACCGCCAATTTTACGCGAAGGTTTCGTTTGTTTTCTTCAAGTGTGCAGGTTTTGTTTATCAAGAAGAAGATACATAAAGTTGGAAGAAGTTTTTCACGCATACATTCTTCTTGGAAAGGATTTAACCACTACTTCACACACGGACCCTACCGAGCTAATCAGGGGAGTATTAGTTTCTTTCATTTTTGACTACCTTCTTTTATCATAACTTTGATACTTTCGGGGAACATTGGGGACAATGTTCAGTTTAAGTGTAGGGAGGGAAAATAAAACGGGAACTTTGAAACTATGCTTATCCTTGATTATTTGCTTTGTCCAATTGCATTTGCGTAATAAACCATGAGAAAATGTCGGTTAGGGTAATTTTAGCACCAAATTTAAATTTTTCATAATATATAGGAGTGGGCCATTAGTCTTAACAAAAGCGTCTCACGGATAGGAAGTTATATGACTAGCACAAAACCCTTTACCACTTAAATTCCACCAAAAATGTGAGGATCGCCCTTAGATTAGTAGGAATTAAAGCATTCATCTTTAATGCTTAGAGTGTGAACCGGTAGTATATTAGATTCTAGAACTTGTTTTGTGATGCATCCCGAGATCGCTAGTAAGACTACACTTGTGTAGTTAGGAATAACTAAATGATAAGAGGCATTAGGATAACCCTTGTTTGATACCCGTAATATAATTACTTCTTCCACATCGGTTGAGTAATTCCCCCACACCCTTTGCGTTGTACTCATCTTTAGTACACGATACCCCTAGTTAACCCCTCAGAGCCTATCCTTTTCGCGATTCTCGTGATGTTTCGGTTTTCCGGAATATCAATGAAGAGCATTGTTTACACTCCACCCCCAAATGTACACCCAAATCTCCTTAGCCTACCTTGTATGCACTCACTTTTAGTGCATTATTGTTATCACCCAAAACCCTTAGTTCAATTATCTAGTTGCTTGCATGAGTTGCTAAGTCGAGTCATATCATTTGTACACAGTTTTGGGACGATTGGGACTCATGGGAAAAAGTTAAAGTTTATAAAATGTTTGAAAGGGAACGTTAATTTCCCTAATTTGCGTAATAACATACCCCAAGTATTTTGATCTTTTCAATTCGGGTCATATTAGTGTTAGAGTAATAAAAACTCAAGTGTAGGGATGTGCTATAAATCCTTATTATTTTGATGTTATCGTAGAGGATGGTAGAGTAAAAGTGTATGTGAAAAAAAAAAAAAAAAAAAAAAACATACGGGCTACCATCCTACATCTATCTTTAAATTTATGTTTGTTTATTTCAGTTATATAGAGTTTAGAGTGTCGAGTCTTGGCTTAGCAACGCCATTCTTCGTATGCATGTAACATTGAGATTTTTGACTTGCCACCACTAAAAAAGCCTATCCCACCAAACCCTTTGTTTCCCTACCGTAAGCCTAACGTTACAACCCTTTAAAGACCTCTTTGATAGTCTTTCCTAGGTGCTTACGCCAAAGCGATGGAGGTTTGATCTATTCTCAAGCCTATGGTAATCTATGTACTAGGACCGGTTAATGAGTGTTTATCTTCCATTTCCAATTTGTTATATTTCATATACACCCGAGAGATGTGAGTATCCAAACACCCTATGTGAGGTGCTAGTATGTAATTTCCGTGCTTGTTATGACTTTTGCGGGGCTTATATGTGTTGTGGACTGTTTTAAACCAATGTTTCATGACCCCTAACTTATAAATTAATTGGCTAAAAGCACATTTGCTTGAGGACAAGCAAATACCAAGTGTAGGGATATTTGATAAGGTTTTAAAATGTACATTTTTGAGGGGTCGTTTAAGCCCTTATTTGATCACTTTTGTATCCGTTATTGCTTAATATCGTTCCTTTTCACTTTTTAGGTCTCTTGAAGGCAAACTGCTGTAATGGCACTTATTTGGACGAAAAAGCGCGGATATATGAAGAAAATGGCCAAAGTCAAGAATCGAGACACTCAAGCTGCTAAATTACAAGGGGACGGCGTCACTACTTAATCTGCGACGCCGTCGGAGGAATTTGTGACGGCTCAGAAGAGAAATTGCTAAGTTCTGAAGGACGGCGTCGGGCTTTAAAAGAGTATGCCGTCGTAACTCAGACGGCCTAGATTCAATCCAGACGGCATCAGAAGCTAAAGAGGACGGCGTCACAAGCATAAGGTGACGCCGTCGCAAGATTAACTTGGCCAAGACGAAACCCTAATGACGGAGACACGACGGCGTCACAAATCATAAGGTGACGCCGTCGCACATGTAATCTTATATATAGAATCCGAATTTTTCAGTTTTGGAGAGTAGTCTTTTGGGTAAACTTTTGGAGTAAAACCTAAACCGAACCAAGGTCTTATCTTAGGGTTCTAAACCCTATCTTACACCAAGATAAGTTGTTTACTTCATTAATTTAATTATGTCTTCAATTATTTGTGTGTATGCTTGCATGTTCTCCATGTCCGGCTAATTTACTTGTGTGTTTGCTTAGGGAATATGAAACTTAATTATTGAATATTGATTGGTTGTTTCTTATCTTAGTTGATTAATGATCTAGTAATGCGATAGGTCATTCGTTGTGTACTTAATGCTTGATTAATCTTTGTGAACCTTAGTTTATAGCACTTTGAGTTGTTGTAAGCTAAACTATCCAAAGAGGCCTTAGAGTTAGAGTTTATCATCCCTTGTGGGTTTTGTAGAAGAGACCCTTTGGTAACTTCAAAGAGTTAGGGAGAAACGCATACCCTACAACTCTAAACACACAACGCAATTAGGAATAAGGACGTGACAATTCAACCACCAATAGGAGATAATTAAGGAGTAGTAAAACCTAAGTAAACACATCTTTAAACTATCATACGAGCACACAATAATTAGACATAGACTACCACCACCTTAGTTTAGATAATTAGATAAAAGTAGAGTAATCGGTAGAAATACCAACCCCCCAAATCCAAACCCCGAGATTCGTACTTTTCCTTTTCTAAAAAAAACATAAAAAGATAAAAAATAATCTTCCTCAACCCCAACCTTAGCGTAGTAACTTCTCACTAGCATTCCTATTCCCCTAGAGAACGATATCAATTCCTGTGGCTTACCCTAATACTACACTACAACGATTAGGTTCACTGCCTAGGGTGTTGAAAAACTTGCTCGACGAAAAGGAAGTTCCTTTGACCCCTAACGCACTGTGTAAGCGTATCAGTGTTAAGCTATGGATTGTGAATTGCAAGTTTTGGATGAAAATGGTACTTGGGAAGTGACTCAGCTACCAGTGGGAAAAAAGGTTATTGGTTGTCATTGGCTTTTCAAAACAAATCTTTAAACTGGTGGTACTGTGGAAAGAAAGAAAGCTAAATTGGTTGTACATGGGTATAGACAGAGATATGGTGTTGATTATAAAGAGACTTTGTAGCAAAGATGGTAACTGTAAGATC
This sequence comes from Chrysanthemum seticuspe, assembly GCA_019973895.1. NCBI lineage: Eukaryota > Viridiplantae > Streptophyta > Magnoliopsida > Asterales > Asteraceae > Chrysanthemum > Chrysanthemum seticuspe. Next base: position 273,667,042 of record BPTQ01000007.1, read on the forward strand.
TTTACTTACTATTGCTGCACTCAAAGGATGGCACACTTGTCAGATGGATGTGTCAAATGAATTTTTATATGGAGACTTGCTTAAGGAAGTTTATATGAAGATGTCTTTGGGATATGCAAGTAAAGGAAAACCTGTAACATCAGATTTTAAGCTAGATTCCAACCTTGTCTGTAAGCTAAAAAAGTCCTTGTATGGTCTCAAACAAGCACCCAGGCAGTGGTTTTCAAAATTATCATTTGCATTGGTGGAGTTTGGATACAAACAATCAAAAACAAATTATTCCTTGTTTGTAAAAAAAAAAGATATTGATAGTTTTACAGTTGTTCTTGTATATGTTGATGACTTATTGATTTTTGGTAATGATGTTGCTCAAATATGCAGTCTCAAAGCTCAGCTCAGTTATGTATTTCACATGAAAGATTTAGGAGATTTGAGCTATTTCTTGGGCTTAGAAGTTTTTAAGTTAGCTCAAGGTATCTTTATTTCTCAGCACAAGTACACATGAGAGCTTATCTAAGAATGGAGAGTCTTAAATCACAAACCTTATAAGCTACCAATGGATCCAAACTTAAAGTTGCAAGGTGATGTTAGTACTCCTTTTCCTAATCCTGAGATTTATAGAAGGTTCATTGGTAAACTCATTCACCTGACTATGACAATGCTAGACATTTGTTACACAGTTCAGTTCTTAAGCCAATTTAAGTAGTCTCCAACCTCAGTTCATATGTAGGTACTTAAACACTTATTGAGGTATTTGTCGAATTCTCCCAGTCAAGGAATTTTACTTGTCAGTGATTCTGCAGTGCAATTTAAGGCTTATTGTGATTTAGATTGGGCTAGTTGTCCCATGACTAAAAGGTCCACAATAGGCTGTTGTGTGCTACTAGGTGACTCTCCTATCTCTTGGAAATCCAAAAAGCAAGAAGCAAGCAGTGGTATTTAGGTCCTCAGCAAAGTAGAATATAGGGCTATGGCATTGACATGTTGTGAAGTTACTTGGCTTGTCAGTTTGTTAAAGGATCTTGGTATTACATATTTGAAGCCAGTGGATCTTTATTGTGATGACCAAGAAGCTTTGTACATTGTTGCAAACCTTGTATTCCATGATAGAACAAAGCATATTGAAGAAGATTGCCACTATATGAGAGATCAGCTTAAAGCTCAGCTAGCATATGTGTTTACCAAAGTTGTAATTGTTGATCATCACAACAAGCTTCTTTTTAAGTTGGGAGTTTCAGATTCTATCAACTCTCAACTTGAGGGAAAGTTTAAAGTAATAAGGGCTAGTTTAGATAGTTTTAGAAGTGTAGGGACTGAAAGTGTCAAGTTGTAAAGTTTGGTTGTTATTTTCCTCTTTATCTATACTATTATATAAACCATTTAAGTTGTGGGCTCCACAAAAAATTAAGATAAGGAGCTCCAATCAATGAGTGACATGTGTCACTTCTCTAACTAAAAAATAACAAAAAGGGAGAAGCTCTAACAAACTAAAATAAGGAACTCCAATAATAGGGTGACACGTGTCACTTCTTAACTAATTAATCACCTTTATTTTTAAATTTAAATATCTTTTAATTCGTTTAATTTTTACATGATTTAATTTCATCATATTTTCTAAAATTTTGTGCTCTTTAATTCAACATCCATTTTAATATATTTTCATGAGTTTTTGTTTTTTACATTTTTAGTAGGTTTATTTTATTTTGATTCAAATTTTTATAACTTTAACCTTTATTTCAATCAATACAAACTTGATGTATCAAAATCATTTAATTTTGGGAGAGTGTTTGACGGGTAAAAGATTGTGAAGGTTTTTTTATATGCGGGAATAATGATGTCACGGGAAAGATACGGAAAACCCAAACAAAAACTAACACATATACATTTTGAGTGTTGTAAAATAAATTCACTAAGCGGGTAGGGAATTGCGAAGAGAGTTGGGTTAACAATTCATTTACTATATTTATTATATAACTATATTTATCGCCGCTGCTATGCGCGGGTATCGAACTAGTATTTGTAAAGCGGTTACCCTCTCATTTTAACTCAATGAAATCATTTTCCCTCCAAATTTGTTTCTCCTTCATTAGAACTTCACAGAAAGCTATGTGACACTGATCCTATAAAGACAGTGATCCTATAACAAGCTAACGCACAATGCATTATACTAGTATATATTACATAAAACTAGATCCCGATTACAACTTGCGCTGGGGTACATTTTTTACATATAAAAGAAATATGTTTTATTCAGTGACTGGTAAATTTAAAAAAGGACCATATATGATCCCAGTTCAAGCTAAAGTGCACTAGAGCCCATCAACTTTGTTAGTCCAAAAGTGATGGCCATAGCCATTAACCCTCCAAACACAACACGAATACAAGACTTCACCACAGGAGTGCCTCCAAGAACAGCCCCAATCCATCCAAAAATCACTAGTGCCAAGCTCACTGCCGCCACCACCACGCCAAGCCTAGTCTTATGATCCCCTAAGAATGAAGCAGCAAGTAAAGGAACAATCGCTCCTAGGGTAAATGCTAGAGCAGATGCTACAGCTGCTTGAATGGGATTCGGCAGCTGTTCTTTCTCTTCTTCTTCTTGATTTCCTACCATTCTATTTTCTCTCTTCCTTTGAGCCACTTCTACGTCTAGCTGGGAATATACCGAAACAAATTCCCCAATCGCCATGCTGCATGCACCAGCAACTAGACCAGCAAAGCCTGTAAGAATCATTGCTTTAGCGTCTTGTTTCACAGCTCCAATACCCATCATTAGAGAGGCAACCGAAACCAAGCCATCATTGGCTCCCAACACGGCTGCACGAAGCCATTGTCCCCTTTGCGAGTAATCAAAGTCCTCATCTTTAGGCAACTGGTTTTGTTTTCGATCAGATTGGTCTTCTGGAATTGAAAGAGAAAAATCATTTTGATTAGCAGCCATGCAGAATAAACAGAAAAGAGAGTGCTTTAAGCTAGCTTAGTATGCTAATAAGAGATGAGGCTTTCTTGTGGAGAAACCAGTTCCCCTGAAGGATATTTATAGATACTAACAAGGGAAGAAAGTTGGCCTAGTAACCATTACAAAAGAATTAGTTTTAGGAGATTCATTAAAATAAGATTTCAAGATAAAAGCTTTTGATGGTGGAACTTGCACTTCAAAAACCTAACCATGATTATCTGTTTTAATTTTTTTATTTAGTTCTTTCACACTTTGTAATAACACAATGTTCTTGGTATTTCTTACGATATATTGTACTGTGGGGTTTATAAAAAAAAATAAAATAAAAAAAAATTCAAGTTAATCATATTTACTAGCAGTTTAGCAGTAATTTCCATCATACCATTTATGCTATACGTTAGTTAGACTGCTAGTTATGCCGAGCTCTTAATCTTTGTCTCAACTAAATACCAAGAAACTACAAATAGATAAGTCACAGCAATTAAAACTGCTACTACACTACATAGAGAGAGAAAAAGAACAGTAGAACTCCTAAGAAGGTGGAGGACTGCATAGGATAACCACTCAGAGCAAATCCTGTAAGATTTCTTGATGTTTTATAGGTACATATAAAATTCAAAGGAGTGTGCACTCCACACTAAAGTTGCAAAGATCAATATTATATACTCTAAGCACCGTGGAATCCACACGAAAGGCATCACCAATTCACCACATCCATAAATAATGGCAATTAAGTCCCTTAAGTTAATTAGTAGGATCTAATGGTCACTATCAATGTTTATGTATTGCTTCAGGCTGCCATCTAACATTTATTTACTATCTACTTGAAGGATCGAATTCAACACATTAAAGTAGCTAATATCTTGTAGCCGACATGACACAATGTAATGACAGTATGTTCCTTCACACACTTGGGAATAAAACGAAAGCACACAAATGTGATGTTATATAAACTAACAACGTTCTAATTAAGCTCAGTTTTTATATGATCGGGCTTGAGTTTTTAGTGTAATATTGCTTTGATTTTAATTCTATGTCTACAGACGCGCAGGTCAAAACTGGCAATTTGAGTTCTAAGTTTTAAGCTTTAAACCAACCATGTCCATGCCACTTTATTTTATTTTAGGAACTAATTGTACAAGACTTGCAAGTGATAGTACTCCATAATCGAATAAACCTTTAAAACCATGTTTTGAACAAAATTTTTGATAAAACAGGTCATGTTTTATTTATTCGATCGTTCTTTTCAAGACATTAAATGAAATATGTCATGCTTTTAACCAAAATTTCAAACATGCAAATTACAGAAAATAAATCATGATCGAATAAATGTGTATTTATATGGGTGTATAAGATGGAGTATGATGTGTTGTAAACCCTCACAACTTGTTATATGTATCTTCTCAGTATTGAGTTTCTATTTGCTGAGCTTGAGTTAATAGTCACGCGGGACGCTTGTCCGAATGGTGGTGTATGCTCTTGGACTAAGTTGATTAATCAATTGCTACATACTTTGAACATAGGAATTTCCAACAAGTAACAAAATTGTACTTCTTTACGTATATGGATTATGCCATTGGCAAGATTTCAATGGCTTAATTATACTGGTTAAAGTTGCTAGCGAATAAGGTTTCCAATGAAGTTGAAAAAAAATTAAAAAAAAAGTAAAATACATTGTTCGTCCGTGAACTTGTACCCAAAATACTCACTAGGTCTTTCAAAATATTTAAGATCACCCAACGTCCGTACTGTTCACTTTTTGCATCACTAAAGGTCCCTTTGACTGTAACCCATCAGTCAATGTCTGTTATCTACCAAACGTGTGTTTTTACTGTGAGGGCATAATGGTCATTTCATATATTTCGATTATTATTCACATTAATTAATCGGCTACTTTCCACCATATTCCCGTCCCGTATACATTTATACCACTTACGCTGCCTCTTTTTTCATCCCCAAACTTTCTTTACAATATTTCACAAACCCTAATTGCATGTCACAAAACCAGTGGCATATATTGAGATAAATAATTTCACAACATGGATTTTACATTATGAAAACTATAAGATATCCATGTATTCCAATTGCTGATACCGATCAGTACAACGCTGCTAAAAAGAAATATGGTACGTTTTTTGTTATATGTTAGACTATCTAATATCGTTATCATTTTTTCAGTTAAGGTTACATAATGTTCACCCGTTTTTTTGTTCAGTTGGTAGATATAATATGTTTAACGTGAGGAATTATCACAATGGTGTTTTTAAATACTGGACTAGTAGAATATACGATTGAGGTAAGGAAATTATAGTTAATTTGGTTGATATTGATACTTTGTCAGTTGAAGAGTTGGATGTTCTTATGTATAAAATGGGTAACAAGCTAGGCAAAAAAAATAACTATTACTTTGTTAAGCCTAGTAGTAATTTAGATGATGGTTTGTATAACTTAAGTGAGACTGTGAATTATAAATTATTGAAAGATCTTGTTAATGACCATACGATGATAGAAGTTTATGTTGAAAATGTTAAGACAAAACTGGATCTTAGTGAAATGACCTCAAACCTAATTAGGACAGTTATTGATGAGGTGGATGAAGCAAAGAAGAAGGCAACTCTTGATATTGTTCTATATTGCTCAAAAAAATTGTTCTTAGAAAACATTGTTAATGAGCCTGTGGTAGAGCATTTAAGTCAAGTTACAAAACCATCTTTGGAAGTCAATACATTTGGACAATCTAGTCAGTTTCCAGAAATTGAACCCTTGTTTTTATATGTAGAGGTCTGTCAAACAGAAGATGAGTTAGGTGATGAAAATGAGCAAATAGATAAACATGTTTACCATATCCAATAGATAAATCAGTAAAGGTCTATTAAACTGAAGATGAGTTAGGTGACGAAAATAAGCAAATAGATAAACATTTTGACCATATCCAAATAGATAAATTTGTAGAGGTCTGTCAAATTAAAGAAGAGTTAGGAGATGGAAATGAGATTAAAACCGATAGTTATGAGAGTGATGATGATGTTAATGAGAACATTCAAGATGAAAAGATATTTATTGATGATGATAATACTTTTGAGGAGCCTGATGTTGAGGTTACTTTGTTCCAAGTGAGTAACACTAGACAGTTACCCAACATAGGAAGCTCTAGACAGATACCAGATGATTTATTTAGGCAAAATGGCTTAGATGTCATAGATAATAATGAATTTGAAAGTGATTGTGGTTCTGAAAAAAGATCTAGAGTGGGTAAGACTACACAATTACCCAACATAGGAAGCTCAAGCCAAATACTAGATGATTTATTTATGCAAAATGACTTAGATGTCATAGATAATAATAAATTTGAAAGTGATTGTGGTTCGAAAATGATTTAAAGTATGTAACGAAGAAAAATTTGAAGGGATACATGAAACAAAATTTAAATGAGGAAGAAGAAGTTGCCAACGAAACATTCTTTTTATGTGTCAAACTTTTGGTTCTACAAAATAAATCCAAGACAAGGTAAATATGCATTCAATTGAAACTAGGAGGAATTGCAATTAGAGAAGAATGACAAAAAAAAGAGTTAGGGCTAAGTGAGTGGGTACAATGCCAGTTTTTGGTCCAAGTGAAGGTGTTGGGTTGGGTACAGGTCCAAAGAAAAGACAAGGTCCATTAACTAGAGCTTGCAAAATAAAGGAATCTATGGGAGCATGCAATGAGGAACCAAAAGGGTACCCATGGTTGTTGTATGTAGCAAAAGAGAACGGTCAGATAGATACATTGTTAGAACTTTCAAGAATGAACAAAAATGTTTGCAATCAAGAGAGATCAAAGCTTGTGACTACAAGCTTATCTCAAAGAAAATACTAGACCAAGTTCGAGTCAATTCATATATCCAGCTAGGCTTGTTCAAGATCTACTCTCAAAACAGTTTGAAGTTCAAGTGTTTATTCAAAAGGCATTAAGGGCAAGAAACAAGGCAGAAAATGAGAATATGGGTGATCATAAGCTACAATACACCATGTTGAGAGACTATGTTGTAGGGTTACAAAAAACAAACAATAATACAACAACTAGGATAAGTATACGAACTACAACAGAGTCCTCTAGTCCAAAAAGATTTTTCAAGAGAATTTACGTATGCTTAGGTGCTTTGAAGGTAGGATATAAAGCTTGTCAAATAGAGTTATTGGGATTAGATGGTGCTTATATGAGGGGGTTCTTTTCTTGGTCAGCTTCTTACAGCTATTGGCATTGATAGAAACAATGGAATATACCCATAAGCCTATGTTGTTGTAGAAGCTAGAAACAAAGATTCATGGACTTTTTTTCTTCAATGTCTAGCAGATGATCTTGACTTACAGCCAAATTCAAACTATACTATTAATATTGACAGAAAAATTTCAATGTCTAGTTGATTATATTCACTTATATTATTTATAAATGATACTTTAATTAGTAATGGATTTATGTTCCTTTGTGCAGGGTATAATTCCAGCTTTAACAGCAATATTTCCTAGTGCAAAACATAGATTCTATTTGAGACACAACCATAAGGATATGAAACTGTAATGGAATGCTAGATCCTACAAGGATCATTTGTGAAGATGTGCAACAGTAACAACTGTCCAACAATTTGAGAAATTTATGCTTGCATTTAAGAGTTTTAGCGAACATGCCCATGCTTGGTTAAGTAAAATACCACCAATCCATTAGTCAAGGTCAACTTTTTTAGGTATTAAGTCTATTTTTAACTGCACATCTTTTATGTTTTAACATTGTTGTTTGTATTAATAAAACATATTTATACTTGTATAGAGAGACCTCATTTTGATGTGTTACTTAATAACATGTGTGAGGTGTTTAATGAGAAAGTAGTAGGAATGAAGGAGATAAGGTATACATAAACCCATCATTACTGCTTTAGAATATATTAGAGAATGTTGTATGAAAAGAGTGGTCAATGTTGTGAATGTAATTGATAAAAATGATAGGCCATTAACACCAGCTGCAACACGCATGTTAGATTTGATTAAGAAAGAGGCTTATAAGTACAATATTTTAAAGAATGATGGAGATAAGAATCAGGTTAGTGAATGGGGAGATAAGTGTGTTGTAAATATTGTAGATAGTGATTGTACTTGTAGAAGATGTGAGATTAGATGTATGCCATATAAACATGTTGTTCCTACCAATCGGTATATAGCATTAAATGGAAAGCAAGCAGAATATGTAGAGTTACTTGCTTAAGACTTGGCAGGAAACTTACTTACACACTATCTAACCAATAAATGGAAATGAACATGCGTGTCAAATGTGCCCACAAGAATTCTTCCACCTAAACATCATAAACCAAAGGGTAGGACAAGAAAGAAAAGAACTAGGGAAGCTACTGAAAATGATGATAATGATACAAATAGTAAGTTGTCACGGTCTTGTAGGAGTCTAGTTTTTGGTGTTTGTTGAAATGTTGGATACAACAAGAAAACATGTCTTTGGCAAGGAGGTATAATTGAAGTCAAGGTAGTGGATGTCAGTCCTAACAAACAGGTTCATATTCCCAATCAACTGTTGCATCAAAACAGAATACACGGGTTAAAAGTAAGAAGGTTGAAGCAAATAAACAAGCTCAAGGTCAAACTGATGCTCAATCTCAAAGTCATGTGCAAGCAACTAGTGGTCAATCTGAAAGTCATGTTCAAGAAACTGGTGTCTATCTGGAAGTCTTGTTCAAGCAATTGTGGTTGCATATAATTCTCAAACTTATAGTGAAGTTCCATAAAATGTGCTCTAGTCTCAATTTTAAAGTCAAATGCATGCTGGTTTCGGTTTAGGTGTGACTTCAAAACCAATGTGGACTAAGAAGAAGATTTAAGCAGCATGAATGGCCTCTTCATAGGTTAGACGTGTGAAGTATTTTAAAGACATTGTTTTTTATCTAATATGTATTTCCTAGACAATATTTTTACTCTTTAAACAATGTCAGTATGTGTACTTTGTAGACTAATAAATTTTATGCATTTGGAATTATACCCATTTGCATTATCTATGAAAGCATCCAATGTTAGTCTATTTACGGATCGATTTCTAATATCTATGCAATTAAATGACTTGGATCTGTGTTTTGATCTTGGTCTATTTACGGATGCACTTAACATTTTTAAGTACAAGGACCAAACTTAAAAAGGATGACACCATGAAGTTGTCTTCACAACCATACCTATACATGTGGAATAAATGGGTCACTTGCTACATTTGCATGATCTCGCATTATGGCCAAACATTTTAAAATGTTGCGTTTGTAAGAAGTACATAAGTATCGTTTTCATTCAAAGGGATACAAAATACATCAACCTTCCATACACCATCTTACCTACATACTAACCATTACCATTACAAGTTGTCCCAAAATACAAAACACAAATTCACAACATGGAACCCAACAGATCAACCAAACTGTATACACTTTAGAACAAGAACACCAACAAATTTATGGGAGCCAGCCAAGAAATGACACATAAGTTTTTCCATTTCCACACATTCTACTCTTAGAGCAAGAATGTGTCTTTGGCACGATTGCAGTGCCGCCTCGTGTTTATTTTTCGACCTTAACATGTCTTTTTGGCATGACTGCAAGGCTGCTTCCATCTCGTTCTTCGACCTCAACAGATCAGGAATGACAACTTTTGACCTTGGACACATGGTTGGGTCCTACCAGCCAATAAACAAGTACGTCGAACCCTAAAATATAAAAAAGACAAGTTAGCTAATAAATAAAAAGAACATTGTTATTGTACACTAAGTTAAAAGCGGCAAGTACATGCACTCTTAAATGGTAATGAAAAGTTACCAAATAAACACAAACGTCATTGTTAATGTTCATTAACCTTACAACATAAACATTAAAAATATATATAAAAATGTCATTACCGGTTGAGGACAACCAAAAAACCTACATTCGGGGTGTTTGTTATTCCAACATGTTCGAACTACAGCTTATCTCCCGCACTAACAACGCACCATTTTTTTAGATCTGAAAGATGGAAGGTAAGAGACCAGATTTTTGAAGAGAGGAAAGTTTGGAGATGAGTGGTGATAAGGAGGTAGATGAATTTTATAGGGAGAAGAGACAATATTGTCAGGTGGTAGACGCGTGATATTCATTACTCAAAATTATTTAATATATGAAATGACCATTGTGCTCTCAGATTAAAAATACACGTTTGGTAGATAACGGACATTGACTGACGGATTAAAGTCAAAGAGAAATTGGGTGATGCAAAAAGTGAACAGTTGGGACATTGGGTGACTTTTAATTTTCTAATGGACTTCGCGGGTATTTTGGGTACAAATTCAAGGACTAACGGTGTATTTTACTCTATATGGCATCATGAAATGTACTCCTTCTGTCCCATAATAAGTGTCCACCTTACTATTTAGGATTAATCTCATATCTTCCCTTTTTCATTATTAATTTCCTACATATCCAAATTACAACTTTTGAATGCATAATGTTCAATATTTTTAAAGCATGCTTTGTGTGAATATGAAATTTCCCATTTTGAGAAGGGGAGATAAGATATTCATATTGCCTTTACTATTTATGTTTGTCCCCAAAAAAGTTTTAAGTTTTTATTTTTTGATAGTAATTATGAGTGGTTTTACTATTTTACCCTTATAATCAAAATATGCATTAATTACTTATTTCTATCTTAATCTTAACTACATAAAATTAAAAAATGGTCAAAAAGTCAAAATGTGAAAAAGTGGAATAGTGGAAATGTGGAAAATTATCTTTGATAACTTTGGAAAACTTATCTCTTTTTCACACACACATACCATTTCATCTCACACTAAAAACACACATACAAAATAATACCACCATACCCACCACCACAACTCCCACCATCGAACCCCTACCACCGGACGTCACCTCCATCGGTCGTCACCGCCACTGGACGACTCCACCAACTAAACCAAACCACCACCAAAACCCATAACCACCACGACGAACCATAAAGACTCACGACCATCATCTTTTAAGGTAATATTTTTGAGTTTTGTTAATAGATCAAGTTTTTTTATAATTTTTTTTACAGATCTATAGATTTTATTTGTATATCTAAGTTTTTTATAATTTTTTTACAGCCGCCGTCGCGGACTCGCCGAAAATTGGTCCCGCCACCACTTCTTTGCCAGAAATAAAATTGGCGCTCACCTCTGTCTCGCCAGAAAAATCTACTGTCGCGGCTGCATGGCTTGTGTTGCCCGAAAAAGATGTTGTCGCACTTGATAGTATGCCTTATTTTAATTGTTGTTAATATTTGTATAAAGTTGATTATGTTAATAGTGTTATTCAATTGTTTTTAGTATTAGATAGATTTATATCAAGTTTTGTAGTTACTTTTAGATCTATCTATATATGTTTTATTTTTCAGCTTTGAGTTTATATAACTTTTTTGCAAATTTTTTTTATAGATTTGTTATTGCCGTCGGAGTCCACCGTTGCCACCGCTGCTGCCTGAACGTGTGTCGCCGCCACAATAGAACTTGCTTTTTTTGCCATTAAATGTGTAGTTTCTTTTTAAAGTAGTTAGTAAATTCTTTTGTGTAGTTGTAAGTTTGTTAGTAATTTGTATTTTTGTTGGTAGTTTATAAGTGTATGTAAAATTAGGCATTTTGAGTTTGTTATATTGTTGTTTTGTAAGTCTTTGGTGGTTTCGTTGCGGTAGATATGCCAGAATTTTAACAGGATATACTGTAGAATCAGTTCAGTTCATGGTTTTATTTTAGGTTGTTTTGTTTATTGATTTTTGGTTGATGTTTCAAAGCGGTTTTCTTGGTTGTGTTGACGCGGAAAACACAGTACATTGAAAAATGTGAGAACCCAAAACTATCATGCTAGAATAAGAATTCAAAATTTAAATTTCTTGAATTTTAATCAACTTTGTAGTAGACCATTAAGGCTCTATTATATCTCTTCTCTTCTCTATTAACTATAAAGAAAAAATGGTCTTCCTTGAAAGTGGAAAACCGAATTTCGATTAACACTTTAAAACTAAATTTGGTCAACTATTGTGGTGATGGCGTTTGAATGGAAACTTTAAAACTTGTATTCAACCATGCCTAGGCGTTTAAATGGAAACTTTAAAAGTTGTATTCAATCATGGAGTTTAAAGGAAACTATTGCTGATAAGGATTTAAAACGTACACTTTTAAGGGGTCATTTAATCCCTTAATTGCCCACTTTTATATCCATTACTGCTTAATTTTGTTCCTTTTCACTTTTTAGGTCTCTTGGAAGCAAAATGCTGGAATGATGCATATTTGGACGAAAAGGAGTGAATATATGAAGAAAATGGCTAATTCAAGATCGAACACACTCAAGCTGCTGAATTTGAAGCTGACAGCGTCCCAAACAAAGGGCGACGCCGTCCCTCTAAATATAATTAAATTTGTGACGTCTCAGTAGACTTTTTGCTAAAATACACCTGAGGGCGTCAGGCTTTGAAGAGGAAGGGCATCACGAAGACCTTTCATCACAGATGGCCTAGACCAAGAATCAGACGACGCCACTTCTGAAGCCCGACGACGTCACAACCACAACGTAAGGCCGTCCCAACTATTACTTGGCCAAGACGAAACCCTAATGACGACGATCTGACGGCGTCCCACCTATAAGGCGACGCCGTCACGAATGTAAAATTATATATAGAAATCAAATTTTCAGAATTTTAAGGAGGTAGACTTGTGGCGTAAAAACCTAAAATGATTGTAGTCCAGTTTGGACAGTATCTTAGGGTTCTCATACCCTGTTTTACATCAAGATAAGTGTCTTACTTCATTGATTTCTTTATGTCTTCGATTGAATGTGTGTATGCTTGCGTGTTTAACATGTCCGGATAAATTTCTTACGTGTTTGCTTAGATCTATGAAACCTAGTTATTAATTATTGATTGGTTGTCTCTTATCTTAATTGCAATTGGCTTAGGAGTGCACTAGGCTATCGTTGTGTTTAATTGCTTGAGTAATCTTTGTGAACCTTAGCTTATGAATCACTTAGCGGAATTGTAGGCTAAACGTCCAAAGATAACCTTAGAGTTAGTTTATGAAACCTAGAGATTTCGTAGGCAATAACCTTAAGGTAGTCTCAAAGAGTTAGGGAGAAACGCATACCCTACGACCTTAGAAAACACAATGCGTTAAGAATAAGGACGTGACAATTCAACCACCAATAAAAGATAACTAGGGAGTAATAGTATCTAGGTAGACACATTTTTAATCATCATACGAGCACACATCAATAGACATAAGACTACCCATAGTTTAGATAATTAGATAGTAGAGAGTCATCGGTAGAAGTACCAAACCCCTAAATCCAAACCCCAAGATTTTACCCTTAGCTTTCTAAAAAAATATAAAAAAAGATAAAAAAAAAAATAATGTTACTCAACCTCAACCTTAGTGTAATACATTTCTTACTAGCATTCCTATTCCCCTAGAGAACGATATCAATACCCGAGGCTTACCCAATACTACACTAGAACGATTAGGTTCACTGCCTAGGGTGTTGAAAAACTTGCTCGATGAAAAGGAAGTTCCTTTGACCCCAAACGCGTTATACGCGCATCAAGTTTTTGGCGCCACTGCTGGAGAATAGAATGGCTAGTTAGATTTCTATCTCGTTTATGTTCCCTTGCTTGATTCCTATCAAGTAATATTTTTTCTCATTTTTAGCTTCCACCGTAGTCTATCCCCCTTCTTCGTGAATTTGTTCGTAGCCCCATCACTTTTCATCATGGAAGGTGATAATCCACCCAACAACAACCCACCACCAAATAAACCACTTCCACTCAAACCACAACCCATTGACCAACACCCTCTAACAATCGTCGCAACCGATATGTTAGTAGAAACAACGATCTTCAAGATTTGCATAGGGTATTTGAGAGTACAATTAGGGACGATGTTGAAAAAGCAGTTAGCACCTCGATTGTTGGCTCCATGATTAGCAGTAGTTCGGGTAATGATTTAGTGAATGAAAATGTGAATGAGGCAAATAGTGCTTACTTCAATCTTTACCCCACTAAGGAAGAGGTTGCTTACCACCAATACATAATCAACAATCCTCGATCACCCATCATTAGGATATGCCCAAAGATTAGGAGAGAAAATCCTTGGAATATCAAAATCCCTTGTATGATTGGATATAGGAATGTCGAGCACGCCGACATAGATACGGAATCTCCCATTAATGTGATGTCATCAGTAGTTTACAATGACATAATGAATGAGCGGCTTAAAATTAGGAAAGACCCTAAGTATCCTGGTGGGGTTTCAAATTTTGTGGGAAGAGTCAAGGATGTACACGTCTGTAACACCCCCAATTTCGTGATACGCAGCGGAATTCAAACTTGGTGTTACTACATGGCACAACAGTCATAACAATAGAAAAAGAACTCTAATGGAGTCGTTTTAAAAGATTTATCATTCGATTTATAGAAATATCAGAGTTTACAAAGATGAGGTCCCAGTAGTTTCACGGTTTACAAAATACATTAAATGGGTTTTCGAATGATAATAAAATTTATAGCCTTCTTGAGTATCTGTGCTCCTCCGTGCCAGCCTCGTACAATATAGACCTGAAATGCATGCTTAAAACTGTCAACACAAAGGTTGAGTGAAATTCATAGAGTTTTTTTGATGGTTGAACACATTATGTTTGTAGTGTGAGCTATAGACTCACACTAATGGTTTGAAAACAAAAACAGTTATTATTAGACTAAGCATCATACAATCAAGGAGTTAACGTGCTCCAAAATTAATTGGTGAAACTGTTGGTACGTGCCCTAATAGGTAAAATTGGCGTTTTACTTAATGTACTCAAATATAGTGCGTTTGTTTGCCTACCCGGTCAACAAAAACGGAATTCGTCAATCCCGATATATCTATCCACAATATTCGCGCCCACTTCACTCGTAATTAATGATTCATGATTCATGATTTAGGGACTTAAGTTTGGCAAATGTGGTAACTTAGTGCTAATAAAACAATCAGATAAGTATATATTTTGAAAGTAATGTGTTTGATTTAAGATAAAGCATGTATCTCCCCAAGGGTTTGTAAAACAATTAAGTAATAGAAAGTGGGGCTATGAGCTCACAATAGTGATCAGCAGCGGAGTGTAACGATATAATATTTATCAATGGTAGAGTATGACAAGATCACGATATTTAACGATTACCTAAGAAAGTATAGTATTCGTGTTTTAGTATATTGTACGATATAAGTGTACAAGTATATATAGTTTGTTGGCTTATGATGTTGTACATGAATCCTTAAGTTAAAGTATTCCTTAAATGTTGTTCGGCTATCAAAATCAAGAGGTCGTGAAGTAGTTTAACATGACATATGGTTATTTACTTAGTTTGCCCAAGTCTAGTGAAGAAGTTTTAAAAAAACAAGTTTCGGTCATTAGACTTATACTAGCTGTGCGGCTAAGTTATGGTTAAGCAATAATAATCAAGACCATATTAAGGATGTGTCTAAGTTAGACAACCTTAAGACAACAATCTTGACTCAATCTTGGCTTTATATTAGCCTCAAATGAACAATATATCACTTAAAGTTCTCACTAAGGCTGTTTTATAGTCAACAACAGGTCAGCTTAGTTTTTTTTGTTTTCAGGTTTTGTCTTTCACTTTCTACTTATGTGCTCTCAATTTGTTGTAGAAAAGATCATTCTGAGCAACTTTCGTGCTTTACACTTTTGCTGATTCAAACCAGAAAATGGTCCAAATCGTGATTTAAAATCGTATCAGCAAACTTTTGTTCCAACACTATATTTTCATCTAGTAAAACTTAACTAGGCATAACTTTTTAACCACAAGTCCTTTTTAAGTGATTCAAAGTTTATTTATATTAATAGTCTAATTACAAGTATATACTTATATTTCATTGCAAAAATTTTGGTTGCACATTTAGTCCTGCCATAAGTTGAGTTCTACAACTTGTTTTGACACGCGGCTTTTGCCAAACTTCAAGTTTATGTCTTAGCTACATTTCATAAAACTTCAGAAATGAACAGAACCATGGGATTTTCCTAAATGAAATCTGGTGTGCAGATTTTGACATGTTTTGCCATTTTGGCTCTCATTTACTCATCGGGATGAGTTATGAGGTGCGCCACCTGAAAAAACGACCGTAAGACATAGTTATAAGATCCTATCTTACTGAATTAACCTCAAGGTTTACTGAGATGATTAGTTTAATCAAACTTTGAGACTGTTTCAGAATTCATGTTCATAGAACTTACCTAGGACTTGTTTTAGCTTGTTTTTATAGTCACAACCTCATGTATTGTTGGTAAATTTAGTGCACTTGTGGGATTAGTTCACACCTGGTTTTGGGTTAGGAGGTACGGAGTGTACACCCATGAGGTCCCTGAACACCCTGACTCAACTCAATAGTGGTTTGTACTGCTAGAGTATTGGTTACTACTGATAGTGTACTAACTGATGGTTCCTACTAGTAGTTTTATGGTTCCTGCTGCTAGTGTAATGGTTCCTACTGATGGTTCCTGCTGGTAGTGTATGGTTCCTGCTGCTAGTGTAATGGTTCCTACTGGTAGTGTTGCAGTGATTAATTTGTAACAGTTTTGACTCATTCAATTGGCTATTATGACTGCTTTATGACCACGTTTTATTGGTCATGTAACCACTATTCCTATGATAATGGAGGCTTATTATGAGTGATTAATTGGCCGTTAATCATTTATAATGTCCATTAACTAGGAGTGAGTATTCTCTACTATAAATAGAGATGATCTTCATTAGCATGAAGGTACACTGAATCAAACTGATATCAGCAGAAACAAGGATAAGCTAAAAACTTATATGCGCAAGGGTTATTGAATTGTGCGTAATTCTATAACCAACATTTGGTCTTATCCCAAGTAGATATTCGTGTAACCCAGGCATTAGGGTCGAATAGTTTACTTTGGAAAGTGATCACACGATTTCAAGTGATATCCAGTAACCACCAAGTGATATTTGCAGTTCCTACTGATTGTCTTAACCTTGTTCTGGGAGCTACCAACCAACAATCAAAGTAAACTATTTGTGATAATCAATGGCTGCTGCTACAATGAATCACATGGCTTCAAACTTTTCCAAGCTTGATAAGTTTGAAGGGGTGGACTTTAGGAGATGGCAGAAGAAGATGCACTTCTTGCTGTCAAGCATGAGTGTGGTCTATGTTTTGACTACACCTATTCCTGATGATGGGGATGATGCTACTGTGGAGCAGATCAGGAGAAGGAGCAAATGGGAGAATGATGACTACATTTGCAGAGGTCTAATTCTCAATGGTATGTCTGATTCTCTATTTGACATTTATCAGAACTTTGAATCTTCCAAAGAACTGTGGGATTCCTTGAATGCCAAATATATGGCTGAGGATGCATCAAGTAAGAAGTTTCTTGTAAGTAATTTCACAAATTACAAAATGACTGATTCAAGACCAGTCATGGAACAATACAATGAACTTCTTGGAATACTTAGAAAGTTTACACAACACAATATGCACATGGATGAGGCTATTTCAGTCTCTTGTGTCATTGACAAACTCCCTCCTTCTTGGAAAGATTTCAAGCATACCTTGAAACATAAAAAGGAGGAGTTAGCTCTGGTTGAGTTGGGCAGTCATCTGCGCATTGAGGAATCTCTCAAGGTGCAGGATGATGACAAGCCAAAGAGTAGCAATGCTACTGGTGCATCTGTTGTCAATATGATGGAGCATAACAACTCCACCAGGTACAATGATAACAAAGGCAAACGCAAATATCATGACAACACAAGGGCAAATCCTAACAAGAAGGCAACACCTACTTGTTGGAAATGTGGCAAAACTGGTCATATTAAAATGGATTGCAAAGGTGTTAAGGTTGGTGGTAAAGCCAATGGATCAGGCACTAATGGTTCAGGGAGTGGTGGATCTACCAACTCACTGAAAGGATGATGATTTTGCGTGGTGGGTTGACTCTGGTGCAACAGTTCATGTGTGCAAAAATAGAAGTTGGTTCAAGACTTATGAGTCACTGAATGATGGTTCTATTCTTCACATGGAAAATGAGTCAACGGCCTTGGTGCATGGTCGTGGTTGTGTAGATCTTAAATTTAGTTTTGGAAAGATTGTAACTTTGTTTAATGTTATTCATGTTCCTGATATAAGGAAGAACTTGGTTTCAAGTAGTGTTTTGAATAATCATGGATATAAACAAGTTATTGAGTCTGATAAATTTGTCTTGTCTAAAACTGGCGTTTTTATTGGTTTTGGCTATTTGTGTAACCAAATGTTCAGGCTTAATATTGTCACTGATAGTGTTAATTCAGCCTTTGTGACCACTACTGACCTGACTGACTACCCTTTGGAATGCTAGACTTGGCCATGTACACTCTAAAAGGATGCAAAATATGTCTAAGGATGGGTTAATCCCAGCATTTGACATGGACACTGAAAAGTGTAAAACTTGCATGTTGACCAAGTTAACCAAGAAACCTTTTCAGGGTGTTAATCGTGAGACTAAGCTCTTGGAGCTAATACACAGTGACCTGTGTGATTTGCATGCCACTCCATCTTTGGGGAATAAGAAGTACTTTGTGACATTTATTGATGATGCTTCTAGGTTTTGTTATGTCTATCTTTTACATACTAAGGATGAAGCATTAGATAAAATCAAAGTGTTTAAAACTGAAATTGAATTACAACTTGGGTCTTTGATCAAAAGATTAAGGACTGATAGGGGAGGTGAGTACATGGATACTCTGTTTTTTCAGTCTGTTGGTATAATTCATGAAACTACTGCCCCTTATACTCCTCAGCAAAATGGCATTTCTGAAAGGAAAAACATGGTGTTAAAGGAGATGGTTAATTCCATGTTGTCCTATTCAGGACTAAGTCAAGGGTTCTGGGGTGAAGCTATATTAACAGCTTGCTATTTATTAAATAGGGTTCCCAACAAAAGGAACAAGGTTACCCCTTATGAACTCTGGACTAAAAGGAAACCCAACCTAAACTATCTCAGGGTTTGGGGTTGTAGGGCTGTTGTAAGACTCCCTGATCCAAAGCTAAAAACTTTGGGTGAAAGAGGCATTGATTGCATCTTTGTTGGATATGTTGAGCATTCCAAGGCTTTTAGGTTCTATGTTATTGAACCTAATGAATCTGTTTCAATTAACTCCATAATTGAATCAAGGGATGCAAACTTTGATGAGAACAGATTCTCATCAGTCCCTAGACCAAGTCTGAGGATTCCTAATGGAGCTCAGGACACTGGTGTATCAGAGGTCCCTGATGATGAACCATCAGTGGTCCCTGATGAGGTTGTGGTTCAACAACCTAAACCTATGCTTAGAAAGAGCAAAAGGGTCAGGAATCCAAAGTCATTTGGACCTGAGTTTCAACTATACTTGGTTGAAGGAACAATGGATGAGGTCTCTGACCAATACTCCTATTGCTTCATTGTTGAGGATGATCCCAAGACATTTGAAGAAGCAATAAAGTCCCAGGATATTGCTTTCTGGAAAGAAGCAATCAATGATGAGATGGATTCCATCATGGGCAACAACACTTGGGTGTTGGTTGATCTACCTCCTGGTTGCAAACCTTTGGGTTTCAAATGGATTTTCAAAAAGAAAATGAAGGTAGATGGAACTATTGAAAAGTTCAAGGCTAGACTAGTCATTCAGGGCTTTAAACAAAAGTCAGGAATTGACTATTTTGATACTTATGCCCCTGTGGCACGTATCAGTACCATAAGACTGCTGATTGCTTTGGCATCTATTCACAATCTGATTATTCAACAGATGGATGTGAAAACAGCTTTCTTGAATGGTGAATTGGATCAGGAGGTTTATATGAACCAACCTTAGGGCTTCATCTTGCCTGGCAATGAAAACAAGGTGTGTAAACTGATTAAGTCTCTCTATGGACTGAAGCAGGCACCTAAGCAATGGCATCAAAAATTTGATGAAGTGGTTTTGTCTAGTGGTTATGTTCTTAACCAAGCTGACAAATGTGTATATAGCAAATTTGATGAATCTGGTAAAGGGGTCATCATTTGTCTATATGTTGATGACATGTTGATCTTTGGCACTGACCAAAATCAGGTTGACTTGACAAAGGAATTTTTGTCATCAAGGTTCTCCATGAAGGATATGGGGGAGGCTGATGTTATCCTTGGTATAAGGATTAAACATGAAAGTAAAAGAATTTCTATCTCTCAGTCTCATTATATTGCGAAGGCGCTGAGGAAATTCAATTACTTTGATTGTACTCCAGTGAGTACACCTATGGATAGTTATGAGAATTTGATGCCTAATAATGGCAAAGCTGTATCTACATTGGCAAAGGCTTATAGCCAGATGTACAATGGGAAGTCTAGACACTTAGGTGTCAGACATAGCATGATTCGTGAGCTTATCATGAATGGGGTGGTATCTATAGAGTTTGTTAGATCTCAACAAAACTTAACTGATCACTTGACGAAGGGTTTGGCTAGAGACTTGGTTATAAAGTCTGCTAAAGGGATGGTTTTAAGTCCAACTTAGTCACTGAATGGTAAGACACCCAACTCCCTCCTAAGGAAACTTGGGAGCTGAGTTCAATGTAGAAAGCTGAATATTCAGTGGACTGGAGCACATGTTTCATTTTACATCCCAAGGTTGTGCTCAGAACCTGCTAAAAGGAGGATGAAGTCTTTACTTCTTAATGGTTAATTTTCTTTGAAAAAGTGCTTGGCAGGAGCATGAATAAAGAGGAACCACCTATGTAAATGTTGAAGTTTTGCCGCTTCAGGGAGCTTTTGGACTTTTAGCTTTTACAACATTTATGAATTTAGATATGGACACATGGCTTGTATAGTGTCAGGAGGTGTTAAGTGTTTGAAAACTTGTGTGTATCTTATCTTCAGGTATTCAAATGGGTTGAAGGGTTCAATTCTTAGAACACCCTGATTCTCGAATATTTGAATGTGTAATGTACTAAGATGGAAATTCAATCCTCAGGATATTTTCGTTTACGCACATGTTTTGTTTGATGTTTGTTTTTTTTTTTTTGAAAAAGGAAGTGAACTAAATTTGGGGAGGATTGTTGGTAAATTTAGTGCACTTGTGGGATTAGTTCACACCTGGTTTTTGGTTAGGAGGTACAGAGTGTACACCCATGTAACTTATAGGATTTCACAAACACATCAAACCATAACCATATGGGGCGTATAATAAGTTTAGAAAGAGAAAGTTCTAGAGAGAGAAAGGGAAGAGAGTTGTGAACTATGTGAAAAAAAGAAAAATGGTATTGAAGCTCCAACCCTCTACCTTGGGAGGTAGAGGGTATTTATAGTTTTCTTACAAGACTCGCCTCTTACGGGCTGTGGATCAGGCATACATTGGGTAAAGACCCGTCCATCCTCCACGGTGTTACTTAACTGCATACTAACTAATATTAAATGACTACGACTACGAGCTTTCTAACGATTACATATACTTGAGGTGACCGACACTTTAACGACTGGATTTTCTAAATCCTAACAATCTCCCCCTAAGGGAGGTCACCTCAAATTATACAGAATACAAACAGATATTACATTAAGATTTTTCTTGGATTCTTGTTTAAGTTCATTGCTCTGTAGCCCGTAGTCTTTGATTCTTCATGTTTTTCATGTTTGGATAATTCAAGTGGAGGTCTTTAACTGATCCACGTGATGATGAGTTTTGAGCCAGCTTTGAGATCATCAGCTTGCATAAATCTCTGACTCTTCCTTTGTAGTGTTGACATTATGTGATGTTGTGACAGTAGACCGACATGCTCACATTCTGGATCATGATATCTTTTCATCAGAGTAGTTGAAGCTTTAGATGATTCATGATATTTGCAGCAGCGTAGCAGAAGCATGGAGTGTAAATATCAGAGTTGTTGATGCACTTATCATGATTTTGAAGTGAATGTGTTGTGTGAGCATGCGGCAATGGATTGACCTCTCAATTCTGATCAGCTGCAAACGTCGGGTGTACCTGTATACAACAATTAGCAATAAAGCGCACGGAAGTGTCTTTGATCACTTTCGTTGAATTGAGGTACACGGCCTACGGTTCCCCGTTGATCAGTACAAGTACTGCCTGTGATCAGGTATAATTCCGAAGAATTTCCTTGACAGGGTTTCGCAGCTGCTCAAGCCGTTCTCAAACCGGGTCGTCTCAAAGAAGAAAACACGGAGTGAGTGAACCATCGAATTGAGATTCACTGATTGATGAAAAGAGATTTGAAAAACAATCGTGTACTGCTCAATATAAATTGTTTTTGCAATACAACGAAGGTTTTAAGGAAAATCAATTATCAATCATAAACACCTTTTATTTTGAAATATTAATACACAGTCGATGTGCTAGAGAAAAGAATTTTAAGCACAACGACTGGTTTTTTAAAGGTATCCGTCAATCCATTACCTGAACCAGGATTGATTCATAATTATGAATCGCCCCATTGTTTCTGTTCAGTTGTCACATGGTTGATCTATTGGATAGATCTCATATGCCACCTACCAAGAGCTTGTTTGATGTTGGATCTAGAAGGCTTTCCATCTTCATTGTGAGTATGTTGGCATATCACTTACATGTTCTGGCAATACCACAAGGATAATGCGTATGACTCATCAGATATATTCTCTCTTTCCATATTGTGTGAAACAGAGTCTTCATTGATTGTGTCCTAATGAGATTTATTGATGATCTCGTGGCTCTAGACTCAATAGTGCACATTTGGTTCCTATGCCGGAAACTAGGGAGAGGGTCTCCTTCTTCAATATCAACCATCTCTAAGAGAAAGTCGATAGATAATGTAGGTTCCCCATGAGAATGAAACAAGTCCTTTTAAGAGGAACTTGAGTAGCTTGGGAAGATGTAGTGCAGTGCGTCACTGGGTCCATGACGTCTTGTCTTCAATACTGGTGTTACCTAGGTAACAGCCAGTAGCATATGAATTGAACCCGGTTTCTGCCCTAAGGTTGAAATAATGGAGGGCTATTTCTTTTCACCCTTTTCACATTTATTTCTTTTTCATTCTTCAACCCCTTCAGTGCTTACCGAGACTTCATTACTAGAACCTTGTTGGGTTTATTCCAGTTCTAGCTCTATCTCAGTCCGCACTCTTCCCATATCTCACTTTTCTCCTTTTTTCATCATACCTAAGGACTCTACACTATCTAGTGGATTGTCCCTGGGTAGATCCCTCCGGCTCTGGCGGGATCGTGGGAACGAATACCTAACCTAACCATCCTTATATCACCATACATAAAGTAAATTTGGTCGATCTTTTTGGTATTGTTCATCAGCCATTGGAACCAATTGAAAACCATTTGAAAACCAATCCAGGTACTTCTGATATATTATCATAGCATTTTGTACCTGAATCGTTTTTGATATTTTGGAAAACGGCTCCCCCTCAACATGTGCATCATATGTTTGAAATCAGTTTGACACATGGAGGCAAGAAGAAGAATTCACTTCTTTGATCAATTATTTTCTAAAAATATCGACATTACTTTCCCAATCAAAATCAGTATTTATCATACAGTTAAAGTTATTTTCGGGAAAGAATGTGGTTCTCAAAAATTTGCTCCCCCTCAATGTGTGCATCTAATTTTGAAATTGTTTAGCACATATTCGGGAAAACCTGCACTTAGAGATAAATCAATCACGATTCAATCCATATTGGTTTGATGTAGATGCTCCCCCTCAACATGTGCATGGAAAATTTGAAATCGTTTGGCACATGTAGGGAGGAGAGCTTGTTAATCACGTATAAAACCATTTATCGAATTATCAATTTAAATCCAATTTAAATCACAAATTCTCCCCCGATCACAATTTTCAAATCCTTTGAGATTTGTGATCTCTATTGATTTAAATTAAATTTTGAGAGCTTTTGAGGAGAATAGTGACTTGCTTTTGAAAAACATTTTAACTGATAAGGATCGGATTTTGAGACTTTAAACTCCATTGATCAATCATGCATAAATATCTTTTGAAAACATAAAATTAGCCAAGGTCTTGAATCAATTGTATAAAACATTGTTCTTTTTTATTATCCAAAAGTTGACCTTGCTCTTTTACGTGCCAATTGTTTGAAAAATAACCTTTTTGGTTGAATTGAAATCATTCTCCCCCTCAATCAATGACATGAGTTGTTGATTGAGTGTTAGAGATTTTGACAAATAATAAGCCCAGATGATTTTCAGAAATATAGTCCAAGTTATTTTCAAAGCAATTTGTTTTCAAAAGATGATAAATATTTTTCAGAAGAATATTTAGAAGGAAAAATATTTTGAAATAAACATTTGTCTTTTTGTCGACAAACATTTGGTTTTTAGAATCAGAGCATAATATTTTAAAATCAGATAAAGCATGGCTATGTTCTTTCTTTTTAAACACAGGTTACTGTCTGAAATAACAGTAAGCCACCATTTTTCTCCGTCTCATTTTTTTTAAAAACAAATTATGTATATTCGAAGAACATCTAAAGACCCGTGACACTCTTTGAGTGTCAACACAAAGTCCATAGATGTTATCAAATTAAGAAAAGCATGACAAAATGACAATATTTTGAATTTTTTGAGTTTTTCAAATTTTTATAGATTTTTGAAAATTTATATTTTTCTATTTTCTTTTGAGGGTTTTGAAATTTTGTATTTTGCTTTTTGAATAAATATATACAAGAGATAGATGAAGAAAAGACATTTACTCCTCGTCTTCCTCTAGAAGACGTTTGAGTGTTTCCGGTTGTAGACTCTTTAGACCAAGTCGTGGAAGGATAAACTCAAAACGTTCTCTAGGAAGAGCTTTGGTGAAGATGTCTGCTAACTGGTATTCAGTTCTCACAAAGTAAAGTTCTACCACACCTTTTTCCACTTGTTCCCTGATGAAATGATGTCGGATGTCGATGTGCTTTGCTCTTGAATGTTGAACATTGTTGCAGGAGAGAGCAATTGCACTTTTGTTATCACAATATAGAGGAATTTTGTTGAAGTCAAAGCCACAGTCAGATAGTTGGGATCTCATCCATAGGATTTGAGCACAACACGATGACATGGCGATGTATTCAGCCTCTGTTGAGGATATCGACGTACACATTTGTTTCTTAGACAACCAGCTTACAAGCTTTTCTCCCAATAATTGTGCACCACCAGATGTGCTTTGACGTGTATCTTGAAACCCTGCATGGTCTGCATCTGCATATGCTGTTAGTGACATATTGGTGTCCTTCGGATACCAAAGTCCCATGTTAATGGTACCTTGGAGATACCGAAAGACCCGTTTAACCGCTTCAAGGTGCTTTTAGTAGGCTTAGCCTGATATCTAGCGCACATGCATACAGCGAACAAGATGTCTGGTCTACTGGCTGTGAGGTAAATCAGGGATCCAATCATACTACGATATTTTGTTTGATCAACCATGATCCCTGAGTGGTCCTCATCCAGTTTGGTACGCTCCGCCATAGGAGTGTCAACGGGGTCACTAGTGTCAAATCCAAACTTCTTTAAAATTTCATTAGCATATTTAGATTGATTGATAAAAATGCCTCCGGGACTTTGTGAAATTTGTAATCCTAATAAAAATGACATTAGTCCCATCATTGACATTGAAATTTGGAGCCCATCTCCTTAGAAAAACGGTCACATTCATTGGGGTCAGTCGAGGCAAAAATAATATCATCAACATAAATTTGAACGTGAATTAAGTGTTTGCCTGACTTTCTGGTGAACAATATCGGATCAACTGCTCCTTTGTTGAATCCATTAGATACAAGAAACTTTGATAGCGTGTCGTACCATGCTCTTGGAGCTTGCTTCAAACCGTAAAGGGCCTTCTTCAAGCGATAGACATGATTAGGATGCTCTAGATTCACAAAACCTTCAGGTTGGCTGACGTATACGACTTCTTTAAGATCTCTGTTAAGAAAAGCCGTCTTTACATCCATCTGATAGACTACCATGTTCTTACTTGCAGCATTATCCAAGAAGATTCCGATTGCCTCGATACGTGCAACTGGAGCAAATGATTCTTCAAAGTCAATACCCTCCTCTTGACGGTATCCTTTTGAAACCAATCGAGCCTTGTTCTTTAATATATCACCATGCTCATCAAGTTTTACTTTGAAGATCCAGTTTAGAGCAATGATCATAGCGCAGTCAGGAACAGGTACTAATTCCCATACATCTAGTCGATCAAACTCATGAATTTCTTCTTGCATGGCATTGAACCAGCTGTCTTCATTCATGGTAGTTTTAACGTCTTTTGGTTCGATCTTAGAGAGTACAGAGTTGAAGAAGCACCATAAGGCATCAGTTGCAAGTTGTTTACGAGTGGATACTGGATGTGAGGGATTTCCGATGATGTTGTCCAATGGATGATCATGTGTCTATTTTCTAAGGTGTTCGTGTGGTTGTTGTTGAGGAACTGATGTAACAGAGTCGTTTTCTCCTGATGAAGATGGTTCTGATGATGGTTTAGGAGCAAATATGTTCTCAAAGGGAGCATTTTCAGGAGTAGCAAAGGGGTTATCTCCATCATAGATGCCAGAAACAATTCCATGATGTACACTTGATGATTGAGGAATTGAAGATGATATAGAGTGATCAGCATCAGGCGCTTCTTGACTCAATGACATAGAAACTGAAGGGTTATCTACGTTGACAGGGATAGGAGCAGCCTCTGTTGATGGATTTAACAGATCATTAGAAATTAGCTCATAGTGTTCATCAAACATTGGATCAAACAATTTCTTCAAATCATCTTCTGAAGGTGGTATATATAGGGTTGCTGGTGAGGGATTTTGTACAAGAGTAGAACTGATGGGACTACTTGATGAAGGTTGTGATGCGGGTCCAGAACTGGATTGTCCTGGAGCCATTTGACCGATCAGCTCATCGAACATAATGTGAATTGTTTCCATGATATTTCGGGTTCTTTTGTTGTAGATTCGGTATCCTTTTCTGTTTGGTGCTGATGTGCTACGATGGTGCAAGTTTTAAAAATTTATAAACACGATTTAACCGTCTAACCTATTAACACATACGAGCAAGTATACTCGTCGGCAATAGCAAAGTTTGGTAAGTCGAGATCGTCCCAAGGGATTTTGTGTATGAAAGAGATTTGTTTGAAAAGATTCCAACAAGAAAGCTTGTCAAGGCTTTCCCCAAATAATTATGTTCTAGCGAAATTCAATAAGAAATATATATATACTTGTGTGTAGTCTATAATCAATCATAAATAGTACTCATGAAGGTTTGGTGTATACTCTTAATATGATGCACAAATCATAAGCAAATGATTCCTCAACCATGGTATGTGTTTGTAAAAATCATTCTAAGAACAAAAACATTTAGGTAATCCTTTCGGTCCTTATCCCAATGATTATCCTATCGAAATTCCATTTGTTTGCAACATGTTCTTATTAAATTTGTTCTTACGAATCTTTCGACCCTTCGTGATGAAAATATTCCTAGTCTTGTTTTAATAAGAAAACATGGTGGTTGTCAATCACCATATCCCCATACTAGTTTGTCACTTCACTTTTTGGAATAAAACACAAGAGAAATCCTTTCGGTCCTTTTTCTTAAAACATGTTTTATCAACAAATCAAACCAAGACTAGTATTTTTCCAACAAACTCATTTAAACAAGATCATATGTACATGCATCACATTTTGAGAACACTAATATGATTAACTACATCCCAACACACAAGTATATCCCAAAACTACTCCATGATAATAATAATAACAACTAAACATAAATAGTAACAAAGTAATTCCAACAATTCAAGAGAATAGAATTCCATAACAAAGTTCGTAGAATACCTAAACTTTTGTGATTACAAGAATTAGAATTCGTGGATTGTAG